>OY986436.1:110998812-111418812 GCA_963920525.1 Dichetophora obliterata | reverse complement strand
ATAATAATAATAATAATAATAATAATAATAATAATAATAATAATAATAATAATAATAATAATAATAATAATAATAATAATAATAATAATAATAATAATAATAATAATAATAATAATAATAATAATAATAATAATAATAATAATAATAATAATAATAATAATAATAATAATAATAATAATAATAATAATAATAATAATAATAATAATAATAATAATAATAATAATAATAATAATAATAATAATAATAATAATAATAATAATAATAATAATAATAATAATAATAATAATAATAATAATAATAATAATAATAATAATAATAATAATAATAATAATAATAATAATAATAATAATAATAATAATAATAATAATAATAATAATAATAATAATAATAATAATAATAATAATAATAATAATAATAATAATAATAATAATAATAATAATAATAATAATAATAATAATAATAATAATAATAATAATAATAATAATAATAATAATAATAATAATAATAATAATAATAATAATAATAATAATAATAATAATAATAATAATAATAATAATAATAATAATAATAATAATAATAATAATAATAATAATAATAATAATAATAATAATAATAATAATAATAATAATAATAATAATAATAATAATAATAATAATAATAATAATAATAATAATAATAATAATAATAATAATAATAATAATAATAATAATAATAATAATAATAATAATAATAATAATAATAATAATAATAATAATAATAATAATAATAATAATAATAATAATAATAATAATAATAATAATAATAATAATAATAATAATAATAATAATAATAATAATAATAATAATAATAATAATAATAATAATAATAATAATAATAATAATAATAATAATAATAATAATAATAATAATAATAATAATAATAATAATAATAATAATAATAATAATAATAATAATAATAATAATAATAATAATAATAATAATAATAATAATGATAATAATAATAATAATAATAATAATAAAAATAATAATAAACCTGGACGCTGAGCAGTTTAGATGAAAAGACTTTATGAGCATTCGAGAGAAAGATTCTTCGTAAGATCTACGGACCAATCTGCGTCAATGGCGAGTACCGAATACGGTGGAATGATGAACTAACTGTATGAGCTGTACGCTGACATCGACATAGTCAAGCGCATTAAAATCGAGCGGCTTCGCTGGCTTGGTCATGTTCAGCGCATGAAAGACGATGCTCCAGTGAAGAAAACATTCGATTCGGTACCCAGCGGCGGTCAACGCAGAAGAGGACGACCGCATCTTCGTTGGAAAGACCAAGTAGAGGACAACCTGACGAAGCTTGGAATTTCCAACTGGCCCCAGCAAGCGAAAGACAGAAATGGCTGGCGTAAATTCTTAGATGAGGCCAAGACCGACATACGGTTGTAGCGCCAACTAAGTAAGTAAGTAAGACTATGTTGATTGTCTTGAAAACAACATTGAAAAGACAGTTCAACAAAATTTGATTCAATCGCGGAAACATGAAGTAAGTTCAATCGTACAATCAAAATTCGCATTAAGCCCTGTTGGAATTTTATAATAATCTATAGTATTGGTAAGTAGCTGATGTTGATGATGATAATGATGACTTACAATGAAACAAAATGGTTTTTGAGTATATATTTTTTCAGGCTATTTTCGAAAACAAAAATTTCAAACATGAATTCCCACTATTTTGATATCTATAATAATTATAGTTAATGTCTTTCCCTAAATATTTTATTATTTCCTTTGGCGGTTGTAAATTCCCGAAACTATCAAAATTTTCGATTTGATTGTTGTTTTTCCAGTATGCTACCTAATGTGTGCCGGCACCCTTTGATGCATCGAGATTAATTATCCCACATTCTTTTTTATATGGTTTGATTGGAAGAGTATCACACATAACCACTCCTCTAAAATTTGGAATATATCTGGCATATTTTCTTGAATCTACATCAGTAAAGGCTCTTTTAGGTAGCTGCATTAAAAATTTTGTTGATAAGGCTTTAAATATAATCCAAATCCCTTTTTATATGCTTTTAGGAACATGCCTTTTCCCATTGCAATAGCTTCCATTTTACTATTATGCCGTTTTGCTTCATTTAACTGCTCTTTTCCAGTTTTACGTCATTGATTGATTTTGTAATGTCAGATACTAAACCAGCTAGACCACCAAGTGCACCCAGGGCAGCGAATATAGGTGCAAGCGGATGAAAACCTCCAGATTAATTCAGTGGAATTACTCGAGGAGTCTTAATCAGAGATTTTTTCCCCTCGAAAATATTGTTTACAACTTTTCTTGAAATTTTAACAGCATCATCGAAGTTTTTAGTTTTCTTAATTTTCATTTTAGCACCCAAAACTTTTTTATTGACTTGAGGAATACCCCACACGTTTTCAATAGGATAGTCGCTTGTATCAAAGTGTATAAAGCAATCGCGTTTGATAACTTCATACAAGTCCTTACAAGCCACCTCATAAATTAGCGAATTGGTATCGGTATAGCAAATGCCACAATCGGAACCAAATTGAGGAGCCATGTAACCATAATGAAAATCATAAATGGCTGTTTTGGGTAAATCAAGGATGCTCATACCAACATAAATGGGTTTATTGAAGTAAATTTCAGTTTTATTGAGTTCAATTGCCATAAAATTTTCACCAAATATTGTTGAGGCATTAAACTCAGGCTTAGAAATAAGCGCTTCGGCACCATATCGACCTAACCAACTCAACTCCAATTTAACAACACTGTGTTTACGTATGTTTTCCATAGATTTTCCGAACACAGCGTTAATCATGAGTTTGAAAAGGTTCTTCTCAAACTCATTTTTAGCCGCTGTTCGAAGACTCGTGTTTTGATCGATATATGGCTTCAACCATGCAGATTGTCTTAATTTCAAAATTTTGTGAATTTTTGATAGCCTTAATCCATATTTCAAAGCCTGCTTTAGATTTCTGTAGTGAATAATATATCTAACGCTACCACCCAAAGTTGCCAACAGTTTTTTCTGTTTTGATCCTGGAGGTGTAATATGATCTGGGCAAAAGGGGACATCTTTATGGTAATCGTGGAGATTAATTGGATATTCTAAATCTACCTCGAGAATATATCCTTCATCTGAATCGTCAGCTATAGTATCAACAATAAAATTTTGAGAATCTGGCAGCCAATGAAACTGTGGGGGAGAAATTGAGACATGGCCCAACCATACTGATTATTAATGTCATAATACATTAAGAATGTGGATGGTTGAGCCTCATTGTAATCAGTCATGTATTTATTGTTGGCTTTCGAATAACGCTTAGGACACTGACTAAGGCCCCCACGAATACCTCGCTCTACAAACATGAGCATATCAATATCCGTCAATAGCTCAAGGGTTATATCAGTATGCTTAAGCATTGCATCCCATTTATAGCCAGGTAGAGTGAAATAATGTGCGGGATCTAGACCATAAGTTTTATGACAACTTGTGCGAAATTGTTCGAAAATATCAGCCAATAGTAACAAGTCAGTTTTCAGGTAAATATCTGAATATTCACCCAAATTATTAATATTTAATTCAACCCAGACTTTTTGTGCATGAGCATAATCTTCTGGACTGATGTTTGTATCATTAAGTTTATTGTAAAAATTGGCTATATCAGGTAATGATGTTTCCAAAAATTTAGCTGCATCATCGCAGTAGTCATACGGAAAGACACCCTTACGTATCAACAAATTTAATTGCTCATCATTTAAATTTTCAAACTCTGATTTTACAATATTGAAATTTGGTATATGTGAGGCTAAAGTATCTAAGCTACTCGTCATGAATCTGAATGAGTCAATAAACCGATATTTTATCACGTATTCGTCCAGTCGTTTTGTAAATGAAATGTAACGTTTCTTGTTTATTGGTAGAAGGTCAATGCACCCCTTTAAATCTGTAGCTAAATTTTTAAAAATGAAATGTGAATCATAACCGGTGAGATTATGAAAAATAATGGGTATTGTGTGTGAGTCTTTGAAGTTGATATTGCACCCCTCATGCGTTGGGCCTCGATAAACACCGGTAAGATGACATTGATCACGTACCTTGACATCATCATTGGTGAAGGCTTTCTCACATATGGGGCATGTGTTGGCGATCGCAAAACTTTGAACTTGTTCAACAGTCATGTCTTCCATGAGTAGAGGGCAAATGAAGACAGTTTCAACATCTTTGGCAAAATTATTTAGTTCCGAAACGAACCACTCAATACAATCTGCCCCGCGATAGCTTTTATAAAACGATAACGTGGGGTCATACGCACACTTAACATACAAACCCACACTATAGACCAAATCGGTTTATACCACAAATGGGGCCATAATCTTATTTTTAAAATTTTTGAAGCAAACCTCCTTCTCAGCTTATGTTGGCATCCTTATTTTGCAATTGTTTAATCTACTGCAGTCCTCGGTGTGCTGCTTCAACTTGCGTGCTGAGTGATAGTAGTGCAAGCATCTATCACAAAAACATTTGGTTCCATCATGGGCTGATAATTGGTTAGATAAAAGTCGTGTAAAGCTTTAAAGCTTTTATAAGATTGGCACATCGTCATTGCTGCTACCATCTCCATTATCAGCGACATTGTTGTTATCATCGTCATCATCTTCATTCTGATATCTGCTCTGCACCATAAGCAGATTTATGTGACATTCCATTTTAGTTTTCGTCAAATATGACGGTAAGACTATAAATTTGCTTCTTTTTTTATGCAGAATGTATACATTAATTGTGATATTATTTTGCATCTCAAATCTCGGGATCTGTCTCATCGTCATTGGGAATACAATATTTGTCAAATTTAATAAATCACGATTATTTGGATACATTGACATGCGTTCCGTATGTGCATTCGCTGGATGCAGAGCAGATATGATAGCCCAAGCAAAACATGCGTTGTCGTCATTTTTTACATTAACGCATGCTTTCTTGCTATGGATCTGTGGTGGTAGTGGGATATATGATGATCCTAGCTGTGGCGTGAATTTGTTGATGTTCACTGCCAAGTTAACGACTGCAGCCAACGCCCATCCACTATCCCGTTCTTGAAACTCTTCACGCTTTTTCAAAATAGAATTTTGAACATGTTCAAAAAACCAAGCTCTAATATCCGTTTCCCGGTAAATAGCAACATTTTTCAATAATTTTTTCATGAGCTCTGGTGACTCGAAATTCACCACAAAATATTTTATTCACCTTAACGGACTTAAATTTCGCTAAGGATTTTTTAACGATGCGCTGGAAGAGATCTACACAATCGGCCAAGAAATTCTGGGGATCTTTATGGATTTAATTAATTATGGCGCCGGTACATACTCTGAAAATTAATATTGGGTTTAAATTAATATATTATATATAATCAAAAGAAATAATATGGTTATGAAAATATTTAATATTTAAACTTACCGTCCACCAAATGCTGATTCGATTTCTTCCCATCGAATTCGAATAGATGCCCAGCTCGTCCTATTGGCCGTTCGGGAAAGACCTGCACCAGTTGTAGAGTTAAGTATCTTTCACTTGGTGCGGTAACCTTGAACCACCCCAATTCCACATGTAGCACTCTGTTTCACTCCAACATTTGTTGCCCATCGTAAAATATCACGAAGGGTGACGATGTGCGATGAGCACTCTTTTGTACTCGGTATAACTAACTCACGATTCTTTTGCGCATTTTCGTATAATGCTTTCGCGTTTTCTAAAATTTCCTTAACACGTGCACTCATTTTAAATTATTCAAAAAATCTTCCAGAAATATTTTTAGATGATTTATGCTGCGGATCAAACATTGAATGAATGAAATACTCTTGACTCAATCATTTATATACGGTCTCAAATAATAAATTATTCTTAATTCCTTATCTTCAATTTCAACAACAACATAGCACTTCAACCACCTAACCACGTTCCATCAGTTTAGAACAATTAGTCTTCATATAGTATATATCCTCTCAACTTAGGCTCTTATGAGCTCATACGTTTCATGCTTATCTCCAATTCCAACATCAACATAGCGCGTCAACCACACAATCACATTCCATCAGTTCTGAGCCACCAGTCTGAGCCACCATAGTATATATTCTCTCAACTAAGTCTTTTATGAGTTCATACGTTTCATGCTTAATTCTAATTTCGACAACAACATGGCACTTCACTCTTATTTTAAACTTGTGCTTTTGGGTCCGCTTGTTACGCTTACTATGAAGCTCAAGGCTTATAATCTTTAACTTGAAATTTGTAGCGACATAAATTCATAAACATATTAATCAAGCATAGAAAAAATATTAGGCATCTACACTTTGGGTCAGCTTATTATGCTTGCTATGAAGCTTGGGATTATCACCTTAAACTTGACATTTTTGTAGCGACTTAAATTAATAAACATTATGATTGGTATGCCTTATCACATAAAACTTGAAATTTTTGTAGCGACCTAAATTCAAAAACATATTAAACATGCATAGAAAAATATTAAACTTCTACACTGTTCCCTTATCTTAAACTTGTTGTTTTGGGTTCGCTTATAAAGAGCAAAAATGAAACAAGTAAGCGGTGAAACGGAACGATAGATATAAAGAGAGGCAGCTAGAGAGAGATAGAGCGATAAAGGGGTGAGGGAGAGAGAGGGGTTATCCAAAACTGTTTGTTCCATCTAGTTAGCCATATGTCTATCTGTCCGTCTTTCCGTCAATCAACTCAACTTAAATTTATTAAAATGCTAAACATCTACAGTTATCTTAAACTTGTGGTGTTGGCTTGCTTATTATGCTTACTATAAAGCTGAAGGCTTATCACCTTAAACTTGAAATTGTTGATTTATAACAACAACAACACACTTCAGCCGTCCTACATATATTTTATATGTATACATACATACACACATACATACATTTATACGTACATAAACATAAATCCGTCCGTTCATCTTCCATCTGTACGTCTTGCATACCTATCATCAATTTATAACAACAACAACAACACGCTTTAGCTACCCTTCCATCCATCTGACCATCTGTCCGACTATCTGCCCATACGTCTTCTATGCTTGCTTATCTCCCAATAATAACAACAACAACAACACGCTGCCAGTGTTGCCAACTCTGAGCACTTTCCGACTGCGCTTTTTTGTGAATTTTGTGAATTTGGAGGCCCATAAGGAAATACACGCGTTTTTGGATTAGAACTGTCATAGCCTGTTGATGTAGAACTGTTTCCAGATACAAGGCTGCACCATTGCTACATGCCAGATGGCGAAAAAACAATGAAAATGAAAATCACGTCTTTGTCTGTCAATACAAAAATTGTTAAATTCAAAGACTAGTGTAGAGATTGTATGGAGAATTTTCAATTTATTTTAATTTATTCGCGATTATGCTTCAATTATTTCTATACGAATATTACTTCACTTTATATTACATATTTCACTTTCAAAATATCGTTGAAAATATTTTAAATGTTTGCATTGTTTCCTAGTCAGAAATGTTTAAATTGATATATATTTAAGCTAAAATATTAATTATAAAAAAAATTACTAAAAATACTATTGTAAGAAATTAAAAAAATTAATGATGTTCATATTTATTTTCAACGTTTCTGCATGGAAATCAAATAAAAATATATGCAAGAAAAACTGCATTATCTTTAATTCGATTGCAAAAATTGGAAGAGTCTTTAATTTCTGACAATTTATTTTTTTACAACTAATAGAACAGCCAGTATATTTACGAAAAACATGATCTTTTGAGGTTTTTGCAAAAAGTTGTCAAAAGATAATCGTAAAATTTAAAATATTTTGAAAACATCATAAAATAAACAAATGAAAATTTGTTCAAGGCACCTTAGTATACATATAATAATATTGTAACTATTCAAGCTGAGTTATGATAAGAAATTTTTTTAATCAATTACAACGAAAATAACGAAAAACAAAATTGAATCGGCAATTGTACAAGGTTACAGGCAAAGTGATGCCAATCAGTTGTTTAAAAGGATTTCAATCTTTCAAAACTTTTACACAGTAATAAATCCTGCCAAAAAATTTAAACGCCCTCTCGACCTTTTCTGGTTTAAAAATTCCAAAAAAGGTAAAATCCCACCAAATCACAACACTGGTTTGAGCTACGGCAGTATCAGTTAATCAAAAACTTGATGAAAATTAAGGAAAATTAATTAAAAGAGCAACACAGATGAAGACGATCATAAAACAAGAAATTAGAAACTTATTTGCATTTTAAAATGTTCTATGTACCCTAAAATCAAAGTTATGGAATATTTAGTATCAGTCTTGAGAATAGGGTAGAATAAAGTTTACAGAGTTGATATTTCCGCGCGTAGAAAATATTTTTCCGTTATGAGTTTGGTTTTTGCCCATTTGGATATTGGTGAAATGTTAAAAGTTCAGTGGGTCAAATAACATACAATAGATACAGCCTCGGGCCAAGAAAACCCTTATTAAGGGCTTATTGTACTCACTTAGAACTAGCTTCAGCAAAATTTTCGTCCGATTTAATTCTATCAGTACCATTAGTTCAAAGAAGGAAAAAACGCGTTTTTTCAAAAATTTACCATTTTTAAACCACTGTACCTTTGCGCCATCTCAACCGATTTCAATGTTTGATAGCTTGTTTTGAAGGTAAGATATGGACGTATTATCTAGTAAGTAGTTTGATCTAACCGTTGAATGCTGGTAGCTATTGAAAGTAATCGAAAACTCGGAGTTTTTATCATGATATTTCTGCTCTCAGGAATGAGCTTCATAACTGTGGCTCCGGGAAAGTTTTTTTTTTTTAAAAGTAGATAAAAAATGGAAGAGTTTAAGAGTTTTTGGAAAAAAAACGGTTGATATGGCTTTGACATACAGACCTGCAAAAACCTAAAGGCCTATTTTGAGTAGTTAAAGGCACCATTCTTGGACCCAGAAGCATCTAGGAGGCTGAAATTTTGGCACAAGGCTTAGTTTGCGAGGAACAATAACATATAAAAATAACATATTGTTCCAGATCCGAGGACTCTTCCCACAAAAGTGGTTGAAAAGTAAAAATATTGCTCATCTATACTATTATATAAAAGGAGACTCACGAATTTGATCTAGAATAAGCTCGGTAACCGCTGAACCGATTTTGATAATTCTTTTTTTTATTCGATTCCTATGATAATATAGATTGTTAAAGCTTACCAAGGTTTTTAAAAAATGTATTCTTTAATTATTGCAAAATCACGCATTTTATTTGATGCCTACATTCAACCAGCAGCGCAATATAACAGCAAACAAAGGTTTTCTCTCTTTGTCGAGAGAGCTTCTCTCAATATAACTCGACAGCCATGTTGTGTAGTTAAGCTGAATTCACTGATAACCCTCAGCATGTTTTTGTGTGATTTAAAATAATGTTAATAAAGTTGAGAGCGTGCAGAAATTTTTCTCTCTGAGCGAAAACTTCATACGAAAAAAACTATCCAAACATGTTGAAGGTGATCAGTGAATCCAGCTTTACTTTCAGGGAGATTCTTGCTTTCATACAGTGTCAATTAATTTTCTTTGTTAATGTCTTGAGGGGAGTTGCCAGAATTTAGTTATCAGCATTATTTATGTTTTGCAGCCTTGCCAGCCAGCTTTTCCCCACTTGAGATTGTGTTAGTCTATCTATACGAATATATAAAAACGTTGTGACACTGCACGGATGTTTGACAATCACGCAAGAACCACTGAACAGATTAACACGATATAGGTATTAAACGATTTGTTATTCCAAACTTTATCGTAATATGCTGTTAGATTTGCCACGTCTACTTTCCATGCCCACTTTTTGCAAAAAATGCTATATTTCAGACGATTTTGATCGTATGAGACTAGAATTTGGTAATCTACGTTGTATGGTTACTTTCGCTTACTTAACTAAAAATGGGCATGACCCACTTTAGTTAAGTCCACTTTTCGGGGGATAAGCTTGGAGTAAAACAAAGCGCACTAAATTTAAGCTCAATTGAGCTGAAATTCTGGCATTCTATTGTTTCGAGTATGAGATGGTTTAAGTGAAAAAATTTTGCCGAACCCCCATTACCGCCCAGAATTAGTCAAAAATGTTATACTTCGAACGGTTTTGGTTGTATTAGACTAAAATTTGATAATTTAGTTCATACGGCTACTTTCGGCTACTGTACTAAAAATGGCGAATATATAAATTTAATTTTTTTCCGAATAGCATGAAAATACGTATATAGCAGTAAGGTGGTCTGCGGCAGGACAACGTCTGCCGGGCAATACTATACATCAATAAGAATGCTGTATATATCAGAAAATTCTGATCGTCATGCATTGATTTTTCAAACGGAAACGTCTAGCATGTGTTTTGTTCGAAGGTCAATTTACTCTTTTACAAATTCACAAAACGATAATAAAAAATTCATTGAATTGGTTCAGGACAAATTCTACTATAACTATAACGTTAACTATGAATATATAGATAAGAAAATAGATTAAAACACAGATTTATGTATATAACTTTGGAATGGTTTAAAATATTTGATATTATTTTCACAGAATTATTGTTTAAACATTATTTGAAAATGTTTTCCACATAAATTAGTTTTTAAGCTGTAACACATTGCAAAAATATAACAACATTTTAAGCAAATTAGTTTTCATCAAAAAATCATAGGGGTAGGGGGGTAGGTAGGTGGCCCATGATTTTTAATGATAGAAACTGTTTAATGAAAGAAAGAATTAAAAAAAATTAAAATTAAAAAAAAATATGTACAACAAAAGCAACTCTTGGCCTATTGTTTAGTATAAGTTGGATATTTTAGACGTTTTTTGAGAACAATATAAAACATTGCATTGGTGAGGTAACGGTAAACCTTTTCTCATTTTCCCAATTTACTTAATTGAACTTTCAAACAAAGAAAATTGGATTAAAATCGATTTGTTAATTGCGGAAATGTTTGCTTGCTAAGTCAAAACATGAAGTTTCAATCGTTTTTTTCTCATTCTGCGGCTTATGAGTTATCCTGAGAAAATCTATAGTTTTGAGATATCGCAAGAATTTTAATGTCATAATAACAGGTTTTTTTAAAACATACCTAATATCCGTACAAAATATTTTCGAAAAGAAAAGAAAATTATCGTTAATTTTATTAATCAACGACTGTCCATACAAAAATGCATTGTTATGCATTGAGAAAATCTATAGTTTTTGAGATATCGCCAAAAGTTCGATGTCATTATATCGGGTTTTTTAAATTTAACAAGAATTGTTGTTTGGCGGAGGCAAAATAACAACAATTAATAACTGAAGAAGGCCGATTAACTACAACAATTTAAGAAGAATATATTTCTTTTCAGAATATATGTAAAAAATTACATTTTTGATTACAAATTTTAAAAAATTTTTACCCAAACTTTTTTATAACGCTGTTATGCAGAACTTTTTCAAAAGTAAAAAAAAAGAAAGCCAGGTAAATTTATGTCATCATAATAATTACCGTTAAAATAAGTTATTCAAATTTAGGCGAAGCAGCGGGTATTTGCTAGTATTTTATATTGTTAGAAACAAAAATTAAATCTAACGTTCTATTTTATTTATTTGCAAAAGAATTTATTTGCAATAAGTCTGATGTAGTGAACTTAGACAATCATCTCCTATAAACATAAAGACCACCAGTTAGAACAACTAGTTAACACATGACAATAATTAAACCCAAATAAATTACACACTCACTTTCATATTTCAAACATGCTGACCAGCAGAGTAAATAATTCACCTTGAACTCATAACTGCACTCTACAGCTAACAGCAAAACAAACGCATCATGTTACACCAACAGAAGTGTGACTGACGCTTCGTGGCAGCGTAGCTGACGATGACGACAGACTGACGCTTCGTAGCAGCGTAGCTGACGATGGTGACAGACTGACCAAGCGACAGTATTATTCTACACATCTCTTTCATTTCTACACGCCTTAAGCATTTTTAAACATAAATAGAACAGGGCAAAAATGCCTATGCAACCCAAATCAATATGACTACTTGTTAATTAATCCAATTATAGATTTTTGTATTATAGGAGGAGACTTGGAAATTGTGTCAAAATAATTGTAAATTAGTTTTAAGAAAATACTGGTTTTTTTAGTATTTAAGAATTTGAAAATAAAGGCAGAGATTATCTGACATTAACTGAGCTCACAAGCTTAACTAAATTCTTTTAATCTTCTCATAAGCGTGGCTTTTAGCCATAGTATCTGAGAGTTGGTGTGCTCCAAAAACACCACACACTCATCACGAACAGTTCCTGATAGTGCAAGCCAAGAACCCTATGATTAACTCACCACATGGCGATCCTGCCACTTTCCTAAATTTTCTGATTAATCCTCTACATTTTGATTTTCCAAATAATCCACATAATTTTGCTAATTTGTTGAAACAATTTAAATGTCAACTCAAGAAGAAATAGACCAAATTTTCGCGAAATGGGAAAAATTGTTAATTCCTACTGACGAAACCGAATATGAACCCCAATGCAGCATAGTCGAAGAATATGAGCCTGCACAGATTAACACAGATTTTCCAAAATACACACCAACAAACTTAAAATATGCGGGTCCAAAACCTTTAACAAAAGAAATATTACAAAAAAGAAGACAACAACAAAAACAACAATTTCAAAAACGGTTACAGGAAGAGCAACCTAAAGAAAAAATACGGCGACCAAGAGCTGGCAAAGCGGTAAAAGCAAGGCAACGTGCGGCAGAGCTACACCGGATAATAAGGATACTGATCCAAAGCAAAAAAAGGCGCTGATGGAAAAACTACAAATAGAAAAACACTTTTATACAAGGAGAACAAATAAAATGAAATTTTGTTAAATTAATGTACTTTTATTGTTATTACCAATTATTTACTTAAATTGAATTGAATGTTACCGAATATAACATATATATATAAATACCTAGCCATGTTAAATAACGAAAATAAAGAACAGATAACTGTTGTATTTAACGTCCGAGGTCTCCGTGCTTTCCGCAAGGAGAAGAGAGACCAAAGACGGGAGCAATTAAAACGATTAAGTTATTTTGCTAGCGTTTAAGCTAGTTTTCTTTATTTCAAATGTTTCAAAAGGCCCGCTGTCTAGGCGAGGCTGCGACCTTTGTAAAACTCGTTCAAAATTAGCTCTGCCAGTTTCTGGTCGACGCAGGGGTTTATAAAGAAAGTTTTTACTTTCCAATGATGTTCCTAATTTCCCGATATTCCTATAATTTCCAATAAGTGGAAATTATTTACCAATACATAATTAAAAAAAGTGCCTACTCAATATGTAAAAGTAAATTTACATATTGTCATTTTACTTTCCCCTTAGCGGTACGCGATCACGCACACTTTGCATGCTAGGGTAGGTAAATGAACGGCTTTATGCTGACCGTGCAAGCTGATGCCGATGCACCCAACAGTGCAATGTCTTGGTTTTGTTGCCGCCGACGTTGTAGCCAGAAACACTTGACAACTAAAAACAAAGCATTGGTTTTGTTTGTTTGGTAATTTAAGCGTGTGCGCTTAAATTAGGTCAGTCTTTTTATTTTCTTGAACGCCGGCAATTTGAGTCACCGTACTCAAATTGGGTCTCGGTCGTTCGTTCATAATAACAAACAAAAGGTTGTTTGTTATTTATGCGCTTGTACTAAGAAATCTGCTATACGGTGACGTATAGATTAAACAGATTTTTTGTACCGCATTCTAAAAAGTATTATGTTCTTTATTGGTTTTTTGGTTAATTGTTTTTAGGAACATCGTGTGAGGTCGGGGTGTACAAAGTGTACAGGCGAATGTTGTGGGATACAACATCCCTCCCCCCTTATAAAAGAAAATTTTTCCTTGAAGAGGCAAACATTTTCTGCAGGTCGGGTCGATGTTCAGAAACTGACGTAGCTTTACATTACACTTGTAAAGCTTAAATTTATATACATTTTTTTTCGCAATTAACTTATTTTGATTAGTTAAATATATAGTAATAGTAATTGTAATAGAAAAATTAATGATTAATATATATATATATCCTTTTTTTGTGTTCATTATGTCTATATATTTTTTTTTGTTTTTTTTTTGTTTGTGAGGTTATATAATTAATGCAAGTTGTGTTTTTTTTTCTTCTTATTATAATCATTTTAAGCATAAAAATATATTATTATATTTTCTTGTTACCGAAGTATAATTAATGAGTTTTAGGTAATAATATATTTTTTTTTATATAATTTGAATATTTTTGACTATTTTCTAATATATATAATTGTGCTTCTCTTTTCTTTTTTTTTTTTGTTAATTAGAGTAGTTATACAATATGTTATAGCACTAGACTATTAAATTTTTTGGTTCCGTTTTTTTTTTTATATTTATGTGTGTACGTGCCTATAATATATATATTTTTGTTTTATGTGCATTATGCATTTTTGAGACAATTGCTCAAATATAGATATCTTTTAGTTTTTTGTGTTTTTTTTTTTTTTTTTTTTTAGTTCGATTGGATTTGTATATTTCCTGTTTGAAAGCTTTTGCAAAAAAAAAATTTTTGTTCTTTTTCATCTTTTTTTTTTTTTTTTTTTTTTAACTCTTTATTGTCTTTTTCGTTCGATATACATACCGTATCGGCCCGGATAACGACAACCCATGTAATTTGCTAAACATATTTTTTTTTTTTATTACGGAATGCCAATTTGACGAACGACCTAGGAAAATTGGCTAAAACCTAATCTGC
Organism: Dichetophora obliterata; assembly: GCA_963920525.1. Taxonomy (NCBI): domain Eukaryota; kingdom Metazoa; phylum Arthropoda; class Insecta; order Diptera; family Sciomyzidae; genus Dichetophora; species Dichetophora obliterata. The sequence goes on along the minus strand of OY986436.1, from coordinate 111,404,003 downwards.
CAGGAATCTGAAACTGCTAGCAAAGGAAACCAAACTGATCTTTTCTTAAAAATGATAACAAATTTAGTTTTGTTTTTTTTTTTTTTTATTCTTAATGTTGTGGATGGGTTTTTGTGTGTTTTTGTTATTTTAATCTGAAAATTGTTTGAGATTATTATTGTGTAAGACTTTAATTTTGTTCCGAATTTTTATTGCTGTATTTTCAAGTGAAATTATTTTTATTATTTCGTATGGTCCTTCCCATAATGATGAAAATTTATTTTTTCTTGATTGATTTTTAACTAAAACGTTTTCTCCGACGTTGAAAATTTTCTGTTTTGAACCTTTATCATAATATTCTTTTGATTTTTCCTTTTTAGTTTTTAACGTGTGTCTTGCAATTTTAAATCCATGCTGTAGTCGTGCTTTCAGCTCATTGGCGTAATTTTCGTAATTATAATTTAAAGTTGGATCTTTTTGTAAATTAGAAGGAATTTTGGCAGGATATCCATAAAGTAATTCATGGGGGCTGAAATTAGTGCTACTATGTGGTGTATTATTAAAAACAAATATAGCGTATGGGATCCAATCGTCCCAAGTGAGGGGGTCATTATTTACATAATGCCGAAGATATTCAGCTAAAGTACGGTGGCTACGTTCAAGTGCTCCGTTGGTTTGTGGATGATATGGAGTAGTTTGTAATTTTTTAATTTTTAACAATTTGCATACTTCTTTAAATAATTCGCTGAGGAAATTTGTGCCTTGATCGGTTAATAGTGATTCTGGAAAACCGAATCTGCAAAGTATTTGCTCTACAAAAGCCCTGGCAACTGTTGTCGCCTCTGCATTTTCCAAAGGTATAGCTTCGGTGAATTTAGTTAAATCATCCTGGAATGTTAAAATGTATTTGTTATTTTTATAGCTAATTGGAAGTGGACCGACTATGTCCAATGCTACTCTTTCAAACGGTGCTGAGCTTGTAGTTGTAATTTTCATTGGCATTTTTGGAGATTTATTTAGCTTATTTTTTTGACATGATTCACATTTTTTTATATGGGTTTGAACATCTGTCTTCATCGTAGGCCAGTAATAATATATTTTCAATCTTTTCAATGTTCTGGTTACTCCTTGATGTCCTCCGAGTGGCGATTTATGATATTCTGCTAATATTTTGCTTATTTCTTCAGGATTTTCCAAAGTTATTCTTTGATTTGTATGCAAAAATATTGTATTGTCTCCAAAGATTTCGGTAAGTAATAGTTTAAAAGTTTCTTTGAATTGTATGTTGAATCTGGGCAGTGATATGGCAATTGATTGCATGGGTTTGTTATTGTGACTATTTTTTATTTTTAATAATGTTTTTCTGGCCATTTGTTGGTCTTTTATGCTTCTGAAAGGTATTGGTAGTGTGGTTGTAACTAAATTTTCTTTTTCTGTAAGAGGATATGTTTCTATTTCTCCCATTATTGGCTTTATAAATTCTGGTATTCTTTTTACTATTATTTTTTCTTCAAGTGATTTTACTATCGGTAATATTAATACTTTTAATTTCGCTTCTTTATTTGAATAAATTGCCTCTTTAGTTTCTAATATTTGACATTTTTCATTGGTCCTTTTGCTTTCAGGCTCTTCTATAATTGTCTGCTTATTTTCATATTTTTCTTTATTATTCTGCATTTGACGGGTCATAACTAAGACTTTATTTTCATTTTCAATGCGACTAAGTGCATCCGCATTTGTGTTAACTTTGCCTGCTTTATACTTTATTGTATATTCATATTCTGATAATAATATTCTCCATCTTGCTAATCTAGACATTGGATCTTTAAGCTTCATTAGCCATTCGAGTGGTTTGTGATCAGTGTAGATCGTGAACTTTTTACCATAGACGTAAGGTCGGAATTGTTTTACAGCAAAAACAATAGCTAATAATTCTTTTTCCGTGGTGCTGTAGCGTGTTTCAGCGTCATTTAGCGTTCTACTTGCGAAACATATTGGTTTGTCTTTGCCAATTATACCTTGGGAGAGAACAGCCCCAAGTCCCACGTCACTTGCATCTGTCGTAACTATGAATTCTTCATCAAAATCAGGGTATGATAATATTGGAGGGTTAATTAATTTATCTTTCAGTTTTGAGAATGCTTCATCGCAAAATGCGTCCCAATTAAATTTTACATCTTTTTTTAGTAGTTTCGTAAGAGGTTTCGATATGCTTGAAAAGTTTTCTATAAATCTTCTATAATAGCCAGCAAATCCTAAAAACGACTTAATGCCTTTCGCATTTTTTGGTGTTGGATATGTTTTGACTACTTTAATCTTTTCCGGATCTGGTTTTATACCGTCCTCTGAAATGATGTGCCCCAAATAGGTAAGTTCTTGTTTTAAAAAATTGCATTTATCAGGTTGTAGTTTTAGGTTGTTTAGACGCAATCGGTCAAATATTTTTTGTTAATTTTTTATTATGATCTGTTAAATCATAACCATAAACTACGATGTCGTCGACATAAACGAAACATTCGAAGCCTTGCAACCCCATGAGTACATTGTTCATGAGTCTTTGAAACGTTGCAGGGGCGTTTTTTAAACCAAATGGCATTCGGTTATATTCGTAGTGTCCGAATGGTGTACTGAATGCAGTTTTGCATTTATCAGATTCCTTCACAGGAATTTGATGAAAACCTTTAGCTAAATCTAGTGTGCTGAAGTATTTAGCTTTTCCTAATTGGTCTAATATATCTGTAATATTAGGTAAGGGGTATGCATCTCCAACTGTTAAATCATTTAGCTTGCGAAAATCTACTACGACTCTCCAGCGTTTTTGGCCGTCAGAGTCTGCTTTTTTCGGAACTAATAAAAGAGGTGAGTTCCATGGACTTGAACTTGATCGAATAATATTGTCTTCCAACATTTCATTAACTTGTTTGTGAATTTCTTGTCGTTGACTTTCAGGGAGTCTATACGGCCTAACGAATAAAGGAGGTTTATTTTCTTCTGTAATAATTTCATGGTCAGCTGTATCTGTAACTGTAAGATGGTCTCCTTTAAAATAGAATAAATCATTATAATTCCTACAAATTTCAAAAATTGATTTCTTTTCTTCATCATTACAATGTTTATGCTCAATGGCTGTTTCTATTTTTTTTAATCTACCCTTTACTAAATCTTTTGTTCTGTTTAATTTGACTTCGTTAAAATTTTCTATCTTTTCCCACTCGTAGTGAATTGTGTTTAAATTTATTGTTTTAGTTTCTTCTGTAGTATTCATGAAGATAACTTTTATTTTATTTTTGATAGGGCGTACCAGGGTTTCCGCCAAATATACTCCTGGGTTTATTTGTTTCTTGTGGATCACTGCGTCTTTTGTATATTCAAAAGGGATCTCTACAAGTTGTTTGCAGCGAGGTTGCAAGGTAATGGATCGCAGCCCGTAGACATTGGGATGTTGAGGACTCTTGTGATGGCTTATGCTTTGTGCTGCATCCTTTTGTTCCTCCTCCCATTTTGTACGATTCTTTTCAATACCCGTAGGTAAAGCCTTGGTTTCCTGCTTAAATATATTTTGTTTATTTTTGACGAATTTTTCAATTCGAGGTGGCAAGATAATGGATTGTGGCCCGTAGACATTAGGTTGTTGAGGACTCTCAGTATGACTTATGCCATACGGCGCATACTCCTGTTCCTCTTTCCTATTTTCGCAAATTCTTTTGTTACCCGTAGGTAGCACCTTGTTGCACTTCTTCGAAAAGTTTTCATCTTTAATAAATGTATTTTTATTATTGTGAATACTCACTGCTGCATTCGAGCAGTCTAATGGTATTTCTAATTGTTTATTTAAATAATCTATTTTACAATTCAATTTAGATAGGAAGTCATTGCCTATTATGCCATCATATGACAGATTAATATTTTTAGGGAGAATTTGAAATTGATGACTCAAAACTAAAATTTGTTTATCATACGGAACATTAATTGTTTGTGTTTGTTCCCCTAAAGTTTGCATTTTATTTCCTGATATTGTAGAGACAGTGTATTTGAAATTTTTATTTAAATTTAGATTATTGTCTGAGTCTTTGAGTAAACTAATTTCTGCGCCGGTGTCTATTAGTAAGGATGTTAATTTTTCACTTGAAGATCCTAATTTTATGCGGATCACCGGATCCTTATATTCCTTAATAAAAGAAATTGAAAGTTTTTTTGTTAATGCCGTGCTCGGTGCACGTCGGCTGTTATCTGCATTTGGGAGGAACTGCCGATGTTTTCCTCCCGTGCAATTTCGTTTCCCGATGAGTTTTCTGCGTGGTGTGCTTGTTTGGAATGACTGCATTGGTTCCTGAAAGGATTCCAATGTGTATTTGAGTCACTATTAACCCTTCGATTTTGAAAATTTTCAGCGTTCTGCAGTCGAGACCTACACTCTTGGTACGTGTGGTTTGGACGTTTGCAGTATGTACAAAATATTGTTTGTACTTCTTTTTTTATGCTATGATAATTTGGTTTGTTTTGGGGAGGATAATTAGAAGTATTGTTAAAATTTAAATTGATGCTTTCCTTATAGCAGGTTTCCTGTGTGTGCCCTATTCTTTTACAGTAACTACAGGTAGGTTTACTTTGAGTATGTACAATTTGAGGCGATTTTTCGAGCCGCACTGAATGCTCTTCAGCATAAGCTATAGCCTTTTTTAAGTCACGCTCGTTATGAGCTTTTAAAATCAGCCGTAAATTTTGGTTTCGTAGGCCATCCTCAAATACCTGTATAGCTAATCTATCGTTTTCAGCTTTTAAATACTTCCTAACCGATTCTTCGTTAGTACTGGCAAATGTTGCAGAATTTAACGAGTGTAGCAACTTCCCTATTCGTTCGCCAAATTCTTTAACTGGCTCCTGTGATCGCTGTTTGGCAGTTAACATTTCATTCTGGGCAGAGGTTCTCGATTTTTCTTCTTTGAATTCTGTCTCCAAATCTCGTACCAAATCATTCCATTTGGCAAAAGATTTGAATTGTATTAATTCAAAGGCAGAACCTTCCAAACGAGTTTTCACTACTTCAAGAATGAAGCTGTGTTCCGCGTCTGTCCTTGCAGATGAAAACAGAATATTGCCACATGCTATAAATTTGTTTAAATCGGCCGGATTGCCGTTAAATACCGGAACGATATTATATATATCATTTAACGTAAATTTAAGATCCATATTGAAGTACTCAGGATCTTCCGCGTCAGAGTAAAAAGAGGAGTGGAAAAATGGTAGAGAAGCAAAGTTCTGAACTACCTTAGCCGCGCGTTGACGAGTAAGAATTTTGAAATATTTTTTTTTTTCACGCAAAAACTTTCAATTACAAAATATTATTTTTTTTTGTATATACATATATTATTATTGTTATGTTTCACATGAATTTTAACCAAAGGTTATGGGTATTGTGTTTAATAAAGTGTTTTCAGAAAAAATATTTATAATACTTAGAAATTAATGCTTTCTTACTCTTTTTATACTTTGATTTTCTTGATGTTACCAGGATTTTTCGTTGACTTTGGTGTCGTCTCTGTTGGCTGTTGTTGTTTTTTTTTTCTATGTTTTCCGTTGATGTTGGTGCTGATGTTGGTGCTTTGCTGAATTTGTTGAATTGGTTCACTGATAATGTTGATGCCAGGAGGCTCTTAGTAGCCCTATAGCTGGTTACCCTGGTCTTTTTTTTAGAGTTGGGCCAGGAGACTTCACGTCTTAAAGCTGGTTAACCTGGTCTTTTTTTTCACTTTTAATCGTTCACTTTTATTATTTTTTTTTACTCGCCGCTGTTTAAGACTTGGCACGCTTTAAAAATTTTATTATGTCACTTGCCGCTGTTTAAGCCTCGGCACGCTTTAAAAACTTTAATATTTTAAATTTACTTTATATAAAAAAAAAAAAACTTTACTTTCGGGTTTGTTATTTTTTTTTCTGGGATGGAGCGTATCCCACCGCTGCCACCAAATGTTGTATTTAACGTCCGAGGTCTCCGTGCTTTCCGCAAGGAGAAGAGAGACCAAAGACGGGAGCAATTAAAACGATTAAGTTATTTTGCTAGCGTTTAAGCTAGTTTTCTTTATTTCAAATGTTTCAAAAGGCCCGCTGTCTAGGCGAGGCTGCGACCTTTGTAAAACTCGTTCAAAATTAGCTCTGCCAGTTTCTGGTCTACGCAGGGGTTTATAAAGAAAGTTTTTACTTTCCAATGATGTTCCTAATTTCCCGATATTCCTATAATTTCCAATAAGTGGAAATTATTTACCAATACATAATTAAAAAAAGTGCCTACTCAATATGTAAAAGTAAATTTACATATTGTCATTTTACTTTCCCCTTAGCTGTACGCGATCACGCACACTTTGCATGCTAGGGTAGGTAAATGAACGGCTTTATGCTGACCGTGCAAGCTGATGCCGATGCACCCAACAGTGCAATGTCTTGGTTTTGTTGCCGCCGACGTTGTAGCCAGAAACACTTGACAACTAAAAACAAAGCATTGGTTTTGTTTGTTTGGTAATTTAAGCGTGTGCGCTTAAATAGTAATTACTTTTTAAATAAATTGTTTGTTTTGTATACTTTCTGTTTGAAGATTTTTTTATGTTCAGTTTGATTTTTTGTACTTCGTTAAAAATTTCATGTATCTCTTCCATTAAATTATTATATATATATTTATAATTTAATGGAAGAGATACATGAAATTTTTAACGAAGTACAAAAAATCAAACTGAACATAAAAAAATCTTCAAACATATATATATATATATATATATATGTATATATATATATATATATATATATATATATATATATATATATATATATTTTATATTTAATTTATATATTTAATTTTTAACGAAGTACAAAAAATCAAACTGAACATAAAAAAATCTTCAAACAGAAAGTATACAAAACAAACAATTGATTTAAAAAGTAATTACTATATATATATATATATATATATATATATATATATATATTTATAATTTAATGGAAGAGATACATGAAATTTTTAACGAAGTACAAAAAATCAAACTGAACATAAAAAAATCTTCAAACAGAAAGTATACAAAACAAACAATTGATTTAAAAAGTAATTACTTAAATAGATACAAATCGCACTTCAATAAAACTGCTGAAGAAATAAACACGTTAGAAGCATATGAATTGAGCGAACAATTCCTTATTCTATTAAAAGAAACACAAAATTTTTTATTAAATCATACGGTAGATAAACACAAAGAACCCAAAATGTCTGAACTCAATCTTGAACTAATTTCGAAAACGATACCAGTTTTCACTGGAAATCATAAAGATCTAGATGCATTTTTAGCAATCGTAGAAATAATAAACGATACTCACACAGCAGAACGACAAAAACAATTAATAAATATTGTAATAAATGTAAAGCTATCCTCGAACGTAAGAACAACTTTAGGACACACAGCAACCATAGACACTTTTGCAAAACTTAAAACAATTCTTACAAGTACTTTCAAAAGTAACTTAACAACCGCACAAATTCACACACAACTTGCTACACTGACACAACGGAACGGTACAGTGATAAATTTCAGAGACAAACTACTTAACCTAACTTCTGAACTAAACAACCTACAAATCAAAGAACTCACACCTGAAACTAACGATCAACAAAGAGATTTAGTCATGAAAATGAATGAATCCTATGCATTGACAATTTTTAAAAATGGGTTAAGCGACGATATAAAAAATACTATATTTGCATAGTAAGTAAAATATTAAGACGAACAACCAAGTATTGTATTTTAGATCAAACAACAATTCATACAACAGACAACAGTATATAAACACAAACAATTCATTTAGAAGACAGCACAACAACAGAAACAACTACAACACTTTACAACAACATAACAGAACCAATAAAACATTTATGCAACGACCGCATAACAACACCACATACAGACAAAACCAAAATAATAGAAATCAGAGCTACAATAACAGTCGAAACAATTTCAGAAATAATAACCAACGAAATAATAACCAAAATACGCAAAGACGCAATTTTAACAATAGCGCCACAAACAGAAATTCTAACAAGAGAAACTATAATAACAGATTGTATGTTTTTAACAATAAAGACCAGGGAAACGACGATCGCTCGGAGATCACGATAGAAGATCATCCGGGACAGCGAAACTAAACATATACAACATATCGGATAACACTACTAATTACAAAATTCTAAAATGTAATAATATAAACAAGCATTTAAAGTTCCTAATTGAAACAGGAGCGGATATCCCAATCTGCAAAGTTGAAAACATAAATAATAACACAGAACTAATGACGGAAAGGCAATGCAAAGTAACAGGCATTACGGACAATGGAATCCTTACACTAGGAACAGTGAAATTAGATCTTGACTTCCAACACAGTATAGTATCCCATATATTTCATGCTGTAAAGAATAATTTTCCAATAGGAACAGACGGCATAATAGGCAGAGATTTTTTCTCAAAATACATGTGCAAAATAGACTATGAAACACAAACAATGACTACAGTACTAGACAATACCGACGTCATTATAAATTTACATATCAACAAACACGCATACGACGTCATAAAAATACCACCAAGGACAGAAATAATACACGCCATTTTTCTAGACATAACAGAAGATAAAGTTATTTTAAACGAAGAGATTCAAAAAGGCATATTTATAGCAAACTCAATAATACCAGCAAAAGGGAAATGCCACATGAAATTATTGAACACGACTGATGTAGAAGTAAAAATAACTAAATATTCACCAAAAATCACTCTCAAACTACTTACAAGTGAAACAAAACAATAACAACAATGACAAACGGTTCAGAACATTACTTCAAGAATTAAACATAAACACAAATAATCCTCTAATAGAAATTTTTAGACAATACCAAAACATTTTCCATTTAGAGAATGAACAACTAACAGTAAACAATTTTTATACTCAAACAGTATCCACGAATGATAATTCACCAACTTACATAAAGAACTACAGATTACCTCAAACTCATGATGAGGAAATACATAGACAGATAAAAGAATTACTAGAAAACGATGTTATAGAAAACTCAATCAGTCCTTACAACGCACCATTATTACTAGTACCAAAAAAATCCAGCGACGACACTAAAAAATGGCGATTAGTTGTCGATTTTAGAAAATTAAATGACAAATTAGTAAACGACAAATTTCCGCTTACTAGAATAGATGATGTATTAGACAAATTAGGACGAGCGAAATATTTCTCAACACTTGACATGACTAGTTCCTTCCACCAAATACCACTCAACAAAAAACCAAGACTTCTGACAGCTTTTTCGACAAATGACGGTCACTACCAATTTAAAAGACTACCTTTTGGATTGAAAATATCCTCAAACAGTTTTCAACGCATGCTTACTTTAGCGTTGACAGGTTTAAGCTCAGAAGCATTCCTATATGTCGACGACATTATAATATTCGGATGCAGCTTACAGCATCACAATGACAATCTAATTAAAGTTTTTGACAGACTTTCAAAATATAATTTAAAACTGAATCCAAGAAAATTTCTAAGACCGGAGGTAGTATATATAGGACATTTAATAACACAAGAAGGTATCAAGACAGACCCTTCAAAGTATGACACAATTAAAAATTATCCTTTACCAAAAAACGCAGACGACGTTAGACGATTTGTAGCCTTTTGTAACTACTACAGACGATTTATAAAAGACTTCGCAACAATTGCACAATGTTTAAACAACCTATTGAAGAAAAGCCAACCATTCAAATGGACAGAACAATGTCAATATGCTTTTGAAACGCTTAAGCAAAAGTTAGTAGAACCTCCAATATTACAATATCCGGATTTTACAAAACCTTTTATTGTAACAACTGATGCTTCAAATTTTGCATTAGGAGCGATTCTATCACAGGGAGAAATTGGACATGACTTGTCCATATCTTACGCAAGCAAAACCTTGCAAAAGCATGATCTTAACAAGCCAATTATTGAAAAAGAATTACTTGCAATCCACTGGGGAATTAACTTTTTTAAACCTTACCTGTACGGAAGAAAATTCATTGTTGTGACAGACCATCGACCTTTAGTCTCATTATTCAGTCACAAGAATCCATCATCAAAAATGACAAGAATAAGACTAGATCTTTCAGATTATGATTTTGAAATCAAATTTAAACAAGGAAAAATCAACACCAACGTCGACGCGCTATCACGTATTCAATTAAATTCGGAAATTTACATAAATATAATACCCTCAGAAGAGGACAAATCTCAAAATAAAGCATTGGTTATAACAAGGGGAACTAAAAAGAAGCTAGCGAATAAAAATGAACAAGAGAACTGCACATCTCAGAACGAGTCTGATCAACTTTTCATATGGGATTGCACATCTATTACTGACGTCAAAAATATAAAACGATTAAAGTTCATTATAAGCGATAAGAACAATACACGTGTTGAAATTTTAGATGATATCGTACAAGTACGATGTGGTGATATTCCAACGAATCTAGATTCGACTTTGGAGAAACTATCACCTCTTATGAATAAAAATAATATAAAAGACCTAGCGCTAGAGGCAAATTATGCTATTTTTGAAATAATTGATAAAAATGTACTAAAAAGAAAATTTAATAAGCTGCAGCAGAAGAAAAAATGAAAGAGCAATAAATCGCTTAACATATTAATATACGAACCCCCAAAGAATATAACAAGTAAAACCATCCAACATAAATTGATAAAAGAATTCCATGATTCACCCCAGGGAGGACATTTAGGAATTAGAAAAACAATACTAAAACTAAAACAGCGCTTTACATGGAAAAACATGCGGCAAATGGTAAAGAAGTATATAAACAGATGTGAAAAATGTGCTCGCAATAAACATACGAGACATATAAAAGAAAAGATGACTATAACAGACACTCCGACAACTGGCTTTGAAACAATTACAAAAGACACTGTAGGACCACTTAGAATTTCAAACGGTTATCGATACATACTCACAATGCAATGTGATCTTAATAAATTTGTCATTGCTCACCCAATCGAAACAAAAGACGCAAAGTCGATTGCAATAACACTGGTAGAACAATTAATTTTAAAATACGGTTGTTTCAAAATATTGAGATCAGACAAGGGTACAGAATTTACCAACGAACTTATGAGGAATATATGCAATTTGCTGAAGATAGAACAAGTTTTCTCAGCACCCTATCATCACGAAACAATAGGAGCCCTTGAGAGAAACCACAGGGTTCTCAACGAGTATCTTCTTTCTTTCACAGACGATGGGGAATGGGATAAATGGATTCCGTACTATGCATTTGCATATAACACAACTCCGCATGTAGACACAGGTTACTCCCCTCATGAATTAATTTTTGGAAAATTACCGATCCTACCAAATGACGTAATATATGATAAAAGTAAAATCTACAATATTGATGATTATGCTAACGAATTAAAAATTCGACTGAGATCTTCCATAAAGAAAGCTAGAGACATAATTAAATTAGTAAAACAAAACCGAAAAATTGATTTTGACAAAAATGTAAATATATCAAACTACTCAGAAGGAGACCTAGTTTTAGTAAAATTAGAAACTAGAAAGAAAAACCAAAGTCCATACCACGGACCATATAAAATTATTCGTAGAGAAGGAGTAAACTCCATATTAGAAATTAATAACAAACCTAGAAAATTCCATAATAATATGTTAAAAAAAAAATTTTTTTTAAGCACTTGACTTGGCATTGAAAATAATAGTCTAAGTTATTTAATAAATTAAAATGTTAAGGATGCATAACAAATTATAGAATTATAAAAGCAATATTATTAATCAAAAGAAAACTAAAAGTATGATACGCTAAAACATTAATATCAACAAAAACAATAAACTAATATCCTATATAATAAGTTCACATATAATTATAATAATGTTTACAAAATAACATTTTTTCCAATCCTCCAAAATCTTAAAAATTCACAAGTAAATTTTCGCTTAAGGGTAAGGGTGTAGTGTACTTAGACAATCATCTCCTATAAACATAAAGACCACCAGTTAGAACAACTAGTTAACACATGACAATAATTAAACCCAAATAAATTACACACTCACTTTCATATTTCAAACATGCTGACCAGCAGAGTAAACAATTCACCTTGAACTCATAACTGCACTCTACAACTAACAGCAAAACCAACGCATCATGTTACACCAACAGAAGTGTGACTGACGCTTCGTGGCAGCGTAGCTGACGATGACGACAGACTGACGCTTCGTAGCAGCGTAGCTGACAATGGTGACAGACTGACCAAGCGACAGTATTATTCTACACATCTCTTTCATTTCTACACGCCTAAAGCATTTTTAAACCTAAATAGAACACGACAAAAATGCCTATGCAACCCAAATCAATATGACTACTTGTTAACTAATCCAATTATAGATTTTTGTATTATAGGAGGAGACTTGAAAATTGTGTCAAAATAATTGTAAATTAGTTTTAAGAAAATACTGGTTTTTTTAGTATTTAAGAATTTGAAAATAAAGGCAGAGATTATCTGACATTAACTGAGCTCACAAGCTTAACTAAATTCTTTTAATCTTCTCATAAGCGCGGCTTTTAGCCATAGTATCTGAGCGTTGGTGCGCTCCAAAAACACCAAACACTCATCACGAACAGTTCGTGATAGTGCAAGCCAAGAACCCTATGATTAACTCTCCATACTGAACTTAATAAACCATCTACGAAATTAATTTCATGCGAATAGTTTACGTTGGTAGCTATTAAATCTGTATCAAAGCAAGACCAAACGATTCTATTAAGATTAAAATCACCAATCATATATAATTGGCAATTATTGTCCAGCGATGAGCGAAGAGATAGATATTATCTATATGTGGAGCCTGTGATGTGCGGCGTGATGTAAACAATACTATTGTCGACGGTGTAGACAATTGCTTTTAACGAGGTGTAGATAATTAATGTCAGAAGCTGCATGTTTACTATGGTATTTAATTAAATTGAGTCCAAGTTCGGAGTATTCGTCATTTTTACACATTCCAGACATGCTTTTTGTTTGTTCAATTTTTTAATTTTTGTTAAAGAAACGAATTTTTCAAAGGAATATAAGAATCAGCACAATCTAATAAGAACTTGCCTTTTCGCAGTGTTGCATTTTGTTGACATTGCTTACACAATTGTCGACATTGTCTACATTATCTACGTTGTCGACCATTCTCTACATTATCGGCAGCAAAATGTCGACAATTAAAGACGACACGTCGAGGAACATCACTGTGTGCAGCTTAAATTTCATCAGAACTATTGGGCGGAATGTAGGATGTATAAATATACAAAGAAACCAAAGGGCAGCAATAAAAGTTGATCCAGCAGAGAGTCCGAAGTTTGCAACGTACATAAAGAGCAACGAAGAGAGCGTTTAACTGCAATGAGTACTCCATCTCCACGGGAGTATCCAGTTTTAGTAATATCTCGGTCTTTACGAAACACTTGGTAAATAGAAGTGTGAAAGAATTCGCTATCAAAAAAATCCGGGTTGAGCCAGGTTTCAACAAACACGATTAAATCAAAATAGCCATATGATGTATATCTAAATATGGCATCTGCTTTAGTTCTGATACCAGACATGTTTTGAAAATACATCTTTAGCTTTGTACAAACACTGCCAACAGAAGGGTGCGAACATATTAAGTCGTTATTTTTTTCGCTCTGCCCCACTGAAAATGTTTTTGATTTTGAAATGGGCGCACTTTAACATTCTCTTGCCAAAGAGAAGGGTTGAGAATAGTATCATAGACCTCCTCCGAAACACCCAGCTTAAAGTTTACTCTTCGCAGGTTTTCCAGAGTATCATTTCTCTTAACAAGTTTGAAGCAAACCAGGTCACACTTATTTATAGAAGCATGAATATGAACATAATCAATAATATTCACTTCGGAGACATTAGGTTTAAATGAAAATAAACGAACATACTTTCGTTTAAACTCGGAAACATCATCAAGTTCATTATTATGGTTGCAACCAACAACAACATTGACAGAACGCACGTTCGATCTCTTTGTTTGGCCAGCATTATTAGATCCAGAAGCAGAAGGCAAACTATTGGAGACAGCTTCAACAACAACAACATTAGCAGCAGGCGAGTATGGATCCTCTACAACAACATCAGCATAAGAGAGTTGAGCTTTAGCAACAGCAACAACAGGCTATACAATAACAACATCAGAAGACAACAAGCTTTGTTCTAACGAGGTTGTAGGTACAGCAGGTGATACAAGTGAATAAGATGCACTATTCGTAGCGGCAGGCTTTCTTTTGCGCAAGCGAGAAGAAGGAGCATCACAAGAATTGAGTGTTCATTTAGTTCATTATATTAAAATAATATTATAATATTCAGTAATGGTATTCAGTAAAATTTGCTAAGTCCTGCTAAACTGCTAAGTTGTTAAAGTTAGCAGGTGTTGATGTGAACGCACCTGCCAAGACATTTTACAATCAAGTGCTAAACTGATAGTCAAAATCAGCTGACAAACTTATACAGCTAAACATATGTTGTTTTAATAACTCGTATAACCAGTACTCAGAAACAAAAAATGTATGCTAATTTTTTATATTACAGTGCGTTAACAGTTTTCAACACAGATTCATCACAACACTCAATAAGTTTGACGTTTCCCACTTAACAAATTGTGTCTGCTAAACAAAAACACGGTGCTGAGCTCGTTAACTTGCTTACAAGTTGCTAAGTCTTTTCCCAAACAAAATTTTGACAGGACTTAACAAAGGACTTAAAAGCTATATAAAAGAAATTACAGCATAACATCAAAAATCCTCAGATAAGTTTATATATACGAATATTGCAGGTTTATATAAGTCTATATAAAGATATGTATTCAAATTCTAAGGCTTAAAATTAAATCAATATCAATTTTTTTAAGCAGGATCACTACACGAAGTAGTGATCATATTTAGCCCATTTTGATTTTCGTATCATGTCATATTGTCATTATGCTTATTATCAAGTTTCTTGTTTCTTGGGCAACTCCTTCAAATTTTATATTACTTAGCTTATCGCGTTATCAAAAAAACGGATTTTGATCATCTTGGCACATCCAAAATATTCAAAATTTTTAAGCGCGCCTTTTGGCAAACATTAAAAAATGTCGAAAGCATGCATGTTCAAGGAGAAGCGTTCTCATACTTTCAGGATCTTCGATGTGCCAGCGATAAAAGTTAAATTTTTTGATGGTGTTCGTTTTAAATGACCATTTTTGAGGAGTTGCTGTGTGGGTACTATTAATGGCACACTAATGCCACCTACCTCAAAATTTTTTGAATCTCATAGAATTTATTAAAATGAGTTTAAAATATTACCTTTCTTATGGCGCGCGTTTTCTATATCTCAAAAACCCCCTGGAGCTTTCAGAATATTGTGCAGACCTGGTCACTATCGGCTGCATAAGGTCGCCCGTCCGACCACACTCCCTTTCCTGACCAAAACGTAGCCAAGTCACTAGGGTATAATCTACCAACGTGCCAAATCTATCCTACGCCTTCTGAAGCCACCGATAGCTACCAGATTTCGTGCAGATTTCCTGCAAAGCGACTACAAGTACAACAACACTAATATCGCTGAGGAAAACCTAACTAACGCCTCATCAGTCAACATCCCACCCTTAAGGATTCGGTGACAAAATTTTCATTATTATTATTTATTATATAAATATACTAGCAAATACCCGCTGCTTTGCCTGCGATAAAAATATTAAATATCATGTAAAAATTTTAAATCTTAAAATTAAAGTATTTAGTTGTATTAAAACAAATTCAAAATATGAAAATTATTGTGTTCGTTTTGTTTAATTATGAAAAATGGTATATATATTAAGAAATTACTTTATTTAATTTGAATAACTTATTTTAATGGTAATTATTATGATGACATAAATTTACCTGACTTTCTTGTTTTTACTTTTGAAAATGTACTGCATAACAGCATTATAAAAAAATTTGGGTAAAAATTTTTAAAATTTGTAATCAAAAATGTCATTTTTTACATATATTCTGAAAAGAAATATATTCTTCTTAAATTGTTGTAGTTAATCGGCCTTCTTCAGTTATTAATTGTTGTTATTGGGCTTCGGCCAAGCAACAATTCTTCTTAAATTTAAAAAAAACCGATATAATGACATCAAACTTTTGGCGATATCTCAAAAACTATAGACTTTCTCAATGCATAACAATGCATTTTTGTATGGACAGTCGTTGATTAATAAAATAAACGGTAATTTTTTTTTCTTTTCGAAAATATTTTGTACGGATATTAGGTATGTTTTAAAAAACCTGTTATTATGACATTAAAATTCTTGCGATATCTCAAAACTATAGATTTTCTCAGTATAACTCATAAGCCTCAGAATGAGAAAAAAACGATTGAAACTTCATGTTTTGACTTAGCAAGCAAACATTTCCGCAATTTACAAATCGGTTTTCATCCAATTTTCTTTGTTTGAAAGTTAAATTAAGTAAATTGGGAAAATTAGAAAAGGTTAACCGTTACCTCAACAATGCAATGTCTTATATAGTTTTCAAAAAACCTCTAAAATATCCAACTGGTACTAAACAATAGGCCAAGAGTTGCTTTTGTTGTACATATGTTTTTAATTTTAATTTTTTTTAATTTTCATTTTCCTTATTCTTTCATATAACATAATTTACCTGCAAAAATTGTTTTTTTTTACACAAACAGTTACTATCATTTAAAATCATGGGCCACTTACCCCCCTATGATTTTTGATGAAAACTAATTTGCTTAAAATGTTGTTATATTTTTTGCAATGTGCTACAGCTTAAAAACTAATTCATGTGAAAAACATTTTCAAATATAGCTTAAAAAATAATAGCTGTGAAAAATATTTCAAATATTTCAAACTATTCCAAAGTTATATACATAAATCTACATTTTAATCTATTTCCTTATCTATATATTCATAGTTAACGTTATAGTTATAGTAGAATTTGTCCTGACCAAATTCAATGAATTTTTTATGATCGTTTTGTGAATTTGTAAAAGTGTAAATTGACCTTCGAACAAAACACATGCTAGACGTTTCCGTTTGAAACATCAATGCATGACGATCAGAATTTCCTGATATATACAGCATTCTTATTCATGTATAGTATTGCCCTGCAGACGTTGTCCTGCCGCAGACCACCTTACTGCGATATACGAATTTTCATGCTGTTCGGAAAAAAAATTATTTATATTCGCCATTTTTAGTACAGTTGCCGAAAGTAGCCGTATGAACTAAATTATCAAATTTTTGTCTAATACAACCAAAACCGTTCGAAGTATAACATTTTTGATTAATTCTGGGCGGTAATGGGGGTGTGGCAAAATTTGTTCACTTAAACCATCTCATACTCGAAACAATAGAGTGCCAGAATTTCAGCTCAATTGAGCTTAAACCTAGTGCGCTTTGCTTTATTCCAATCTTATGCCCCGAAAAGTGGACTTAACTAAAGTGGGTCATGCCCATTTTTAGTAAAGTTAGCGAAAGTAACCATACAACGTAGATTACCAAATTCTAGTCTCATACGACCAAAATCATCGGAAATATTGCATTTTTTGCAAAAAGTGGGCATGGAAAGTAGACATGGCAAATCTAACATACCATATTACGATAAAGTTGGAATAACAAATCGTTTGATACCTATATCGTGTTAATCTGTCCAGTGGTTCTCGCGTGATTGTCAAACATCCGTGCAGTGTCACAACGTTTTTATATATTCGTATTTTCTCATTTTCCCAATTTACTTAATTGAACTTTCAAACAAAGAAAATTGGATGAAAATCGAATTGAAAATTGCGGAAATGTTTGCTTGCTAAGTCAAAACATGAAATTTCAATCGTTTTTTTCTCATTCTGAGGCTTATGAGTTATACTGAGAAAATCTATAGTTTTGAGATATCGCAAGAATTTTAATGTAAAAAATTATATAATAAAAGGTTTTTTAAAACATACCTAATATCCGTACAAAATATTTCCGAAAAGAAAAGATTTTAATTTTTACCGTTAATTTTATTAATCAATGACTGTCCATACAAATATGCATGGTTATGCATTGAGAAAGTCTATAGTTTTTGAGATATTACCGAAAGTTTGATGTCATTATAACGGTCTATTTTTTAAATTTAAGAAGAATATATTTATTTTCAGAATATATGTAAAAAATTACATTTTTGATTGCAAATTTAAAAAATTTTTATCCAAATTTTTTATAACCCTGTTATGCAGGACTTTTTCAAAAGCCAAAGAAAAAGAAAGCAAGGTAAATTTATTTCATCATAACAATTACCGTTTAAATAAGTTATTTAAATTAAACAAAGTAATTTTTTAATATTTATACCATTTTTTATAATTAAACAAAACAAACACAATAATTTTTATGTTTTGAATTTGATTTAATACAACTAAATACTTTAATTTTAAGGTTTAAATTTTGACATGTTATTTAATATTTTTATCGCATATTTTTATCGTTTAATAACTATATCGTGTTAATCGGTTCAGTGGTTCTTGCGTGATTGTCAAACGTCCGTGCAGTGTCACTACGCTTTTATATATTCATATAGATAGACTAACACAATCTCAAGTGGGGAAAAGCTGGCTGGCAAGGCTGCAACACATAATTAGTGCTGATAACAAAATCATGGCAATTCCCCTCAAAACATTAACATAGAAAATTAATTAACACTGTATGAAACACTGTATCAAATTTCGTGAGTCTCTTTTTATATAATAGTATAGATATAAAAGGAGGCTCACGAAATTTCATCCAGAATAAGCTCGGTAACCGCTGAACCGATTTTGAAAATTCTTTTTTTATTTGATTCCTATGATAATATAGATTATTATAGCTTACCAAGGCTTTCGAAAAATGTATTCTTTAATTATTGCAAAATCACGCATTTTATTTGATGCCTACATTCAACCAGCAGCGCAATATAACAGCAAACAAAGGTTTTCTCTCTTTGTCGAGAGAGCTTCTCTCAATATAACACGACAGCCATGTTGTGTAGTTAAGCTGAATTCACTGATAACCTTCAGCATGTTTTTGTGTGATTTAAAATAATGTTAATCAAGTTGAGAGCGTGCAGAAATTTTTCTCTCTAAGCAAAAACTTCATATGAAAAAAACTTTCAAAACATGCTGAAGGTGATAAGTGAATCCAGCTTTACTTTCCGAGAGATTATTGCTTTCATACAGTGTTAATTAATTTTCTTTGTTAATGTTTTGAGGGCAGTTGCCAGAATTTTGTTATCAGCATTAATTATGTTTTGCAGCCTTGCCAGCCAGCTTTTCCCCACTTGAGAATGTGTTAGTCTATCTATACGAATATATAAAAGCGTTGTGACACTGCATGGACGTTTGACAATCACGCAAGAACCACTGAACCGATTAACGCGATATAGTTATCAAACGATTTGTTATTCCAACTTTATCGTAATATGCTATGTTACATTTGATATGTCTACTTTGCATGCCAACTTTTTGCAAAAAATGCTATACTTCAGACGATTTTGGTAGTTTGAGACTAGAATTTGGTAATCTACGTTGTATGGTTACTTTCGCTAACTTTACTATAAATGGGCGTGACCCACTTTAGTTAAGTCCACTTTTCGGGGGATAAGCTTGGAGTAAAGCAAAGTAAATTAGGTTTAAGCTCAATTGAGCTGAAATTCTGGCACTCTATTGTTTCGAGTATGAGATGGTTTTACCCTCATCGGTCCCTCGAGTAATATATCTAATCGGTCCCATTGTATGCGCGCGCATGCACATATATTTTTAATTGTAAAAAAGCTAAAAAAATTAACAACCATTTATGTTTTGTGATTTTTTATGTTTATTACATTGTTTACTATCATATTAATATATTTGAACATATTAATCATAAATCATAAAGGTAGATTTAGAATGAAATTAATTAGAATATTACATATATTAGAAAAAAAATTGAATTTTTAACTTTTGTCAATTATTTGTACATTTTTCGCATAAATTGAAATTATGTTCAGCACAAATGAAATTTCTACACTTTTCACAGCGTGTAGTAAAAAGATTTTTGTTATTTTTATATGTGCACTTGTAGCATCGGCCTCGTTTTGATGTACTTGGTAAATGGCGAATCTCTCGAATTCTTTGAATAACACTGGAAGCATCATTACTTTGCGGTTGTTTTTTACGTTTAGTGATCTGTTTTTCGACGAGATTCAATCCAAGCTCCTCGATAAAAAGGCGACGACGAATATTATGGTTCGTTTTAGAATTTTTCCAATTCGGGAACAATGCAATGAACGTCACGAATACATTCAACGCACTAATATCAAGCATGTTACAAAATACTGCCATTGGCCACCGACTGACTTTTCATTTGCATGTGTACGTAGCCACCATTTGATACATAGTATCAACTCCACTCTTGGTTTTGTTGTAGTCTTCAATGATGTTTGGTTTCTTCTTTTCATTATTCTCATTTGTGCTGACAACATTGTGGTATGTACTGAGCAATGTCACAAATCGGTACCGGCGAGGAACATATGACAACATAACTGCTTGTAATTTATGTTCATATACAACTTCTGTATGATAAATTGGCTTTTGACGCATGTCGAGTAGAACTGAAGGAATTTCAGTACTATTTTTCCTTATTGTTCCCAAAATAGTCATGTGATTCTTATGTTTATCTTCTGCCAATTCATACGAAGTGAAAAAGTTGTCACACGTTACATTTCTATCAGAAAGTCCTTTCACCAAATCCAAAACAACATGCCGTCCGAGATTACGTTCAGGAGTGGCATTACGATTCCGACTAACATAAATTTGTGTGTTGTATGCATACCAGCTTTTTGAGTCGCATAGCACCCAAATTTTGATGCCATATTTCGCCGGCTTGGATGGAATATACTGACTTAACGGACATCGCCCACGATACGGAACTAACTGTTCATCTACGGTAATGTTTTTTCCTGGTGTGTATACAACTTTCAAATTATTATTCCATTTATCGTATACATTTCGAATCAGTGCTAATTTGTCACGTACAGAAGTACTTGTTGATGCAG
This sequence comes from Dichetophora obliterata, assembly GCA_963920525.1. Classification (NCBI taxonomy): domain Eukaryota; kingdom Metazoa; phylum Arthropoda; class Insecta; order Diptera; family Sciomyzidae; genus Dichetophora; species Dichetophora obliterata. The sequence continues at coordinate 111,382,833 of OY986436.1, read as the reverse complement.
TGTTGGCCATACTTTGTTCGCGGTCATCAAATCGAATGCAACCATGGATACGCTTGAACATTTTTAAAGACATTGTTGCTCTAAATATTGGCCGACCAGTTTGGTTATTCCACAGTTTAGTGAAACATTCACCGTATGACCGATACACACCAGAAAGCAGCAACAATCCAAAGTATGTGTGCAGAGTGTCCAAATCAATGTTTTCCCAATCATCTTTGTACTTTCGCACACCATATAAATTCGTCATGTTGAAAATAATATTCTCAACCGGTTCAAGGAACATGTGAAATGCAGACGAAACATCAACTTTAGTAGCAGCTGCTAATGCTTTTGGACCTGAATTATAACAAAAATGAAACATATAATGAACATGAACCTATAACGAAGAGGGTAGGTTTTTACCTGAAGTGAAATTTTCTGCACGTCGAAATGAATTTCTTCGATTTATTTCAAATAGTTGCGATGAATATTCAATTTTCTTATTTTTTGAAAAATATTTATTTTCAGGATTTGCTGCATTTTCTTCTGCTAAATTTTGCTCAAGTGGCTCAATGTCGTCTTCATCCGAATGCACGCTAACTTCACTTTCATCATTCTCCTCGTCTGATAATGCAAAATCATCGTCACTATTGCACTATATCATCGCCCGCTTCGCTTTCCAAATCAAAATCCATTTCTAGTTCATATCGCTGCCTTCTTTCACGTAAAACTCTATCCATTTTTAATCAAATACTTCGAAACACATCCAAAATTCAAATAAATGCGCAAACAAACTTCACTTATGTGTGTTCCAGAACAAACTGAATTTCATAAAACGAAAAAATAAGAGGGTGCTATAAATCCACACACAAAAATAAGCGGCAATTCCAGGTACCTGCTTATGTGTATGTGCGCACATACACAGGGACCGATTCGTAAATATAACTGCACAGGCAAATACAGTAAGGGTACAAATTCAAAAACGGGTTTTTTTGGTTGTTCAGGCAAAATAATTCCACTTTGCAAAATACAAGGTCATTGCGCTGAACCGTTTTTATTTTATTCAAGGTTTAAGATCAAAATTGTATGAGTGCGCTTACAGGGGACCGATGAGGGTTAAGTGAAAAAATTTTGCCACACCCCCATTACCGCCCAGAATTAATCAAAAATGTTATACTTCGAACGGTTTTGGTTGTATTAGACTAAAATTTGATAATTTTAGTACTTTTTCGGCAACTGTACTAAAAATGGCGAATATATAAATTTAATTTTTTTCCGAACAGCATGAAAATTCGTATATAGCATTAAGGTGGTCTGCGGCAGGACAACGTCTGCCAGGCAATACTATACATCAATAAGAAAGCTGTATATATCAGAAAATTCTGATCGTCATGCATTGATGTTTCAAACGGAAACGTCTAGCATGTGTTTTGTTCGAAGGTCAATTTACACTTTTACAAATTCACAAAACGATCATAAAAAATTCATTGCATTGGGTCAGGATAAATTCTACTATAACTATAACGTTAACTATGAATATATAGATAAGAAAATAGATTAAAACACAGATTTATGTATATAACTTTGGAATAGTTTGAAATATTTGATATAATTTTCACAGAATTATTTTTTAAGCTTTATTTGAAAATGTTTTTCACATAAATTAGTTTTTAAGCTGTAACACATTGCAAAAATATAACAACATTGTAAGCAAATAAGTTTTCATCAAAAATCATAGGGGGGTGGGGGTAGGTGGCCCATGATTTTTAATGATAGAAACTGTTTGTGTCAAAATAGAACAATTTTTGCAGGTAAATTATGTTATATGCAAGAATAAGGAAAATAAAAATTAAAAAAAATTAAAATTTAAAAAAAAACAACAAAAGCAACTCTTGGCCTATTGTTTAGTACAAGTTGAATATTTTAGAGGTTTTTGAAAACAATATAAAACATTGCATTGGTGAGGTAACGGTAAACCTTTTCTCATTTTCCCAATTTACTTAATTGAAATTTCAATCGTTTTTTTCTCATTCTGAGGCTTATGAGTTATACTGAGAAAATCTATAGTTTTAAGATATCGCAAATATTTTAATGTCATAATAACAGGTTTTTTTAAAACATACCTAATATCCGTACAAAACATTTCAGAAAAGAAAAAAATTACCGTTAATTTTATTAATCAACGACTGTCCATACAAAAATGCATTGTTATGCATTGAGAAAGTATAGTTTTTGAGATATTGCCAAAAGAGTGATATCATTATAACGGTTTTTTTTTAACATTTAAGAAGAATTGTTGTTTATAATACAATTATAACTGAAGAAGGCCGATTAACTGCAACAGTTTAAGAAGAATATAATTATTTTCAGAATATATGTAAAAAATTACATTTTTGATTAAAAATTTTTAAAATTTTTTAACCCAAATTTTATTCTAACGCTGTTATGCAGGACTTTTTCAAAAGTAAAAAAAAAAGAAAGCTAGGTAAATTATGTCATCATAACAATTACCGTTTAAATAAGTTATTCAAATTAAATAAAGCAATTTCTTAATATATATACCATTTTTTCATTATTAAACAATACAAACACAATAATTTTTATATTTTGAATTTGTTTTAATAACACTAAATATTTTCATTTTAAGATTTAAAATTTTTACATGGTATTTAAAGTTTTTATCGCAGGCGAAGCAGCGGGTATTTGCTAGTCTATATATATAAAAATGTATGTATGTATGTGGGTATGTGGGTATTTGGGTATGTGGGTATGTGGGTATGTGGATATGTGGGTATATGGCTATATCACGTATAGACTACAAAACCGCGGAACCGATCTTGAGAGTGTTCTTGTGAGGTTTAGTAACGATTGCACGAGGGGGCGTGGTACCTCCCATACAAGCCAAATTTGCGCTATCGATCACAAACTAAAAAAAATATATTTCAGACGGTTTCAATCGTAAAAAACTAATATTTGGTAATTTTGTTCAGATGGTAACTGTCGGTTACTGTATAAAAATGGGCGTGGTCATAATATAAAAACGCCCACTTTTTCGAAATCATGCAAATCCGGAGTTCTACACATTTTTACAGTGAAACTTGCTGTATAGGTGCACTATACATAAATGTTTTCACGCCCACTTTTACCGCCCACAAATCAATACCTATATATATATAAAAAGCAAAACTATGTGTGTCTGGCTGTGTGATGTCTATAGACTCCAAAACTACTGAACCGATTGACCTGAAATTTTGGCAGTCGATTTTTTTCAGGTACGAGATGGTTGATGAAAAAATTTTGCCACACCCCCTTTTACCACCAAATCAATAAAAATGTTATATTTCAGTCGGTTTGGGTCGTATAAGACTTCAATTTGGTACTTTGGTTTGTGTAGTTACTGACAGAAACTGTACGAAAAATTGAATTCCACGCCCCCTTTTTGCGCCCACAAATCAGTGAAAATGCTATATTTCATGCTGTTCTGGTCGTATAAGACTAACATTTGATACCTAAGTTTTTATGGTTACTTTCGGCAACTCTACTAAAAAAGGGCGTCATCGCTATATAGCCACACCCACTTTTTTAAAAAATCATTAAAATTGACTACTGGGGCCATTGAGCTAAAATGTTGGCTTAGTTTGTACGGTTACTGTCAGCAACTGTACTAAAATTGGTTTCCGCGCCCCCCTTTTACCGCCCACAAACCAATGAAAACGTTTTATTTAAACGGTTTGGGTCGTATTAGACAAAAATTTTGTAATTCATTTCATATGGTTACTCTCTGCAAGTGCACTAAAAAAATGCCTGTCCCACTTTAGTTAAACTCACTTTTCGGGGAGTTAGCTTCGAGTGAAGTAAAGTGCTCCAGGCTTAACCTAAATTGAGCTGAAATTTGGGCAGTCGATTGGTTTCGATTACGAGATGGCTCAAGAGAAATATTTTGCCGCACCCCTTTTTACCGCTTGCAAAACAACAAAAATGCTATATTTCGCACGGTTTTGATCGTATTAGACTATTGGTTATTTAGTGCATATGGTTACTTTCGGCAGCTGTACTGAAAATGGTGAATATATTTGGCATTTCTTGACATTTTCGTATATGGCAGTAAAGGCGAATTTACACATTGCACTCAAAACGATGATAGTGAACGTTGAACGATGACAGTGAATCAATTTTTAATTTACATTATTCAAAATGTAAATTTAAAATTTGGTGGATGATTCGGTGTTGAATGTCAAAATAGATTTGTTGGTTGATTAATTTTATTGACGTTTAAAAAAATTAAAAAAATAAAAGCCGTTCAGCAATTAAATAACAAAAAAATAAACTTTCTGCTTGAAGTTATGTTAACACCTTTCAATTGTGTTTTAGTACGAATGACACATCAGTTCGATTTGCTTTCACTTTCATCAAAAGTAGGAAGACCTTCTACTTCTTTTGTCTAAATGTCTAAATTCGCCTTTATCGTGTCTCGCACCACGTTTAGCCTTCGTTTCGAAATACATAAAGATGCGGTTAGTAATTTTGTTCAGATGGTTACTGTCGGTAACTGTACAAAAAATGGGAGTGGCCGTAATGTAAATACGCCCACTTTTTCGAAATCATGGCAATTCCGGAGCTCTACACATTTTATAGTGAAACTTGCTGTGTAGGTGCTCCAAGAGGCAGTCACGATACATAAATTTTTTTACGCCCACTTTTACTGCCTACAAATCAATATCTGTGTATATAAAAATTAATCGTGATTTGTTCGGATGCTTAATACTTGAAAATGTCTGGACCAAATTGAATACTTCCTTCTACGGGTTTGTTCGTAACTGCTACGCAAAGGTTAAGAAAAAATAATGCCACGCCCCCTTTTATCACCCACAAATTAATAAAATTCGGTATTTAAGACGGTTTTGGTCGTATTAAATTAAAATTTGGTTAATAAGTTCGTATGATAACTGTCATTAACTTTAATAAAAACGGTCGTGGTCACACTTCATTTACGCCTACTTTTACTATAAGAAAATATTAAAATACTTCGAAACTATTGGTCCGATTGAGCTCAAATTTTGTAAGTGGCTTTGCTTTGAGTACGAGATGGTTTAAGAAGAAATTCCACACCCCCCTTTTACCTCCCACAAGTATATACAAAATTCGTGTTATCGAATAGCTTTAGAGTTATGGGTCGCACAGCTTATAAATTCGGTATTCGACCACAATTTAGACGTACCGTTTCAGTGATGAAATTTTATGGGAGTTGGACACGGGGAGGGGCACCTCCAATACAACCCAAATTTGCGATATCGAATAGCTTTGAAGTTATAGGCCGCACATATTTGGAATTCAGTTTTAGACCTCAATTCACATGTGCAGTTTCAATGATTTTATTTTATGGGCATTAGAAAGGGAGGCGTGACATCTCTGTCACAACCCAAATTTGCAATATCGAATTGCTTTGAAGTTAAAGGTTGACAACTTTAGAATTCGGTATTCGACCTATATTTATACATGCACTTTCATTACTCACATTTTATGGGCGTAGGGAATAGGGGAGTGGCAATTCCTATACAACCCAACTTTGTGCTATCAAATAGCTTTGGAGTTATAGGTCGCACAACGCCGGAATTCAGTATTCGACTCAATGTACACATGCAGTTTAATTGATTTAATTTTATGTTAATTGGTAAGAGGCCGTGGCACCTCCCATTAAACGTAAATTTGCGATATCGAATATCATTGAAGTTATAGACCGCACAGCGTCAGAATTCAGTATTCGACCTCAATTTATACATGCAGTTTCATTATTTACATTTTATGGGCATACGACAAGGGGACGTAAGACCTCCTATTTAACCCAAATTAGAGATATCAAATAGCTTTGGGGTTATAGGTCTCACAGTTTTTGAATTCAGTATTAGACCGCAATGTACACATGCAGTTTCATTGATTACATTTTATGAGCGTTGATCAAGGGGGAGTGGCACCTCCCATACAACGAAAATTTTAGATATCGAATAGCTTTGGAGTTCAAGGTAGCATAGCGTCGGAATTCAGTATTTGACCAAAATTTACGCTTGCAGATTTACTGATAAAATTTTCTAGAGTGTGTCGGGGGGCGTGACACCTCCAACTAAACCCAAATTTGCGATATCGAATAGCTTTGGAGTTATAGGTAACTCAGCCTCGGAATTCAGTATTCGACCTCAATTTACACATGCAGTTTCATTGGTAAAATTTTATGGGCGTAGGTAAAAGGGGAGTGGCACCTCCCATACACTCTAAATTTGTGCTATCGAATAGTTTTGGAGTTATATGTCGCACAGTTTTGGAATTCGGTATTCGACCTCCATGTACACATGCAGTTTAATTGATTACATTCTATGAGCGGTGATCAAGAAGGCGTGGCATTTCCTATGTAACCCAAATTTGCTATATAGAATAGCTTTGTGGATATAGGTCGCACAGTCTCGGAATTCAGTATTCAACCTCAATTTAGACATGCTGTTTAACTGATAACATTTTATGGGCGTTTGACAAGGAAGAGTGGCAGCAACGCGCCGTGTTTCAGCTAGTAATATACTAATTTTCAAAATAAATCTATAATACCAATGTGCTATAAAAAATTCTTGGAAATAGGCCTTTTTTAGACGAACAAACTTTACCCCCATCAAAACACATAAATAATTGTCATTGAAAAAACTATAATCAACTATATTCTTCAAGACGATAAGGACCGGATGTAAATATTAACGCTTTTCGTAATAGCTTTTCATAATTTCAGACTGAGTAAGACAAATTTCACCCATATTTCTCACGCAATAGTTGACTTATTTCCAAAGGAAATTCCTTAGACATATTATGCACGAGCAGAAAATAGACATCAAGCGAAGGGAAAACTTAGAGATGCGTACAATAACTATCGGACATGGGCATTTTCCGATTACAATTACAGTAATCGTAATCTATAAAAATTAACTATTATGATGACTGTATGTAATTTAAAAATATTACGATTACAGAAATCTGTATACACACAAATTACAATTGTGATTACCGGGGCTAGGATTTCGATGACCTGTCATCTTTTTTCTGCTGCTTCTAAGACATTTCCTGGTTACTTAGAATGTCCATTTATGTATCCTAAATTCCAAATATGAAAAGTTTTTAGGTCATTTTTTCGTCATCTTTCATCGGTTCTAGTTTTAAAATAATTTTTACTTGATTTAGGGCATTTTTGTTAATTTTTAGCGATTTCTAAGTTATTTCATTGTCATTTTTGGACATTTTAAATTTTTAGATCATTTTTCGGATATTTAGGTCATTTTAGTGTAATTTTAAAATAATTTTTTGTTCGTTTTTCCTGTACTAAAAAAATGTATAAATGCAAACTTTTAAACATATTCCTTTAACAATAGAGTCCCTTCAATCAAAATCATTACCTCTCGAAAAAGAAGTAGCTTTGTTAGACCAATATGAAAAAAAAACTCTGCGCGTGGTGAAACTGACGAAAGGGTATGAAACAGGAAAGATGAAACAAGTGTTAGATAAAAACTCAGGATATGCTAGTTTTTATTAACTCTATTTTATGCTCTATTGCTGACATACAAGGGGGTACAAATTTTAATGCTATGAAATTAGAAGAGGCACTTACACCCGATGACATATCGTCTTTTAAATATGTTCCTCTCGTCAGTGCAGAAGTAGAAAGTAGTTTTTCTATTTACAAAAACATTTTGCCAGACAATCGACGTTCTTTCAATCAGAAGAGCGAGAGCCTAACAATATAATATCCAGTTGAATAAAATAAACATTTCCTTGCCGATTGAAATTAAAATCAACACAGAATTTGACGCAAAGTAAAACACAGTGAATAAATAGAGCTCGCAATTATCGTAGGTTAGTTAAGATTTATTCAAAAATCTAAGGGCTAATTTTTCAGTGCTGGTTTAAACCCTAGTTAACAAGAGTTTAGTTAATCGTAGGTTAAAGTTTTCTCTTTTTCAATGCTTGGTTAAGTAACCAGAACTTTTGTGTTTATTGATATGGCAGCACCATTAAACGTCATTAAAATTAAAATAAGTTTATATAAAATCTGAAGTCTCAATAAAAAAAAACAAAATGAGTAAAAGAAGAACCTGCAATTTTTTCATTAAGGAAATTGAATTTTTGTTAGCAATAATCAACAAATCGTCGTTGCGCCTACCAAAATGGTAATGCTTTACAAAAACAACAAATTTATAAAACAGAAAGAAGACCGAAACCGTCCTCAGAAATTACAGCTTTGCTCAGTATGAATTTATTTTTTTGTATAAATGAAGTAAACAAATCATTTGTCAAAATTTAACGGTAAGTTAAAAAAAGTTTGACCAATGAATATTGAGCGGTTAACCTTAGCTTAAACTTTGGTTAATAATCACTGAAAAACTTATTTCTTGGTTTAAACTTAGTTTAACCGAGAAACAGAGTTAAACTTGCACTGAAAAATTGGCCCTAAAAGGTGTAATAAAATTGTTAGAATTGTTGGCCGGTTACACAGGTCTGGGACAGATTCGAAAAATTTCGAACTTTCATGCTATTAGCAAGAGGTGAACATGCACGTGAAAGTTCATTAAAAAAATTCCATCGAATGTGAAAGTTCTCGCTGCTATTGCAGTTTGCGTGTGTTTTACTTGTTGTTTTGTTTAGCGGGGTTCACATGGTCCTACATGTTGTCACGCCTGGTGTGATGGGTGAATAACTGCAAATTTTGACTAGCGGCCAATCGATCACACATGCTGTCAAACCTCATTTGGTTGAAAAATTTCGTGTAGACAACATGTCGTAGATTTGGCAGCAGCTATACTACCAACATTTTTGTACTACTGGCTGTACTACTACCAGTAGCCAAAAACACTTTTTACGCTTTATTTTTTGCATTTTTGTACACTTAACTTTTTATGTTATCTTGTCTCCGCCATTAGTTTTTAAATAACGATGCTTGGCGTGTTCGTCCAACACGTGTTCACATTGGTAGGATTGCTGCTCATCAAACCTTGAATTTGAAAAATTTCAAATTCAAGCCAACTTGTTGCCAGTCTGCTGTATCAAGTGTTCGAACGGTCAATTACGAGGCTTGTCCTACCAGGAGTTACAACATGTAGGACCATGTGAATCCCCCTTTTGATTTTAATTGTAAACAAGCTATCAGTGTTGCTTCCTGTACGAAATCAACGAAAACCTAAAATAAACCCACCAAAAGTAATTAAAAACAACACTGATTTCCGTCTTTTTGACATACACTGGCCGCTGCTGTCAAAATCCACTGGCTCTGAAATTTCGTTGCTAGTAGCAATGAAAGTGACATGAAAGTGAATCCAGTGTGAGTGCATTTGTAAAATAGTATGAATGTATTGAGTTTTTGGAACTACAGAGCCAGTATACTGGCCTGTGTAGCATGCCTGTCAGCACGAAAACGCATCGTTACACAGTTTGTAGCAAATCGAGTTGCAGAAATTTTGTGCTCATCGAAGGTTGCAGACTGGAGATGGTGTCCAGGCGTGCTGAACCCGACAGACGACGCAACACGATCAAAGTTTCCAGTGCGTTACAATGCTGAAAGCAGGTGGAAAAACGGCCCGGAGTTTCTTCGGAAAGATGACAACGAATGGCCAGACGAATCGGTCATGAAGACTAACACTGATCATAGCTGCGACGAACTGCGGAAAAAGCATTTTGCTCTTCATCTTTGCCATATGAGCAGACCCATAGCTCCCAAAATTAATGATTTTTCAAACTTCCGGATATACAAGCGAACGATGGCTTGGGTACTTCGATTCAAATTAAACTTTTTGAGGTCTGCAAGGGGGGAAATCAGAAAAGCGGCGAAGTCACCACCGAAGAAATAAACGAAGCTGAGAGCACAATTTTACGTGGTGTGCAGCAAGAGGCCTTCAATGGTGAAATATTGTGCCTAGCAGAAAATCAAGCCATTTCCAGAGACAGTCCGCTCGTGTCGCTAAATCCTTATCTAGACGATCAAGGGATCATGCGCATCAACGGCCGTATACAGAACGCCCCCAAGCATATCAATATCTGCGAAACGTCCAATTTTCCTGCCCAAGCAACATAACCTGACGCGCCTACTAGTCGATAGCTACCACAAAAAATTACTTCACATAAATACATCCACCGTTATCAGCGAAATTAGGCAACGTTGTGGTCGTTGGTCCGCAGCGTCAATTCTTGTAAGGTGCGAAAAGCAACGCCGACCCAGCCTTAAATGGGAAACCTCCCAGTAGACCGAGTGACACCCTACGTTCGGCCGTTTTCGTATACTGGTCTTGACTACTGTGGGCCTGTTCAGGTGACTATCGGCAGGCGTCATGAAAAAATATGGGTAGCCTTGTTTACGTGCCTAACTGTGCATTCCGTACTATCCAGCGACGCATATTTGATATGCATAAAAAATTTTATAAATCGACGAGGCGTGTCGATCCAAATCAGAAGCGACAACGGCATCAATTTTGTAGGAATTGAAAAAGAGTTGCGTGGTGTCGAAGATTTTCTCGGCCAAAATAAAATTATTTCCAGCCTGTCTACGCTTGGAATAAAGTGGATATTTAACACGCCATCCAATCCTAGTGCAGGTGGAGCATGGGAATGCTTGGTGCAGTTCGTCAAAAAGGCCTTGTGTATCATGCTGAAGGAGCACGCCCCACGGTTGGAGACCTTCGCTGGCCTGTTAATCGAAGCTGAGAACATCGTGAACTCAAGACTGCTGACTCATCTGCCTGTCTCGTCTCAAGATCCTAAGCCAATTACGCCGAACTACTTCCTGCTAGGATGTACGAATTCGACGCAAACTCCAGCGCCCTTCGAACCGAGACTCTTAAGTTTGCGCAAGCAATGGCGTATTTTCAAAAATCTAAGGAATAATTCTGGCAGCAGTGGATAAGAGAGTACCTACCTCGTTAACGCGTCGTGGTAACCTTCAAACCCAATCAGCAAGGGATGCCTATTGCTGAGATGTGATGACAAAGCTCCGGTATCGCAGTGGCGAAGAGGCCGCATAATCAACTTGTTTTTCGGCAAAGACGGCATTGCCTGTTCAGCGGACGTAGCGACCAACAATGGAACCGTTGAGAGGCCCGTTTCGAAACTAGCTATTCTCGACGTAGAATAACCCAATGCAAAGAAAGACGAATCTCCCCGTCCGGGGTCGATTCACGGGGGTGGAGTCAAAAATAAATATTATATAATCTCATTGTTATGAATCTAAATGTACTCAGTATATTTTTAAAGTCATTTGTATCAGTAAGTCTTATACTCTTTGTATATGTTTTTAATACCGTATCTATTGCTTCGTATTAGTCAAAAGCTTTAGGTATATAAAAAAATTATGTGTAGCTGTTACTGATGTAAATTTATTTGTAGTTTAAATTGGCTGTTAGGAATTTACTAAATGTTGTTTAAATTCTTTTATGTCCAGCAGCCAAAGAAACGAGTTGAGTCTTTACACTATATTGGTATTTTATATTATTTTATTATTTCTTTAACTAACTTATTAGAGAATAAACTTTCATCTATCGAACTCTGTAAATTCACTGTGTTTTACTGCCACTTGCACAAGTTTGGAATCTCGCCTGCAAGGGAAAGTTTATTTACGGCCGTTGGGCACAAAAGCCAACAATGGGTGTTGAAAGAAAGGCTATGCTATTACCTATTCAATAAACTATTATCTTAGGAATATGTTTGGTTTCTTAATTTAATTTGAACTTTTAGCTTAATACATCAAAACTTCGCTCGATTTTGTATACAATTTTTTTATAGCTCGTACTGCAATAACTGACAAAGATAGAAAAATTTGTACCAAACAAGATATGTGAGCCTTTTTCTTATACTACGTTTACATATAGAAATTAAAACGTGGTTAAGGCCCTCGACGAGATTAGCTCTAAAATATTATTGAATTTTATTAGATTAGCCATAGAAAATGTAACCTCATTCTAAAGTAGTTTAATAATTAAACTCATTCCTTATCTTCTAACAAAAGTTTGCAACTCCGTAAATATTGGGAATTTCTTCAAAATTGCAACACTGCAAGTGGGAGTAAAGAAAATTGACTTATTGAAGGCCAATAAGGGCTGTGCTATGGTGGTGGTCATATGATCCCCGGTCACATGTTTTTATGCCAAAGCACAAATGTTGTTTTAGCTTTGCTCCTATGCAACCTGCTTTGATCCTATGATTTGGTCAAAATTTAATTTCTAGCTCACTCTCTTAAAGTTCCAATTTACACTGAAACAACCACAATTCATGACATGCCTTTGATCGCCTTCATAACATAGCCCTAACTTAAAACGAAACAAAACGAAGCAACGAACTGTCAAAATAAATCTCTTTGGCCCAAAATACACTATAGTGCTCAATTTGCGTGAAACCGGGTTTCTTAGGCAAAGGAGGCGAGGCAGGCGACGTGAGGTGCGCGAAATTTCACTCACAGAAAAAGCTGTAGTGACGATGGGCTGACACGCACACATAAGCAAAGTAATCACATATTATTTATGGGATGCCTACACCAATACAATAAAACCAATACAGTTTAAGTACACAAAACAAAACTGGTTTCACGCAGACTGACCAGTATAGTGTGTTTTTGAATAGAAGACTGCTCACGCAAACTGAGCACTACAGTGTATTTTGGGCCTTTAACACTAGTGTAAACAGTGAAGATTACAAAAGTGGATTTTCTTAGGGCCGCTTTCTCAATGTTCGGTAAGGCACTAATCGGAACTTTAACCAGCAGTTAGCAAAAAAGCCATTTCTTAATGTTCGGTTAAGGCTTAACTGTCAGTTAAGTGCTGATTAAGTTAACGGCAAGTTGTGGTTTCGGTTAGCGCTACTAATCGGAAGAACAGCTGAATAGAGTAAACTATTTTTTGTTTATTTTACACAAAAATAGACAGAACTTCAATGGCGGGGTTCACATGGTCCTACATGTTGTCACGCATTGTAGGACAAGCCTCGTATTTGACCGTTCGAACGCTCGATACAGCCGACTGACAACATGTTATCTTGAATTTGAAAAATTCCAAATTTAAGGCCATCACACCAGGCGCGACAACATTTAGGATCATGTGAACCCCGCTAATAATTTATTTTCTTTATAAAGTTTACACCAAAATATAAAAAGGACGTACGCAATTACCGAACCGACGCCATACCGAACCTCGAACTCCAGCGCAATCTTCCCCCACACTTCCTTTTTTCTCCCAGGCAAAAGCATCTTTTTTTCATTTTCAATGATGTGGGCGTGTTCTTCTGCCAATGAAAAATGTTCCCTCGTATTATGTGAAATTAGTTTCACAATTGAAAAATTCGCAATTAGTCATCTAACCGACAGTTTCTTAACCAGCACTTTGTGAAATCAAAATTATTTTTTTAGCTATCGTATGGTTAGCTAACTACTGGTTAAGAGCTAGACTAACCGGACATTGAGAAAGTGGCCCTTAATCTTTTTGTTTTAATCTCGTATGTTAACGTAGTATTAGGTTTCGAATGATGTTCACTAAAACTTAATCATATTATTTTTTGATTGCAAAAAATAAAGATTTGCAACAGAATAGATTTATTTTTAATTTGAACCTAATTTGTTTTCTTTTTTTTTTAAAAGCCAAAACATTACTCCTAATACTGGTATAATTTAAGAGTGGAGAATTAAATACTTACGGAGCAATGAATTTTTCACGTCAAACAGATTGCAAAAGTGGTCTTTGAAATTAGAACACGACACCTTTGACAACGTCATCGGAATGTTTTTAGAAATAAACAATGAACAAGCAAGTTAAGACAAGTAAACAAGTTTAGAATAGCACGCTGCGGTACATTTCGCACGTGTAATTTGCGTGTAATTCTCCTCTCTCAAATCATTACAGTAATAAGACAAATATTTTGGTTTTAATTTTTGAGAACAAAAATAGGTCCAAATTAAAATAAATGCATTTTGTTGGAATAATACGATTAATACGATAGAATAATTCGATTAGAGACTAAAAATATTACTTCAAGTCTTCAACTATTGGCCCATTATCATAGTCAAAATAAAAGTAGACTCTAAATTTAGTGTAAGCTTTTTGATAACATATTATATTAAAAAACTGTCAAAAATGCTTTTACTAAATTTAGAGTCGACTTTTATTTTGACAATGATTTGCCATTGTCTTTTTATCAAAGCTAAGAAAAATGAGTACATTTCTTGTTTGGGACAAATGTTTTCATCTTCGTCAGCTATTGTGTAGTATAGGCGATTGAAAAATTATCCTTTTTTTACAAATAAAAAAAAATTCTCAAATTCCATATTTTATGCTAAATTCACATTGAGAGCTAAATGCGCATTTAGAGCATTTACTATATATATTTGTCCTTGTTACTCCTATAACGAGTAAAGGGCCGTTCATAAATGTGGATTTTGCAAATGTGCATTTAGCTCTCAGTGTGAATATAGCATAATATTGAAATAAAAAAGAGTTTCAAATAATTTAGACTAATGAACCATAAAAAATTATTAAGGGAAAAAATATTAAATGGGATGAAATATCTACATTTTTATTTATTCAAAATTTTGAACTTTTTAAAAAAAATTTGCCTGTACAAAAAAAATTATCAAAACGATAAAGAATTTACCATTTTACCAAGTCAAAAATTTTCTACCAAAAATGGTAATATATTATCAAAATGGCTGCCCTGATTAATGGTCCAGCTAACCTCGCATGCAACGCTGATATAACGTTAACATTTTAGTGGCAATAAAATAAAACACGTTGTGTTCTTTAAGCGTATCTTTATTGAATTGAATCTTTTTTAAGCTAAGTCTTAAGCTCATGCAATGAGCTACTTAAGCTAATGGAGATTCTAAAATAAAAGAGAGGTAGTGAGAGCCACAGACGTAGAGAGCCACACGCGCATAAATAAATGCGCTATTTCATAAATATGCAATGCATTAACTGCATTAACTGTGGGAATGGTTATATTGTCTATGTCAGCATTTAGTGTGGGAACGTCTGGGGATATCACTACATCTTCCTTTTTTAGAAAAAATGATTTTACAATGTAATGATCATTCTTAGCAATGTTTTATTCTTTATAACATATAATATATTTTAATTTCTTTAGTTTATTTTTTTTCAAACAAAAAATATTATACTTATATAGTGTAAGTACTTTTAATCTACACTTCAGTACACTTCATATATCTTGGGCATTGCGATCGCATTATTATTTTTACTGACTTTTTCTTTTATTAGTTTTTTATTTTGTTCTATTTTTGTTTGTTGTCGTGTAACGACATTTATATTGTTTTCACTCGTTGTTATTTTTTTTATGTCATTAAAATCTATTCGTGACACCGCGTCAGCTGCATGATTATCTTTGCCCCTCAAGTACTATATTTCAAAGTCCTACTCCTCAAGATCAAGTCTCATTCTAGTTAATTTAGACGATGGGTTCTTTAAACAAAATAAGTAAGTCAACGGCCGATGATCACTTTTCACCAGAAAATTTTTGCCATATATATAAGGCTTAAAATACTTTATTGCCCAGTAGATAGCGGTTAGCTCTTGCTCGATTGTGGATTTTTTACTTTCACCAGATGTGAATGCCTTCGAAGCGTATGAAACGGGTAATTGCAAGCCATTATATTCCTGACTTAAGACTGCTCCACAGGCATGTTTACTAGCGTCCGTAGTAATACAAAAAGTTTTTTCAAAATTGGGGTACTGTAATATTTTAGGACTCATTAATTGATTTTTTAAATATTGGAATGCGTTTTCACATTCTTGAGACCATTCGAACGGAGTGTTCTTTTTACATAACCTTGTTATGTGACGAGATGATTCAGCAAAGTTAGGGATAAACCGTCTGTAGTAGTTACAGAAAGCCACGAAGCGTTTAGCCTCATCACCATTTTTTGGTGTTGGATATTTATAAATGATATTAAATTTGCTGTCATCTGGTAGTATCCCTTTGTTTGTACACTTATGCCCCAGAAATGTTACTTCGTGTCCAAAGAATGAACATTTGTCGGGATGTAGTTTAAGATTATATTTTCTACAAACATTGAAGACATCCTCGAGGTTTTCCATCATATGTTTTTCCGAGCAACCGATGACTACTAGATCATCCATATTAAGGAAGGCTTGTTCCGGGGTGAGCCCTGAGAATGCTAGTGTCATCATTCTTTGAAAAGAATTTGGTGCTATTTTTAAACCGTATGGCAATCTTTTGAATCTATATGAACCTGTGTCAGTGGAGAAAGAGGTAACATCTCTAGATTCTTCATCGAGTTCTATTTGATGGAATCCTGATGTTAAATCTAGGCACGAGAAATATTTCGCTCGGCCTAACTGGTCTAAAATGTCATCTATCCGTGGTAACGGGAACTTGTCGGCAATAAGTTTTTTATTGATTTGCCTGTAGTCAACTACCAATCTTCACCGTTTGGTATCAGTGCCCGGCAGAGACTTTTTAGGCACTAATAGAATTGGGCTGTTGTAGGGTGATCTTGAGGGTTCGACTATGTCATCTGTTATTAGTTTATCAACCTGTCTGTAAATTTCATTTTTTTGACTATGTGGGAGCCGATAATTTTTTATATACGTAGGTTCATCTGTATTTAGTCTTAATTTTTGTTTATAGAAATTGTTAACCGTTATTTTATCGCTTTCCATAGCAAATATATCTATGTATTTGTGATAAAGCGCCTTTAATTTGTTTTTAACAAATGCAGGTAAATTCTTTGATAGCTTGTCTAACTTTTCTTTAGCGTTTATATCAGTATTTTTGAAGTGTATTGCATCATAGTCGTAAAGACTCTCTGTTTGTATATTTATATTTTCAATAAAAACATTTTCATTTGTACTATTTATTACTCTTATGTAGGGGTGAGTGTGACTTACTATGGTGTTAGCTACGAATATTCCTTCGCCAATTTTTTGGTTTGGAACTAATACATTTTCCTTAATATTTTGGAGCACAATTTTGCGTACTACTTCAGATCTAGCTGGTAAAGACAAAGAATTAATGGAAGATGTAGTACAAAGCGGAATTTCGATATCTTTTGGAAAATCATTAGGCCTAAGTATTATCCAATCCTGGTCGTATCTATAATCAAGTTGACAATTGTATTTTTTTATGAAGTCAAGACCTATTATACCGTTGGAGGGTATCGGGAAATCATTTTCTACGACATGAAATTCATGTTTGATTAAGATATTTTCTACTTTAAGATCAAAAGTAACGGTACCCAGGGTTGTTATAATGCCATGTCCTATACCGTTAAGGTTTGTATTTTTATTACTGTCGATATCCAGATTTGAAACACCACTAATTTTTATGAGCGATAGGTCTGCACCTGTATCAACTAAAAGAGTTAATACATTAGAATTAATATTTGTGTAAACTTTGATGAAACTACTTAAATTAAGGTTGATATTGTAAATTTTATTTTGGTCTAAGTACTTGGGGCTTGCCGGTTTTCCGAAGGACCAGCTTCCGTTGCTATCCTTATGTTTCTGTTATTGAACTGATTATTACGGTTATTACCTCGATAGTTGCCGGTTTGAATGTTATGATTATTACCACGATAGTTATGGTAATAACTTCGGCCTCTTCCTCGGTAGTTTGATCTACCTCGGTTGCCTCTATTGTTATATCCGCGGAAGTTGTTACCTCTAAAATGCAGAATTGAATTCTGACCCAGGATGTTATTGCAACTTCCGACGAATTTAGATACTACTTCATTCATATTACTGAACTCACCAGCTTCCATTATTAGCTTTACTCTATCATTGTTACAGTTTGTGGACATTGCCTTGACAGCTACGTCAGTAGCGTATTTGCTGGCAGTTGATAGTGGTAGCCCATCGGATAGATAAGCAGTTTCTAATGCTTTGGTTAATTCTTCGACCTCCTGCGTGTAAGCATTAGCTGACTTGTTATTTTGTTTAATGTTCAATATTTTTGACATTAAGACCTTTGCCGATTCCCCTTTTACAGAATTTTGTAATTTTTGTATTACTGTTTGTAGGGTATTTTCGGTAGTTATTAAGTTTCGAGCCGTACCCTTCAGCTTTGTTTTGACTAAATTTACGTCCACCGTGTCATTCGTTGCTTTAATCGAGTCTACTAATTGTAGAGCATCTATAAAAGATTGTAAGTTTTCAGGTTTGCCATCAAAATCAGGAATGATTCTTGAGGCTGTGTTGAGGAACTCTACTATTGACTGTGGCATTTCTATTTCTGTAGTTATTTCTGTGTTTCCGTTAAACTCTATATCATCGACTTTTTCTTTGTCTATGTCAAAATCTACTTGAAATTTCTTGTCTACAACCAGTCCCTTAAGGGTTAATAACTGTGCAATTTTGCGTTTATAGTTTTTTAATATATTTGTTGCCTCTCTTTTTTGTTTATTTGCTAAAAATTTTGTTACATCAGCTATAATATTCTTTGCAAGTTCATAGTTTTCAATCAAAAGTTTGAAATGTTTATCAAATGTTTCCTGTGAAACATTGCCTTTCCTATATATACATTTATAAGATCGTGAAAAATTAGCTTTACAAATACATAGTTTTTGAAGTGTGTCTGTCCATACGCCCATTTAAATTTCGGGTAAGCAGTAACTCATTTTACATAATTAAAGCGGAAAACACACGATTTTCTGTTTGTTGTTTTTTTATTTTTTTTTTACTTTTTATTTGCTCTTTTTTTTTTTTTTTAGATTTTCCAAAATTCTTATCCAATAGTTGCCACTGATGCGGCCCTGTTTAGATATTTTTTTTCACTATGTTGGTATGCATTTTGTATACTTTTATTGCAAAATTTAAACATGCAAATATCGTTATGATTATAAGTAATATTTTAATTTCTTTTAATTGGTTTAAATTTAATTCTACTTTTATATCATTTATAACATTTGCGTTAGGGTTATCAATTTCTTTTGATTCTGAAACACCCATGTTTGTTTTACTAATTTGCTTATAAACTAAAATGAAAAAGAACAAAATAAAAAAAAATTAAATCAAATTACACAAACCAAATAAGCTTATATTAGCAGGAAGATGACAGCAAAGCGAGTAAACGTCCAACAGCAACATCAGCAAAATTCAGGCATTAACAACACAGGCAGACCGTAATTCCAAAGGCATTAGCACAATATAAGCAGCAACAACACAGGCATAACGGAATAAAATCATATGAAGTTAAATTTCTTGATTACATTTAGTTTTTGTGGTTTTTGTTTTAATTGCACAATGACATGTTTTTTTTTATTGTTTTTGTTTTTGCTTTTTTTTCACGTGCACGTTTAATTTTGGAGCATGAATACTTTCGAGAGTCCGAAATGAGGATTTTTATTAAATTTATATGTTGTATTGTTTATTTTTCTTTATTTTAATTGATCACAATTGCTCTTACTTGAAGCTTAACTTCACACACATTTGTTTTTTTTTTTTCATTTCCCAAAATGTTTTACCAATTGATCACTGTCCTTATCATTTTTAATCAAAAACTATTAACTTTAAATAAGTTTAAATAAAGACTGCTGCTGTTTATGCGAGTGCAAGACGAGTCCCAAAATAAAATTTCGAAACGTGGCAGGATCGAAATATAACGTTAGCATTTTAGTGGCAATAAAATAAAACACGTTGTGTTCTTTAAGAGTATCTTTATTGAATTGAATCTTTTTTAAGCTAAGTCTTAAGCTCATGCAATGAGCTACTTAAGCTAATGGAGATTCTAAAATAAAAGAGAGGTAGTGAGAGCCACACGCGCATAAATAAATGCGCTATTTCATAAATATGCAATGCACAGCATTAACTGTGGGAATGGTTATATTGTCTATGTCAGCATTTAGTGTGGGAACGTCTGGGGATATCACTACACTGATGAGCAGGTGGCACATACAAATGAATGATGATTATGCAACACAAAGTCACATAGTGAAAATAAAACAATAAAAAAAGAATACAACGATTTTGTTTTAATAAATTTACCGCACTTGGTCAAACAATTTTACAACTTCACATCTGTTTTGCCAAAACGTCAAATACATAAAAGAATCCACAGAAACCAAAATGAATAAATCTTCTATGTTTATCTATTTAGTCAGAGATGCAGATATGCAGAGAGCATAACCCTTTAACCGCGGCTCCCAAACGCTTCGTTCGATGTTTTAAAAATTGCATGTGCTTTCTTAAATTGATCACAGTAACTACCACATAAAATTTAAAATTTGTATCTTTCACCGTAGTCAAGATATAAGTTGGGTATAAAAATACCCAACCGTCGTTAATGAGTCTTAAATGGGCACAAATTACTTCTGAAACGACAGAACAGTTATATATCAGAAATTGTCTATCAATATAGATATAGGTATAGGTATAGTTGGTACATTGGCTAAAAGAGCTTTTACATTTTTTTTTTTAAATAGAAAATTTTTTACAACTTCCTTTTCTACAACTTTCCGCACTGTAGGCTGTTTGAAGAGATATATCTTTTTCCTCACACAGACATTTTCATGTTAGCAGAAATTGATTGATATGTCTTTATTTCTAAATCATTCCGTCGATATGACGAAATATTATGTTCCATAAAACTTCATGGCTTCTATATTGTACAATAAATCGCAGAACATCCTTATTTTTATTAATTTTCTCCTACACTTAATTAAGGGCAGAATATTTCCAAATCAATTTGCAAAATTTCACATCAACGCATTTTCTGATCAGCTGTTCGAAACTTGACCATCAAGTTGCCACACGACTTGAATGGAAAACTTGAAAGCAAGCTGGTGGGCAATTTTTAAAGTAAGAATGTGTTAGTGAAAACTTGAGAATATATTGAAACTTGAAAGGCAAAACTCGAACGTGTAACCCCCGTGTAACTGGACTATAACTCCGGTGTTTTAGACAACAATGAAATTTGACGAAAAATTTTATAAAGAGAATACTTTTGTGGGCATAATTGAAGATGAACGAAAACTCCCGAAATTTAAATTTTTTATCGTATGTATTAAGGCCTACTTAGTTCAATTCCATTAAAATTTCAGGCCGCTCTCAAGTCGTTTAGAAGGGTCCAAATTTGTAAAAATTGGCCTGAAAAACTTGTGATTTTTTTTAGTTTTCCTATAAAAGTAAGAATTATGGGTACTAAAATAATAGTGATGCTGTCACCTATTCAACGAGCCATCAATCATAAAATCCATGGATTACTTTTCAAGATATAACATTTTTCGTATTGAGCACACTTGATGGTTCACCCTTTTACGAAATTTATATCCAGAAGTACTGTAGACAGGTGTTAGACTTACTGAGGGTTGTAATCCCTAAGCAGCGGCCGAAGGCCGCCTATTACAAGTGAGCATAATACGTAAAATGTTATATCTTCAAAAGTAATGGATTGATTTCTACCTTTCTTTTGATAACCATAATTCTTAGTTTTGTACACCCAAAAAATCCTGTAGTAAAAATAAATAAAAATGTATTTAAAACACCTCTACTAATTTGGGATAACTACCTTGTCGTGGTGTAGGGGCTTAAATTGCAGCACAGCGGGCTATGACGACGGGAACCTCGGTTCCAGGGAGCCTTGGTTCCTGGTAGGGTCACCCATGTCGTACATGCTGTTGTGAGGCAATGAACTAAAACTTATCCCACCCTTAACTCCGGGGTCGAGGGATGGCGCCCACCGAGTTTAAAGTTTGCAGCCAAGGGTAATCTGTGCTGTATTCTAGCGTATCCCCTCTCTGATCTGGCCGAACCAGGGAGAAACACTGGCTCTACCATGGTATTGGGGCTCGCCATGGCCGACTTTCCCTTTCCCCTTTTAACCTCATAGCCTCCCGCGCTGCTCCGGTGGCAAAGGGGGCGTAAGAACCAGATGATGTCAACTATTAATTCAAAAACCAAAATACCATCCCGAGACCACCAGCCACAGTAGCTCGACAAAACCATCCACATCCTGCTCCAATGTGACCACCAGCCATAGTGGTCCGAAGAGCTGGAAATCCCACGGCGCGCTACTGAAAGCGAAATATACCAAGGCTCTGTTCATTCTTGCCAAGATAGACAAAAATGCGGAGCAGGGTACGGTTCAGGAGCGCAACGTGGAAGACAAACAAAAATGCGAGGCTACGATTGATGAGTACCTGAAGTACCAGGCCACTCAGCCTGCTGACGCAGCCAATTAAAAGCGAAATCGGTCGCAAGATGCGATCGACAACGTTTCGAAAAGGGCAAAGGTCAGCGGCAAGTCAACCGTGGCTGAGCAACCGATAGCCAGCCAGCGCGCCTTTAGTGAGGTGGCCAGGGATCACCTGCAGGTGGCTCTGATTGACTCGAAATCGAACAGTCACAAGGGGATTTCGGAAGAGTGGGGCAACATCGAAGCCAAGTTGTCCAAGATGGTCATTGAGCATCTTCTCGGCAACAAGGGTGGTGCGCTTCCATCTTTCGAATCTGCGGATGTAGTGCGAGGATTCCGGGTGATCAAATACGAGGATCAGTTCTCCAAAGAATTCTTAAGCGAGTGCGTCTCTAAGATCAGAGACGCGTGGGACGGCTTAAGCCTTAAGCTAATCCCGGATAAGGATATTCCGAGGAGACCTCGTGCTCGCATTTGGTTGCCTTAGATGAAGCTTGAGAAAAACAAGCTCATCAAAATCCTCCAACTGCACGACTGAGGACCCCCAGCGTAACAGCATGACCTTCCTACTGCTTATCTCAGACGAGTGCCTGGGTGCTCTGGAGAAAGCGGTCAACACCCTTAGGTTTGGCATCCGTCGTGGCAAACTAGAGATTTTCAAAGACCCGTCCGCGGAAGAAGGCGTCAGCGTCGATGATATCTTCGATTCCCTTACAATTGAGGATCCGCCGGTGCCTTCCACGCAGCAGCCACAACAACCACCAGCCACGTAATGCCACTATCGGTAATACAGGTTAACCTGCAGCACGCCAGATGTGCTGCTGATAATCTGGCCATCCTCATGATGGAGGATGGTATCGACGTGGGCATTATACATGAGCCCTGGGTCAGAGACTCAGTAGTAAAAGGGTTCCAGAACAACCACTACAACATCTACTACAATAGAACAGCAGGTAAGCCAAGAACTTGCATTGTAGCCAAAAAGCGTATACACTTATTTCTACTCCCTTACCTTAGCTCTTCAGACCTGACAGTTGTCAAACTGGAGGGCACTAACAATCTTTTTATAGCCTCAGCCTATATGGGCCATGACAGGGAAGCTACTCCAGACGAGGTGAAGCGATTAGTGGCTACGGCAATGCTGGACAACACCACCACAATTTTGGGGTGCGATGCTAATGCGAGACACACACTATGGGGCAGCTCTGAGATAAACACTAGAGGTGAGTTTTTATTCGACTTCATAATTAACACTAATTTAAACATATGCAATAAAGGAAATACACCTACTTTCACCTTTCCAAGTACTGACAACTTCACAGGCTGGAGTGAAGTCTTGGATATTACACTTCTATCCGAAAACGAGTCTCTAAAAGTAGTCAATTGGAGAGTTTCGAGCAAAAGTTCCTTCTCGGATCACAGCTTGATCCTCTTTGATTTGAATCTTGAAACAGAGGCCCCTCTTCCATTTCGTAACCCCAAACGTACTGACTGGGTCAAATTTGCCAAAGTGGCTCGACCAAAAATCCGTTCTTTAGCCTACAAGCAAATTTCAACTGCGGAGGAGATAGATTCTTCCGTGGAGGCCCTAGAGCAAACCATGCAGGTTGTCTTTAGAGTCTCATGTCCCACTAGCAGGGGCAAGAAGAAATCTCTTCCTCCGTGGTGGAGCAAAGATCTATCCGACCTTAGGAAAAGGGTTAGGAAAATTTTCAACTCGTGTCATAGGCAGTGTCTTTGGCAACCATACAGAGACATCCTCAAAACCTACAAGAAAGCAATTCGAGACGCGAAAAAGCATTCTTGGCAGGAATACACCCAATCGATCGACAATATAAAAGAATCGGCAAGACTAAGCAAAATTCTGTCCAAAGAAAGCACCAGTCCATCTTTCATTCGGAAAGATGATGGTACATGGACAGAATCTACCAATGAATCACTGGAACACTTACTCAACACACACTTCCCCGGCTGCAGGAGCAACTGCATTTAGAACATAGGTTTAGAATCACCTCAGGCAACTGCGGCGGTTCCGACTGGCTCCTTTATCTCAATGGAAAGGGTTATCTAGGCCTTAAGCAGCTTCTCTCCATACAAATCCCCAGGTCCCGACGGCATACTTCCAATAATGTTGCAGAAACTACAAGATGTAGTTGCACCTATCCTACTATCTTCACTAAGTGCCTCTGCGTTAACTACACTCCAAGGAGCTGGAGAAGAGTTAAGGTAATATTTATACCCAAAGCTGGGAGGAAAGGTCACGAATCAGCCAAGGATTTTAAACCAATAAGCCTCACATCATTCGCACTGAAAACCCTAGAGCGTGTACTGGATATTCATCTCAGGGACGTTCTAAAGGGTGCTAATATATCCAGCGCCCAACACGCATACCTCAAGGGCAGATTCACAGATACCGCCCTACATGAGGTTATTACCACTATTGAAAGATCAATCTACTTTAAACAATACACTTTTGCGGCCTTCTTAGACATAGAAGGGGCTTTTAACAATATTCATACTAGGGCCATTTTTGATTCTCTTACCAACCTTGGTGTACAAGCACCGGTGAGAAACTGGATAGTCTCAATGCTCAGTAACAGAATAATCCAGGCAGACCTGGGTGGCTGCCAACTCACGAGATTTGTCAATAGGGGTACTCCGCAAGGAGGAGTGATCTCCCCCCTACTCTGGCTCATCGCCATGAATGAAATTCTTAATACACTAAATTGCAATGGGGTCAAAGTGGTGGCTTAAGCGGATGACGTAGTTGTTATGGTGTCAGGACTGTTCCCCTCTACGCTCAGTGAGCTAATGGAGGTTGCTTTGGGAAAACTCAGTGTCTGGGCTGCCAGGTGCGGCCTAGGAGTTAGCCCTAGCAAGACAGAAGTATGTTATTCACCACAAAAACCAAAGCGCCACAATTTGTCCTTCCAAAGCTCAACAACCAACCTCTTACACTATCCAGTAGCGCAAAATATCTAGGTGTCATTCTGGATCCTAAGCTAAGCTGGAAAACTAACATCGAACAAAGGGTCAAGAAGGCCTGCATAGCCTTCTACGCCTGCAAAAAAACCTTTGGTAGAAAATGGGGTCTTCAACCAAAAATGCTCTTATGGCTATACACAGCGGTAGTGCGACCTATCTTGGCGTATGGTGCACTAGTATGGTGGCCTGCACTGAATAAAGCATACAAGACAACAAAACTAGCTCGGATCCAGCGATCCTCATGCATAGGTATCACAGGGGGTATCTGCTCATGCCCCACTGATGCACTTAATGTCCTGACACATTTACTCCCCATAGATTTACACATTAAGCTTACTGCAACAAACAGTGCAGTCAGACTCAGAGAGTCGTACAACTGGCGAAATAGACCATATAGACATAGCAACATTCTTAATCCGCTACCTCGGGAACTGATTCCTGGAAAAACGGACTACGACACTCCCAAACTCGACTTCACGAAATCCTTTACAACCAAGTTTCCCACCAGGGTGGAATGGCGCAATGAGGGAATTGATCTAGCCTTCGATGTGTCTTTTTACACGGATGGCTCCAAGATGGAGTGCGGAGTGGGAGCGGGCATATACTCTGAGAAACTGGGGGTGGCGGACTCTTTTCGTCTACCAAACTCAGCCAGCGTCTTTCAGGCCGAGCTCTTTGCGATAAGAGAAGCTTGTCGCACCTTAAGGAGAGCTAACACCAACCACCTCAACGCAGCTATTCTGCCAGATAGCCAAGCTGCCGTTAAATCTTTAGCTGCGATCAGTACCAACTCCAAACTGGTAAGGCAGTGTAAGGATGAACTGGCCCGGCTAAGTCACCAACTTAGCATTACCATAATCTGGGTTCCCGGCCATAGGAACATTTATGGTAATGAAAAGACGGATGAATTGGCTAGGCGGGGTTCTTCCCTCGACGTTTCCAGAGCGGAACCAGTCGAAGTTCCACTGAACACAGTCAAGGGAGGAATTCGTTCTTACTAATTAACCTTAGCCGGTCGTAGATGGAGAGAACTACCAACCTGCAACACATCAAGAAAAATATGGCCCCTTTACAACATAGGCAGAATCCAACAGATGCTCTCAAAACCCCTGTACGACATAGCCAGATTAACGGCTATTATAACGGGTCACTGGTGCATCGGAGTTCATGCCGAGAGAATTGGACTACCTTTCAACACCCACTGTCGCAGCTGCGATGACCCAAATGAAAAAGAAACACTAACACACTTTCTGTGCACCTGCCCGGCCCTGGCCAGGTCCAGACTAACAACGCTTAGTCAAAATCAACAATCTCCTAACGTTCATCAATCGCACCGGATGGTTATAAACTAGCAGTGCGCTACCCAGTCAACCAACAGAAACACGAGGTTATGGTATCAAAACGGCCCACTAGAGCTACTTGGATCCTATTTGCATGTAAAATCACCATCTTAACCTAAACCTATTTAAAACAAATGTAATTTAGTAACTCACCGACCAAATAAAAGTGTCATTATTTTAACTAATTTCAATTATTTACTTTTACTACATATTTTTTAACTACAAAAAATAAATACATTTACATTAAAATTAAATGTTTTTTCATTCATTAATTAAAAAAACTGCAAAAGTTTTTTGCCACAGTACTAAGATTGCTTTTATTATAAAAAAATCAAAGTATTTTTGTATTAAAATAAATATATTTTAAGAAGTATACTTACCACAATTCTTCATCACGAACCTTTCATAATTATGTTAGTTGAAATTGCTATCAAATACATATTATGCCGTTTATTTTAATGTAGATATTCTTTATTTAAATACATGTATGTAAACAACTACTTACTACATGCCACTGCTTCGTGTAGTATTAGTTATTTAAATGTAAATTCAGTAAAAATATATTGTATAACTACATATGTTTTTAAAAATAAATAAAACTACATATATATGAATTAAATACACATTGTGTAGTAAATTTTACTACAGTATTTTTTTTGAGTGTAGGAAAATAAAAACAATCACAAGTTTTTCAGGCCAATTTTTACAAATTTCTATCCCTTTAACTTCTAAACGACTTGGGAGCGGCCTGAAATTTTTACGGAATTGAACTTAGAAGGCCTTAATACATACGATTAAAAGAAAAAAACCGTTTATCTTCAATTGTTCCCTTTCGTGTTTAGGGGCGTTCACATTTCCATGAAATTCCTACATTGTTCTATTGAATTTGACAAACGATTTGATGAATGTGAACAGGGCATTTGAACAACGATTTTACGAACATTTTAAATGTGAACAGCGTTATATAACATAATAAAAATGGCACAGAGCAGATTGGAAAAAATTGGAACGGTATATAAAAGGTTATATTAGATGTGTTCTTAATCTGAATTATTTTCTTAACTCTGAAATTATTTGTGTCTACTTTTGTAGGATATCAGGATTAATAAAATCTGATGCACTTAAGATGGCCGATTTACCTCTTTGGTACGACTTATATTCGTCCTACCGACCAAAAATCACTCTTAGTTTTAGTCGGCCGCCACCAAATATTGGGATTAGGAGAATTGTTTATATCGACGATATTGACAGAGCGTAAAATTGGTTTGAGATGTTTTTACTTTGTTTATGTATTTGTTACAATTTCAGAAAGTATCAAAGGGAAACTGACTTGAAAGGAAATTTTGATCTAAATATCTTCAAAACTGCAGCGAATTTTCACCAATTTAGTATTATTAATGACAACAAAATTGAAGAACCTCGGAACGAAAATCAAAAAGGGAAACTTCTTTTATAATTTTACGTTATGGGCCGGAACCGGAGAGCGATAATGGGTTCCGCGATATGACAATAGCTTCATGAAGTAGTTCTAATAAAAATAATGGCCTAAGGAAAAATCTAGATTTGTTTTTGAGCTTTCGATATTTGAATGCAATATTTTCAATAATCTAATCTAAGCTTCAATAATCTAAGGTGCCTGTTACACGTTCAATATTTATTGTGATACTTGGATCGCGATCCAAATTCATGGATTGATGGATCGCGGTTGAATGCTATACGTTCAATATTTATCGCGTCAGTATTCATACAATTTTTGCTAAGTGTGCTCACGAAAACCTAACTGCATAAGTACTTAAATGCGCAGGCAAATGAATACCGTGAATACCGCTAATTTTTATTTCACCGCCTACTGCCATATCGCGTATTGATGACACAAAATATGCTACACGTTCAATATTTATTGACAGTTTTGCGATCCGCGATCTAGATTTCAAAATATTTAAATATTTTGCGATCTGGATCACGATCCGTCAATATTGCATGCTACACGCTCAATAAATATCACTATACTATATATTGATCAATATATATTGAGCGTGTAACAGGCGCCTAAGAAAACTTGGTAGATTTTTCTTATTGGGGATATTCACGATTCAGTGTAGTTGAGGGCTTTTCCACTTGCATGAATGCATTTCACGGGGTATTCACGATTGCATGAGTGCATTTCTACTGTAGCCCGAATTTTTAGGACTTTGAAGTTGTGCACATTTGAAATTTTAACATGAAATAGTGTTTCAACATTTTAAAGTTAATTTTTGATGTGGCGCATTTAGTTTCCGAGGCCCAAGATCTGAAAATAAGGCTACCATCCTATGCAAATTGCCTTTCATTATAGAATTACCAACAAGGTAGAGTATGGGATTGGTCAATTCTTGATAACTGCAACAATAGGTGTTTTCGTCCTCTACACTAAGATTTGTGTAACTTCCAGTATGCTCGAACTAAGTGAGGAAAGGCAATTTCAGAATATTGGCAAAAGTACGGAAACAGCTTCTGGCAAGTTTCATTTGATAGTGAAGTAAAGTTGTTTTATATTTAGCAGCACAGTTTGTGAAAAACAATTTTATTCTCATGCGATCCATACACAATCCAATCGTCAACAGTCTGTTTGTGCTCAAATCAAAGCGTGTATGGCTTTGTCAATTGATCAGTTTAACAATTGTCGTGTTGGTTGATGAAAATCAAAATATTTTTATTTTTTAAATTTTCCTGGCAAATCTTTCAATTCGATTGTGCTGTGTATGGTTAAATGCAAGGCTGTTAATTTCGCTAACTTTTACAAAATAAATGAGCGCGCTCACATTTTGAGCCAAATAAAACATAATTCTTTAATATAGGTAATGAAAACAAAGTTCAGTCTTGGTTTTTTTAACAAAACTTTTACCTTTTCATTTATTATTTTTACATAATGACTGCATCTCAAAATTTTTGTCGAGCAAGCTGCATCGTTAGTTTTGCTGATAATCGTAACTTTTGGCATAAAAATGAAAAATCGTCACGTAATAATTAGTGTCAAAAATAGGCCGTCATTTTGCCTATAAATCGTCAATGTTCACAGCACTGATTACTATTAAAAGTGAGCAGGCTCAAAAAGTGAGCCTCTCAGAATGTGAGCGCGCTCAATTTTTGTATAAAAGTGAGCGCGCTTAAAATCTGAGAAGCTCAGAATGTGTGCATGCTCAAAATATGAGCTACTCACTTTTTTTTAAAAAAAGTGAGCACGCTCACAAAAAGAGCTATTAACAGCCTTGGTTAAATGGTTTGATTAGCTGTCAACATATTTTTAGCTGTCGTTTGTGGAGAAAATTTTACAATTGTTTCTAAACTAATAATATACATTTCTGTGTCGATGAGCAAAAACAGCTTAAGTCTTATTTCAAAGTTTCCAAAAATCTTGCTTCAAAGTTTTCAATCGCCATATAAGTTATATGAAAGGGTCTTTTATTTTTGCGTCATTTCTTTGGCTAAGGTCATGCTAGAAGTTCTAGATTTTGTGTGTTCATAATGATATATACGTGGAACACAACTATATCAATAACTCAATTCTGTCCTAAATCGACTTAAGCTATTATTGCTTATCGACACAGATTTTATGGTTGAAAGAAAATCCTTCAATTAAGTTTATACAGTGTCCGACCCAACTAGAACTGATGGTCCACATTTGGGTTGCAGCGACGTCGTAGCGTTTATTTTGTGTCAAAATTGACATGATGTTACGTATTGGTTAAGGCCCAGTTATAATAGACGTAACGTAATGTAGTGAAATGTCACTGCAGCAGTGTGTTCTGTCACTTACTGTTTCAATCAATACTTTTCTTATACAAGTGATTACAATGGAAGTAACGTAATGTAACGGGACGTAAAGATCCGTTGGATTTCGATTTCTACGTTACTTTACATTACGTCTGTTCAAAGAACAACTAAACATTGAGGTTAGATTCGATTATTGCGTTATTTTATATTGTTGAACTACGCTTTTTGTTGAGTTTTTGTTATTAATGTGATAGTTTTATGTATCCACAGCTATGGATGACGAAGATTTAATTGTATTTGTACAGGAACGTGCAATTATTTACGACAAACAACTGCCTGGCTACTGCCTATTATAATTGCTACAACGTTTTCTTACATTACGTCCCGTCACGATGACAGTTGACATTACGTTACTTTACATTACGTATATTATAACCGGGCCTTTACGTTACAGAGACCACTATGATTCGAAAGTGGTGCAACACAATGCCGACATTGTGTTAAGGCGCGTTTCAACAATCAATTTTTCTTGCGCAAAATAGGCATTGCACGTAATTTTGAAAGTGTAAACACTTGATTGCATGCAATTCGTGAACTTGCATGCAATCGAAAAAATGTTGGTTGACTTCCAACATTTTGTGCGCAATTTGGTAACTTGCTCAAAATTTTTGACGTTTTGTTTTGATTTTTTCTGTCTCTTCTCTATCGTTGTTCTGATTTCCCAAGCGGTTCAATTAATGTTCGGTAATTTTTGTGGGATAAATTATTAAAAAACATTTAATAATTTAATAATTGTTTTATATCGAATTTCATCGAACAAATATAAAACAAAATCGTTTTTAATTTTTAAGCCCGTTGTTACCGCATCTTTTCCTCCATCATGTTTTATTATAAAATCATGAATATAAACCATACTTTTGCTTGGTAAGACAAAGAGATCCTGATTTTGAATTGGTTTACGAATCTCATCATTATAGTTGAATGATTTCAAATATGGAGAGTAGCTATGGTAATCCCTCTTTATAATGCTCTCACCATATATTGGTTTTTAAAGGACTTTTAATATTTCGTTCATGATTAATGACAAAATCCCAAGAATTTTAAATATTTTATGTTTAATGTTGACAACAGATTCTTTTTATATGTCCTCGATCGAGAGTTGATGTAAGACTAAATGTAAATGCTTTTTGAATTTTGTTTTTATTCTATGTAACAAACTCCTCAATAAAACACACATATTAAAATAGAATCAATTTAACGCTTTTATGAGAATAATCGATAATGCTGATATGAACAAATTAGTAACTGACAACTAGTTATTAATAATTGGCCGCATTCAGCGCAGACAACAGTTGGCAACTGTTGTTTAAAAATTCGCTGAATGGTACAAATTTGGTAGCGCTAACTAAGACTGATAAAGTAGTGAACGCCTTTTAATCGAGCGAAAAAATTGTATGCTACATGAACACAACAACTGTTGAAATTACTGTCAGATGCTGCTGTCATATGCTTCCACTGACGCTGTTAAATTAAAAAACGCAAAAAGAACGCGGCAAATTTGGGTGAGAAACTTTGCAATTAAATTATTACTATCAAAAGTAAATGTTATGTATAATAATGTACACATAAGTTTGTTTATATTTTACTTTGTTTAGCCAACATTTGTTTCAACTGTTTAAATGATTTAGCCGCCGACATTTTTTACGACTGCACACAGCTTCTGCCAGCCAACTATTGCAACTAATGCAACTATTGTTTTGTGGCTAGTTCCTATGCTCTTAAGCCGCTTCTACCATCTAAACCTACGCCATCTGAACCAACGCCATCTAAACCAACGTCTAAGCAGGCTCAGTCAGCCGGGATATTTAACGACTGCAAACAGCCTCTGCAAGCCAACCATTGCAACTTTTATTTTGTGCCTAGTTCCTACGCCAGTGAGCCGCCTGTGATGTGAGCTGCCATCTGAGCTTACGCCACCTAAATCCACGTTTCACAATCTTTACATGGATGATTGCTACAGTGCCCTTTATATTCTCAATGGATTGCAATACAATGTAGTGGATAGCCTGGAAGTACACGAACAGTTGGAAAGCGGTGAGAATGTGATAAGCTTAAACTAATTATACTCCCACGATAAAGTTCTTATCCTTTCACTTAAATTGATTGTTGGAGGGGAAAGTCTCAAGCTATTGAGAGTTTGTCGATTTAGAGCCAAATTGTTAATTGAGTTAATGCCACTATACCAATTCTTATTCAAGTCCTCATCATTCCTCAAAGTGTTATGTTCATACTTGTCATAGGTTAGCAGAAAATCCAAATTCCTTTGGTTTCGGAGGGCATCGGTTAAAAATTATATAATTGGAATCGGTTTTATATCGCCATCGGTTGGAATTCAAGAATTGGCATCGATTTTGTTGAAAAAAGAATCGGCATCGGTATATGTTAAAAATAGCAACTTTTTTGCCGATACATTGCAATCTTGTACACGCTACATGAAACAAAAAACACATGAAAACAATTACATGTGAATATTCCTGTTCCGAACTGCACAATTTTTACGGTTGCGATCAAATATCTTTCAGCTCCTCCGTCCAGTGTCGCAAGTGAGCATTTTTTAATGCTGCAGGCCAATTATACGGTGAGACCACCAGAAAGTTTCAGCAAAAATTCTTAGAAATTCCGAGAAAGGGACATCTTGTTATTATATCGCGACCAGTCCGACTTTTCAATTCCATCACAATTTTTTTTTAAATTTTTAAAGTTGTAAAGTAGAAATTCTGTTATTCCAACTCTTAGCAATTTTTTGCATATGCTTAAGTTGTGACAATTTTAAAACAAAATGCAGTTTTGTTCAATAAAATTAAATCCAAAATTTTATTGTGCCAAAAGATTTTTAAAAAATATATGAAAAGTTTGTTTATCGCAATTGAGAAATCATTTTTTCATAAATTTTGCACAAATGCTTGTGATTTTTTATTTTTTTAAAAAATAGTAATCAACAAAAATCCTTGATTTATTTTATATAAATCGTTGAAACTATAAAATACCCGTCCAAAAAGCCTAAGGTATATGAAATCAGTAAAAAATTGGAAAAATGGCAGAAGTTTTAAGGTGTTTTTTAAATTGACAATCACCGATTTTTCTTATATGTGTTTCATCTACAGCTTGTTAGAAAGCAAATACTAAATGCCACATTTTACGAATTTAATTTTTATAGAAAATAAAAAAGGCGATATATAATGTCTGTGAATAATAAAAGTTTTATTACTTATTCGATTTCTGAGTTTAAGAAACGCTTCCAATAAATCGGCGATAAGATTGCTGTGAGATAATTGTGAGTGTTTTAACATTGGTAAATCTATTTTTGTGTTGTTTTAATTGTGCAATTTTAATAGTAAAAGGTTTTTTAAAAGTGCATAGCATTTATTCAAAGGAAAATCTTGAAAGCAGTCTTTGATATTGTTATTTTCTTTGGTAAGTAAAATATTCTGTCCTTTTTGCAGATCTAAAATTGGAAAGTGTTTTCAGATGAATTACTAAAACAATGGGTTAACCATTTGTTATACTTTTTAGAGGTTTTTTAATTCATGATGTGCGTTAAAATAAACATCTTTTGTTACGTGTGTGGTAAATATACACTGAAAACATATCGGCGTACGATTTTAGATGAAGTTCAAAACGCTTATGAAAGTTATTTCGCTCTTAATATGCAAAAAAATGTTTCTTATTCGCAGTCATTATACATCGCCTTTTTTATTATCTATAAAATCTAAAATGTAAAAAATTATTTAAAGTTTGAATATTAGAATTCCTACTTTACAACTTTAAAATGTTTTTAAAAAAAATTGTGATGGAATTGAAAAGTCAGACTGGTCGCGATATAATAACAAGATGTCCCTCTTTCGGAATTTTTAAGAGTTTTTGCTGAAACTTTATTAAAGGTCGAATCGGTCACACAGTGTTATACAGCGATAAGAGATGTAGTTTAAAAGGTTTAAATACTAAAAAATAGCTTCTTGTACATTATAATATTCAATTGATTAATTTTGATAACTTAAAAACTCTCAAGTTTTCAAAAGTTCTTTATACTATTCTAGAACTCACACACATGCTGGATATTAAAAAATTTTATCTTTTATGTTGAATTAAAAGTTTTATTGGAATATTTATTTAGAATATTTATTTAAAAATACATAGACTTTTTTCAAATTGTTTTCTTATATTGAAATTAAATTTTAATTAGTGTTCGAGTGATTAATCAGTATCAGCAGGAAATTCTAGCATCGGCATCTGCATGGGTATTGGTTCAAAATTCAAGAATCGGTATCGGCTTTGAAAACGCAGTCAAAATCGGCGTTGGCATTAGGCATCGGTGCACAAATCGGGAATGGGACGAGCACTCATTGTAACCTCGGTTATTTTCACAGACTAAAAAGCACTTAAGATAATTAGCTACATTGCGAAACAAAATAAAATATTTTTAAATTTAAAAAAGTTATTAAAATAAAAGAACTCAGAATATCCTTATGAAATAACATTTTATACAATTTTAACGTTGTGAAAAAATTTTTGATAATGTATTTTTCCTTTTTTTCACTTTAATTTCTTTATATCTATCTAAATATTGTTTCCATTTATTATAAAATCTACTTTGGTTTACAAAAATAATGTAGTTTAATTTTTTACACTTGTTTTTGTTTCTTGAATAAAACTTAATATACAATATAAAAAGCAATACTAAATAATTTTTCTTATACATATTGTGGGTTTACCCCTAAAAAATATTTTATAGTTAAAAAAATTTTAACAAACCGACGTACGTGTTTAATAAGTTACTACAGATTCTAGAAAATACTTGGCTACATTTTTTTTCATAATTCAAGACACTATAATAAGGTACTAAAAATATTAAACAATTTTTATTTTAAAGTGGTCATGTGTCCAAAAAAGCAGTGAAACGGAGACCAAAACTCATTCAGAATCATTCAGAATTGGGCTGTAAAATTGTGGATTACGACAGTTTGTCACGCGAGCGACGATATGTGAGAAATCCCGGAAATATTAGTGGCCGATAGCGAAATTATGTGATATATGCACAGAAGTGGAAATAAATATGCATTGTACGGTGAACCAATTGAATTAATTATGAAAAATATAAATAAATTCAATTAAATAAATAGCAAGTACATTTTTTTATTGGTTGTTGAAGAACATTGTGATAAAATTCATACAGTAAAAGTGGTCATTCCTTCTGAATTTGATTTCAAAATTTTCTCTGACAACCAAAACATGTCGTAAAAAAATTACTTAAAAAAATCTACGAATGAACTCAGTGATGACTTTTTCGTAGTTTTTACGATATCGTACTACGATGAAATTCAGTGATAAGGCTGTTTATTTGCAGAATGTAAAGAATGTTTTGTGGTCTGCAGGAAAACGACAAAATATTAAAAAATTTTGACAAAATGTAGATTCCGTTGACCTTGCGTCTACACGTGAAAGTGGAAGTTCGAAAAAATTCGAAAAAAACTCGAAATTAGCGAATTTATCCCGTGTAGACTCTGGGAATCCAGTTTATTTTTATCGTTATTGCATGTCCACATTAATTAATAACTCTGTAAAGCAAAATTCCATATTTTGTCTAAGTATTAAAAATATTTACAATTAAAGCATAACCACTTCCTTAAAATACTACAAAAACTAATGTAATGCCTTGAAATTTTGAATATAAGCGTTCTCAAATATTCACCATATACTTAAATTTTCTCAAAATAACAGCAGCACACGAAGAAGACCGAAAAACATCAAAATTTTTTAAAATAGTATAAAAACCACTCCTACCTTCCATACAAAGTAACTATGTAGGATCGGTTAAGTCTATTAGACCCAATTGAAGATAACTGCATACTAGTATTAGTTTAAAGAACACTTTCCTTTATTAACACACGTCATTAATTCGTTGGATTTATAAATAAATTTTATTTCAGATCCTAACTTCTTTGAAGCATACATTCGAAGCAATGCTGGAAGTATAGAAGCGGATGTTCCGGTGACCAAAAGTGGCGAAGAAACTAAAAGTAACGATTTGGCTTCGGGCGAAAAGCCATCTACTTGAACGCAAAACAGCACTAAGCTATTTTTGGATTTGTATAGAGAAAGGAAAAACAAATTCAGTGATCCTAAATACAAAAAACGAAATTTGTGGACCGAAATTTTGAACGAAATGGAAAAACGTGGGTACGTTCATATCAAATCATACAAATCATATCATGAAGATATGATTGATAGGAAAATGCGAAATCTGAAGAAAACTTATCGTACTCTAAAAGACAATAATAAAAAGAGTTCAACTGGAAGGGGACGCATAAGCTGGTTGTACTACGAAACATTTGAGGACATTTTTTCAAATGACTGTACAATGAATTTTGGGCCTACAATTTCATTTATGCTTCCAACCACCGTGCCCTTACCTGTGGATTCAACTTTACCTTCAAGAGCGGCTTCAGCAGACGTCCCATCTTCACCATCCCTACTTAGTCAATGGGATGAATGGCCTTCTTGTTCAACTACTGGTTCCCCTAGCCTGTTTCCATCAATTTCTCCCGATTTAAGCAGTCCAGAGGCTTCAGACAAACGTGAAAAAACACCCAAAAATCTCGAAACTCTAAGGAGGTATACGATATGAGAAAGCGTTTACTAGCAATTGAAAACGAACGCATTGAAGCTCTTCATCGTTTGGAGACTGCCGTAAATAAGACCAATACATTACAAGAGGAAAGAAATGAACTTTTAAAACGGTATTTGGACTCCCAAGGTATAAATTGAAATCGAAATTTTTTGCACAGCAATATTGTTAGCTTTAATGATGGTTTAACTATCAATTATAATGCATTATATTGTTAAGTGGCATATAAAATAGGGTGAGCCGATTTGATGAAATTTTGTTCGTATATATTTTCCCTATTAGAAAAAAATGTATCCCTCATTTTGACTTTTTTTTTAATTTTGTAACATATTTTTACTGGAGCTGACTAATGGTTCGTTTTTTTGGAAATCTGATGAAAAAAATTGCTCACCTTATAAAATCTTACTTTGCAAAATTTAAACGAAATCGATCGGTCGAATACGAAGTTATAGGCACTGTTTATCAATAAAGGTTTATGAATATAATTAAAAGTACAAATTGGAATATGTATGGATAAAAAATGTTTCTTTAGAACTACTTCACTGTGTTAATATTCACAGTCTGTAGCTTCGATTTTGATCGATTGCTTTAAAAAAAAAAACATTTGCAAAGTAAGGTTTCATGAAGTGAGCAATTTTTTTGACATCACATTTCCGAAAAAACGAACTATTAGGGGACCAGCACAAAAATGTTAGAAAATTACAAAAAAGTCAAAATGAGGGGAGGGGGAATTTTTACAAACAAAATTTTATCAAATCGACCCATCCTAATAAACAGCCAAATGAACTGAATAACTTTGTTCCTTTTTTTTATAATCAACTGTTATTATGTTGAAAGTTTTCATTTATATTAAACTTAATTAAAACTATGCACACTAATGGTATGAACTGAATGAATTTAACTATCTTATATTTTATAATAAATCATATTTTGTTTTTTATTTTCTTTAATATTAAAATATCAGCTTGCGTATGCTGATGACATAGATATCATTGGCCATAATACGCGCGAAGTCAGTGCAGCATTTTCCAGATTAGAAAGAGAGTCAAGTCGAATGGGTCTGTCAGTGAATGCAGATAAGACGAAATACTTGGTGTCAACAAACAAACAGTCCCAGCGTCTTGGAACCCACGTTACCGTTGACAATACCTCATTCGAGGTTGTGAAGAACTTCGTTTATCTGGGATCCAGCATTAATTCAACCAACGACATCAGCATTGAGATCAAACGAGGAAAGACCAAGTAGAGGACAACCTGACGAAGCTTGGAATTTCCAACTGGCGCCAGCAAGCGAAAGACAGAAATGGCTGGCGCAAATTCTTAGATGAGGCCAAGACCAACATACGGTTGTAGCGCCAACTAAGTAAGTAAGTAAGTAAGTAATATTAAAATAAAAATAAAATTATACATGATTGAAATGAGTAATACAATTCATAGTTTTATTTCATTTATAATAATTTTTTTGCATAAATAAAATATTTTTCTTATAAATACATCTAAGAGATAAGTTTACATTTATGCTATTAGAAAATGAGAACTCATTTTATGGGATTTTGGTTTCTTATTTACAAAGAATTTACAATTCTTAACCGCTTTTCCACAGCTTCTTGAGAACGAAAGGTATGATCTTGTTCTTGATCATCTATTGAATACACATTGCTCACTTCCATCAGATAATCATCCGTCTCTCCGCTATCAATAATAAAATTGTGTAGCATGCAACAGGCTGCGATAATTTTATTGGCGAAAGAAACATCAGCAATGTCCAAGTATTTCCAAGTGTTGTAACGAACTTGCGATGTTGTAAGGTGACCGTTATCCCTAAATGGCGTCATCAAATTTACCATAAGTGGATATGCACAATCTCCAAGCAGGTGCTTTTCGCTCTGAAGAAATGGATCCTGTGAACGTGAAGAGTCAGTCAGTTTTTCAAAAATCGGACTATTTCGAAAAACTCGAGAATCATGCATTTTCCCTGGCATTCCAATGAAGACGTCAATAAAGCGTAATGTATGATCACACACACCTATGAAATATTAAAGCTTTTGAATCACTCAATGCAGTATCAAGGTGTGACAATTTACAATTTTGTATTAAATTATTCAAGAAGTTTTTAATCTTCACTCAGCGTACTACATCTAAATTAAAAATAAGGTATTTTTAAAAGCACATTTTTAGGTGATGGGAAGCAGACCTAAAGTTTAAATTATCTGATCGGAGTAAAATTTTAACATTTAATTTACACTCTACAGTTCAACACTGTAATACTGCTTTAAGGATGTAGTATGGTTCTCTGGCCTGATTTTCAACGTTTATTTCGGGAATTTTTATTTATAACAAAATAAAATAGAATCATTTTAATTTCTTTAGCAGTCCAATAATTTTCTCGGGGAATCGGAAAAGGGAGTTTTGATTTTTAAGATAGCAGATACAGATGTAATTTTTTACATTCATGAATATTGATGAACAAATTGGCATTAAAATTTTCCAAAATATTTTTAAAAGTTATCCTAAAAATGAAAACTCTATTTTCCGATTCCCCGGGAAAAATAATACAGAATTGGGCTGTATATGTTATTATTGACATCTTTTACTACAGTACATTTACACATTTTTACACATACATAATTATAATTTTAGCCCAATTGGCTCGATAGAATTTTTTTAAACACCTGGGTCGAACGCTTTTATAGTTGTAACAACATTTAGCGTGCAATTATGAGGTGCTTTCGACTATGTGCTATAATTTCGTTAATATTATGAATGTTTTATTTGAGATTTTTGCAGATATTCTCAATATGTTGTACTTTAAAAAAAAAATCTATTTTTTGAAACTCGAACACAAGACTACATCCTTAAGTTACCATAAAAAATGTCTTATATTTATACAATTAATGTACATACCTTGTAAAATAAGTGAATGCACTTGTTTCCTATTAAAAAAGTCACTAGCATCTTTACGTAGATGGGCTAATATCCGTTAAAGTATGAACAATACTTTTAAATATCCCATGCCCAGAGCTTGTTGGAATATTAAACCGATCTCCAACTGCAAGAAATGACTCCGGCTTGCTCAGTAGCCAAATGGAGAATAGAACCTTCTTTTGCAAATGAATATCCATGTTGGGCTTTGGGTGCGGTTCCATATGGTTGCCAATCACTTGCAGTAGGACCTAACGCGTTAATGATTATATAAATTGTTATTGCACAAATAAGACAAACCTCAAAAGCTGATCTCGTCATTCGGAAATGCTCTTTAAATTGCAAATCTGTATAAGTTGGAATCGTGTTTTCAAAGTACTCGGTATTTCGAGACTTTTCCACGCTACGATTCCCTGTCGAGACTCCATGTCCTGGTTGACTAAGACTCGGAATATTCATCAAAAGAGACACATCGATCGTGTCATCAATCAGCATTGTAAACACTATATTGCTTATATACATATTAACATAAAATTAATTTTATTATATAAAAAATCCGAGCGGCAACTAAAATTCAACTAAATCAACACTTGAATCGGCACATTGTGAAGTTATCAAAAGAAAAAAGCATTAAAAATGTAAACAAATTTACTTTGACAATTTTTCTGAGGTTTAGAGTAGCAACGCATTCAGAGAAAAACATCAGTCCCTAAGGTAGCGCTACCATTACAGTTCACAACAGTTGTCTGCGCTGAATACGGCTATTGCTAAACTACTTGCTACATCCAAAGAGTATATATCTATAAGAGATTTCACTCGTCGCTCGTTATTTTTTGCTCGCCGATATAAGCCATCCATCGACAGAACAGGGTATTTTGATGGGACATTTATTTTATACCCCTTCAAAAGTGCGAGTTTGTTTACATTTTGTTTTCTATATTTTGATCATTTTGGCTGCGTGCACAAGGGAGCAAAAAGATTTATTTATTTTATTTATTTTATTTTATTTTATTTAATTTAATTATCATGTTCACATATAAGACAAAGTCTTTTAAATGCAGTAAGAAATCAAAGAATAACAACAAGTTATAACCAACAAATAAATAAAAACAAAAAAATTTTAATTTACTTATTTTAAATTAAAAAAAAAAGAAAAAAATTGTAAACACGACTAAATTTAACTTTAAATTTTAAATTTAAGTTATAATCAACAAACAAATGCATTTGACTCAAGAAATTAAATTTAGTTATAAGCTTCAATTTTAACAATAAATTATAATTGAATTGAATTTAGACTTATGTATAAATTGCATTTAAGGAACTTTATCAAAAAATTAAGAAGATAACATTAATAGAATAGAAAATAGAAGAAAGAAGAAAGATAGTATCAAGAAAAGTGTTGGAATATTGCATGCTTAAAGTTGTGCTTATTTCGGATACTTTTGATTCTTGAAGTGATTTTGTTGTAGCTATTTTTTGTTTGCTGCTGCAGACAAGGATTTTTAGATATTTCATTAGTTGAATAGAAAGACAGAATTCTGATTTGGCTAATGAAAGAATTATTGGATAATAAAAAAATGTAGCAATAAAATAGAATTGGTCTAGCAGTATTTAATAAATTTAAAATAAAACAAAGAAATATTGTAGATTTAATTAACCTTTAACTACGGAGGTGAATATTTTTTACATAGTCTGTGACGTGGTGGTAAATTTTACCCCATTTTTATTTTACAAAATAATTCTAATAAAACGAAGTTTTTTAAATTATTTCTTGTTTAAAAACAAGTTTCAATATTTTTATTTAAAATCAATACAAAACTTAAATTTATTTTTTTTTAATTTAAGAAAAATTGCAGTTTATTTCACAAGCATTTTCTTAAAGACGACAAAAATATGTAAAGAGGGGATAAACTTTACCACCACCTCCAGAGTTAAAGGTTTATGAGAATATATGTTATATTTTATACAAATTTTACAGGTTATTATATATATGTATATGTGATTTTTTCTTCCATCTTCTTGAGTTTGTTTCTAGCTGGACATTTCCCTTGTAGCAATATTTTGCTTGCTACTTTGGATACACAACCATAATTTTTAGATAATTTCATTACACCAATAAAAAGATGAAATTCTGATGATTCGGCTAATGAAAAAGTTATTAGTTCGGACTTGAAAAAATTGTTTAACAAATATGCTTTTAATTAATAAAAAGACACAGTTTCGATAGTATCGTAAGTATAGACGTAGAATTCCTTTTTATACAGTAAAAGAAAAAAATTTTGGTTTTTTTCATGTAAAAAAATACATGTATTTGAACAAAAATAAAAAATTTCGAACTTCTAAGCAAATAAAATAATAAAAAAGTATTAAAAATTACCATTTCTACTATCTGCTAGAGCCATTGGCTGTAGAATAACGTATTGAAATTTCAGCCCAATCGGCTTGATAGATTTTTTAAACACCCTGGCCGATCAGAAAAACTTTGTTTCGAGAAAATCGCTTTTTTATAGACGACGATTTTAATTGTTTTGTAAAATATTACATATGAAAAAAATTTAAAATAAATATAATTGATATAATTGAATAATAGTATATATTTAAACTAGGTTATTTTTTTTAATAAAACTTAGGGCGGTGTAGGGATGTCAAGTCTTGCAGATTTGTAGATCCCGGGATTTCGGGATTGTATGTTCAGATCCTGAAAATCCTGAAACCAAATAATTGTGCTCAAAGAATTTTTCTATATGAAATTGAGTTAAGCGAAATTTCCAAATTAAAATAATTTTCCTTTTCATCAATTGGCTGTGAATTTCACGTTTTACAACAACTGTAGCAAATTATATCAAAAAGGCCGTTCACAATTGATAGGAAATTTTTAAAGTTTTTTATATAAGCACAAATATCCAAAGTACACGAAACTGTGAATTGCCCTACTAAAAATACAAGCGCATTATGATCCGTGCTTTTGTTAGATTGTTGTTGTTTCGAAGAATGATCAATATCAGATTAATAGCATAAAATCCGTAGTCACAAGGAAGAATTACTAAACTCAAGCTATCGTAAAAAAGCGATACGCCATTTTCTTTATTGCCATTCCTTGGAAGGATGAATGAAAAAGCTTTTCAACCATAATAGAGTATCACTTATGTCTGCACATATTTCGTTTGTAACGGTTCATATATTTTAATTTAAATATTCATTAAATTCATAATATTCATTTTATTCACTATGAGTTTAGTCATTATTCCTTGTGATCACAGAAATAGTCATTTAAATAATTGCATATTACAAAAATTAAGTTGAATGTCTTCAAATTAAAGTTAATACCATATACATATAACTTTTACATACCTACTTATGTAGCTACGTTTAATAAAAATAAAATT
This sequence comes from Dichetophora obliterata, assembly GCA_963920525.1. Classification (NCBI taxonomy): domain Eukaryota; kingdom Metazoa; phylum Arthropoda; class Insecta; order Diptera; family Sciomyzidae; genus Dichetophora; species Dichetophora obliterata. The sequence goes on along the minus strand of OY986436.1, from coordinate 111,339,622 downwards.
GAATTTTTTTTAGAAAAAATTTACTGTGCAGTTGTGTTGCTTTTTTGAAAAAATTCCATATCATATATTTTTGAATAATACATCAAAATTTTTGCAGTAAAATTCCTCAAAATACGAAATTAACATAATCAAAAACTGCTTCTTCATGCTCTTGTAACGTGGGGTAATGTGAATTCAAATGCAAAATTTAAAAACCGACTTTATGGATCGCTATTTCATAATCTTAAGCTATTTCGGAAAAAAAACAACCAAAGCCAAAATTCGAATAATTTTTTTACGCGAATTTTGGCTTTTGTAGTTTGTAGTTGTAGTTGAAGGATAATTGAACAATAATCAATCTGAAAAAAGTAAACTTTCAAAAAAATTTTTGTTTAAATAGTGATTTAAAATAATTTTATGTAGGCAGTTACTGCTAAACTAAATATATGTATTTGTACATACATTTTTGAAAAACTATCCCTTTAGAAGCAAACTACCTTGTTTTTAAAAACAACTAATTAAAAAACTTATTTAAAATAATGTAGTTTATGAACTACTTTGAATTATATTAAGGCGGTATCCACTTCAATGTTGAATAGTTTTCATTGCATTATTTATGAAGTAATTGAAAAACTATTTCAAAACAGGTGGCTTAAAACTAGTTTAAATTATATTAAGGCGGCGACTACTCTGATTTTGAAATAACGAAATAAAAACTTACTAAATTTCGGGACGATCTCGGGATCCCGGGATTCCGGGAAAACTACTTTGAATTATATTGAGGCGGCGACTACTCTGATTTTGAAATAACGAAATAAAAACTTACTAAATTTCGGGACGATCTCAGGATCCCGGGATTTCGGGTTCAGATGTTCAGATGTTCAGATGTTCAGATCCTGAAAATCCCGGGATCTACAAATCTGCAAAAATTGACATCCCTACACCGCCCTAAGTTTTATTAAAAAAATAACCTAGTTTAAATATATACTATTATTCAATTATATCAAATATATTTATTTTAAATTTTTTTCATATGTAATATTTTACAAAACAATTAAAATCGTCGTCTATAAAAAAGTGATTTTCTCGAAACAAAGTTTTTCTGATCGGCCAGGGTATTTAAAAAATCTATCAAGCCGATTGGGCTGAAATTTCAATACGTTATTCTACAGCCAATGGCTCTAGCAGATAGTAGAAATGGTAATTTTTAATACTTTTTTATTATTTTATTTGCTTAGAAGTTCGAAATTTTTTATTTTTGTACAAATACATGTATTTTTTTACATGAAAAAAACCAAAATTTTTTTCTTTTACTGAATAAAAAGGAATTCTACGTCTATACTTACGATACTATCGAAACTGTGTCTTTTTATTAAATAAAAGCATATATGTTAAACAATTTTTTCAAGTCCTAACTAATAATTATTTCATTAGCCGAATAATCAGAATTTCATCTTTTTATTGGTGTAATGAAATTATCTAAAAATTATGGTTGTGTATCCAAAGTAGAAAGCAAAATATTGCTACAAGGAAAATGTCCAGCTAGAAACAAACTAAAGAAGATGGAAGAAAAAAAATCACACATACATATACATAATAACCTGTAAAATTTGTATCAAATATGTTGACTTTATATGATTTAAATACAAATTCTAAATGTTTGATAGTTTAAATCATAATTGATTTTAAATACAAATTCTAGTTGTTTGATAGTTTAAAATCGTTTATTGAGCTTAGAAAAAACTTTAATTTGTATCAAATATAACTTTTATTCTCATAAACCTTTAACTCCGGAGGTGGTGGTAAAGTTTATCCCCTCTTTACATATTTTTGTTGTCTTTAAGAAAAGGCTTGTGAAATAAACTGCAGTTTTTCTTAAATTAAAAAAAAAATTTAAGTTTTGTATTGATTTTAAATAAAAATATTGGAACTTGTTTTTGAACAAGAAATAATTTAAAAAACTTTGTTTTATTAGAACTATTTTGTAAAATAAAAATGGGGTAAAATTTACCACCACTTCACAGACTATGTAAAAAATATTCACCTCCGTAGTTAAAGGTTAATTAAATCTACAATATTTCTTTGTTTTATTTTTAATTTATTAAATACTGCTAGACCAATTCTAATTTATTGCTACATTTTTTTTTATCCAATAATTATTTCATTAGCCGAATCAGAATTCTGTCTTTCTATTCAACTAATGAAATATCTAAAAATCCTTGTCTGCAGCAGCAAACAAAATATAGCTACAACAAAATCACAACAAAAATGTCCAGCTGGAAACAAAATAAATTCGGCAACCATACACATGCAAATAAGAAGCTGTAAAATTTTATTTTCATTCATAAAATTTGCAATATTTCTTCAGATATTCAAATAAGAAGAAACAGACAAGCATATTAAAAAATACCGATCTTTTTGCTACCTTGTGCACGCAGCCAAAATGATCAAAATATAGAAAACAAAATGTAAACAAACTCGCACTTTTGAAGGGGTATAAAATAAATGTCCCATCAAAATACACTGTTCTGTCGTTGGATGGCTAATATCGGCGAGCAAAAAATAACGAGCGACGAGTGAAATCTCTTATAGATATATACTCGTTGCTACATCTTACTGTAAAACTGTTTACTACAGTATCGGATCAGTATCAGATTAGCATAGAACAGTATCAAATCAGTATCAAATCAGGATCAGATCAGTATCATATAAGTATCAGTATCAGATCATTAGCAGTATCAATATCACTATCAGTGTCAGTTAGTATTTTCATGTTTCGAGCAAAATTTCATTTGAATGTGAATAAAAAAAATCTACAATTTTAAACAATTTTAGTCGTTATTTAATACTTAAATCAGGGGAAAATATATGTAGATGATCAGCAAAGAGAATATATATAAAGATTTACAGAAACAGAGAAATTGCTCTTTAAGATATTTTCAAGCATGTAAGGATTGGGTTCTGCCGGCTCGCTGCTACTGTTATGCTGCCGATATTCTTGAGGTCTGTTTTGGGCAAAGCTGTTGTTAAATTTATGTGTGCACAAGCGAGCTAGGAACATGTCTGTTCTGTTTACCTTTTTAATCCTATTAGAATTGCGATCATTTGGTATATTTAAGGAATTATGAATGAAATGAAGCAAGCAGATATTCTTATGTTCTGTTTTGATTATTAAGTATGCCCAAAAACTGTCAGCTTTGTTTTGGCTGATTTTTGTATGCATCTTTTTTGCAAAATTTCTAAAAAGAAGATTTTTGGATGCAATTCCATTTTATTTTTTAGATTTTCAGAATTTTATGTTTTCTAGATTTATCATTTGGTATATAGAAAGAAATTTTTTTTAATGAAGCAAAACGCCTTTCTTTCAATTTACCAATATAGATTTGTAGATATCTTCATTTGGTGTTTAAATATTCATGAATGCCAAAAAGTGGCTAACTTTGCTTTGGGTAATGTTTTTTTACATTTGTTTGCTAAATTTTTAAAAAGAAGATTTTAAAAATTATTTTAAATAAAATATCAATGCAATTTCAATTATATTTTATTTCAGAATTTTATAATGAAATGTCCTAAATTATTCATTTTTATAATATATAAAAAGAACTAGTACCTACATAATTAAAGGATTTTTTCATTTGTCAATTTAAAGTTGTCTTACAATAAAATGTGCAGCCAAATTTACGCTATTTTATTCTATACACAAGCTGATATACCCTGTGTTACCGAGAAGTTAAATATATTTTAATTTTTAACATATGTACACTTCTCGTTTTAATGTTTCTAAAAATGCCGAATAATGAAAGACATGTCCGCGAGTTACTAGAATTTCAACGTTTAAGTTACAAGGACCTGAATTGCTTAAGATTTAACATATGGTACTTTTTTCTGTTTGCGACTGCCCAAGAAATTACTCTTAAGGTCAAAGCATTTTTTAAAATTAATAGGTACAAATTATAAAACGACATATTAAAAAATTTAATTCGTCACAAAAAACAAAGGGGGAAATATTCCATTTTTCTTAAAAGAAATAAAAAAACCAATTTTTATGTCAAACTGAAATAGTTTTTGCATAAGAGTGATACGACATATGAAAGAGTATAAAATTGCAATTTTCGGTTTGAATTGTTTTACAATAAAAACAACTTTTGTACCATTTTTTGGACCTTTTTTAAAAAAGATTAAAAATAAAAATCCTTAGGTAACGAAAATGTTGCAGTAATTTTTTGCAAGTACTTTAATTGAACTTTTAGACAAAAGAAGATTGAATGCAATATATTAAAACTGAACGAAGATATTTGCGTCGAAATTCAAAACTTTGAATTTGGAATACTTTTTTGGCTTTTTAGGTTATATACAAAAATTCATTGCGCTAAGACAGTTTTCAAGGTATGAGAATGTTATTGGTGTCAAACAAACAGAAATTTTTTTTCTTTATTATCCTTAAGAAAATTAAATGAGTTAATGTACATTAACATAATTAAATAAAAAAATGCATATTATAGGGTATTCATTATAGATAAACGAAAACAGTCCAGGAGGTGTTTGTAGCCCTTTTGATAATCAAAACCTCTTTCATAGGTTATCCAAACGCATTTACAGTTTTTATGCTCATTATGCAACAAATAGTCACGTAGTCAAAATAAACTAATTAAAATAAGAATAAAACTATTTTATTTTAATAAATTTACCGCACTTGGTTAAACAATTTTCATTTTTCCAAAACGTAAAATTCATAAAAAAATACACAGAAATTAAAATGTATAGTTAGTAAACATTAGTAAAAATATTTTAATTAATTGAAACATTTAATTTTGATTAAAAATAATAAATAAAAAACATGAACATTTAATTACATTTTTATTAAAAAATAATCTACAGAAATAAACGCAAAGATTCGGTTTGTAAATAAAATCAGTTACTGTGCGATCATTGTGTATGTTAAGGGATGCATATATGCTAAAACAGTTCTCGCCCATTGAATTACGGATGTATGTTTTAAGAAATTTTAGAGATGAGAACTATATTTTATTTCTCTCAAATATTTTCATTTTACACAAACTGCATAAATCATAAAACCAAAAATTACTTCAACGATTGAGTTAAAACTTTTCATCGGGTCAGAATTCTGAAAAATCAACTTTGAAAATTCAACTTTGAAAAATCAACTTTGAAAAATCAAAATTGTAAAATCTATTTTAAAAATATCATGAATAACTTAACACATTCCTTAAAAATTAAACTAGTTTTAGACTCACATCTTTAATTCGAAAGTTAATTGGAAAAAACACTTGACTACAAAATAGTCCCAATGAAAGGGGCTGAAAATTTTATTATATAAACATTTTTTGTTGTGTCGAAAATTACGAAGAGACTGTGATGCAATGCCGCCATAAGCAGAGCTAAAGAAAACGCAGAACTTATAATAAGATCCATTTGCATATTTGGAGTAAGCCAACAAACTCCAGCGACAAAACCATGGGTGCTGAAATTTAAATTTTCGAGAACCGCTCCAGGGATAGTTAAAATCATTTGGTGGCTGAAGTATACATTAAAATTTCTCGAATTGGAAAGGTTTTTTCAGTATATATATGTCATTTTTGTTGGCTTTACTGTTATCATCACTTCCATCATCTACAACTGCCGATGTTAAGGGTAGTGATGACAATTGTTAATGTATCACGTATGATCTGACAAATTAAGAAATAGTGCACCATTAAATAATGGAGTGCACAGAACAAATTATGCTTCTAATTCACCAATCGTGAGAACTTTGCGAAAATTTAATAACCTATCAAATGTATATTCTATTGATTTTTCAGTCACTAAGACGATAATTTTCAATCAATTAAACTCAATTTATTAAAGTGTAATATCTATTTTTTGCATGCACATTTTTTAAGCATATAGTCAGTAAGGTTAACATACCATTGATTAAATAAATAAATAACGATACATCGGTTTTCACTATTGTTGTTTAGACGATTCAACTCATAACACAGAATTTTACACGCAAACGCAACTTCAGTATATGACTAGTTAAGTTTTTTATAACGTATTAAAGTGATTCAATGAAATAATTGCTGAAATGTATTAGTTTTTATTAATATGTCGGACCTCTCGGGGGGTTTTAACCCCCAAAACCTTTTCATGTCTACGGCCCTGCATGTAGATCCTAATTATTATATTAAATTAGAAGCTAAATTCTTCATTTGCTTGGAAGTTTTAAATTTAGTGGTGGAAGAAATAGGTTTTTTAGCGGAAATAGAATCAGTAAGTAAAAAACCTCCCAATATTTGAATTCAATTACTAAAAATATTTCATTTCATTCAATTATGTACTTAATAAATGTTAAATATTTTTATAAATTAATTTATAATACCTTCCTGCAAACACTTCAAATAAATTGTTACTTTTCTGCATTTCTATTGCAGAAATCAATAGAATTTTTTTTAAGAAAATCACAATTATTTTAGCATAATCTAGAATTGTGCATTTCGAACATCCGATTATTTAAAGTATCGCATGATTTATCAGACATTAATTGTATTAAAAAAAAAATCGCAAAAATTTCTATGAAATATTGTGAAAATATTTTCTTAAACAGGTTAAAAAAATTGTGCAATAATGTTCGCAACTTTTTCTAAATAAATTCTAAATAAATAATAAATAATAATAAATCACAATTATTTTAGAATTGTGTATTTTGAACATCCGACAATTTGAAGTATCGCATGCTTTCAAAAGTAATCGCAAAAATTTCTATGAAATGTTGTGAAAATATTTTCTTAAACAGGTTTAAAAAATTGTGCAATAATGTTCGCAACTTTGAACTTTTTTAAAAATAAAAAATTAATTCTAAATAAAGAAATGAATTTTATATAATTTTATATTTTTTTCGGAATTTGTAATTAAAATTTTAGAGCAAAAATTAAATTAAAATACAATAATATGTTCGATATTGGTAAATTGAAAGAAAGCCGTTTGCTTTATTTCATAAATATTTCTTTGAATCTACCAAATGATTGGATATAGAAAAGATAAAATTCTGAAATAAATATAATTAAAATATATTTATGAAATATAATTTCAATTGCATGAAAAATCTTCCTTGCTAGAAATGTAGCAATAAAATGTAAATAAAACTCAGCCAGAAAAAGTTGAGAATCAAAACAGAACATAAGAATATCTGCAAATTGGTAAATTTAAGGAAATGTTGCTTTGCTTCATTTCATTCATAATTTCTTAAATATACCAAATGATCGCAATTCTAATAGGAAGAAAAAGGTAAAAATAACAAACATGCTCCTAGCTTGCTTGTGCACACTTAAATTTAACAACAGCTCTGCCCAAAACAGACCTCAAGAACGTCGGCAGCATAGCATCCTTACATGCTTGAAAATATTTTAAAGAGCAATTTCTCTGTTTCTGTAACTCTTTATATATTGTATATTCTCTTTGTGATCAGTTCATTACGACTACTCATAATGTCCATCAGGCGCGTACGCAGGGGAGTTTTGAAGGTAAGAACCCCCACCGAAATGAAACAATTTTAAACATTAGAGATAAATACTCAGCACAACATGGAACAAATAAATAGACTCAATTTGAAACATTTATTGTTAAAAGACTATAGTATATAGACTTAAAATTTTTTAAAGTACACTGAAGGAATATTTGTTCAAATTTAATGGAACTGTGTTCATAATATATTAATTTGTCTTAAAATAGAGCTTGAAAAAATGTAATTTAACTTAAACTTAAATGTTTTTACAATTCAATTAAAAACAAAAGTTTTTTCCAAAACAATGTTTTTAAATATACTTTTATAGTAAACATTTGCTGTTTAAGAACATTTGAAGCATAATCGCGAATAACGTTGTAAACGACATTTTTTGTGTGTTTTTTTTTTGCGAAAACCTGTTAGAATTACTCTCTTGTATTATATACAAACAGAAACTGAGAAAGCAGTTGAGCAGTTTAGGGTATTTTTATCGCATACCCAAAAAAAAAAATTAATAAAATGAATAAAAAGCTTGTAAAATGAATAAAAGTGAACAATTGCAATTTTGTCGTTTACAACGTTATTAGCGAGAATGCTTCATTTGTTAAAAACATTTTAATACAAAACTTTAGTATTGAAAACAAATGTTTTAAGACATAATTTTAAAATATCGTTCTTAAATCAAAACAATAAAATTAAACCGCTTTTTTGATTCCATTTTGTTAATTTTTTCGAGTTTTCGAAGTCATATTCGTAATTAGTGACCCCTGAAACCCCTCGAATACCATATTTTAACTCCATTCGATGTAGTTTGGGCTTGTTGCAGCTAAAAATATTTATATATCAATACAATGTAAAATCGGGGTTTTTCTCAGCTTGGTCTCAATTATCTGGCAATTATTCTCAAAGATTCCACTGAACATAATTTTTCAATTCAAACTCAGACAGCGACGCATTTTTGTTATTGTAAATAAAAAATAAGAGAAAATTATGAAAAAATGAATGAGTTTTTAGTTAAAAATTTAATACGCTTTTTTAAATTTCGTTTTGTTCAAACGCAAAAGCGTTAAATTTCTATTTTAAAATTTTTTATTTAATTTTAATTATGTTTTTATTATCAGTGTAAATAATATAAAAATATCCCAAAATGAATTTTTTCGTTTGATTTTAATTGCATCTTCTTCTCGATAGGTGGCATAAAATATTGTAGCAGTCCTTTCCAGCCGGCGTAAAGATATTTTGGTCCCAATTTATCGAAAAAAAATCAAAGTAGATTTTAATAGAATACCTGTAGCTACAACCTTTACTAGAATTATTAAGTTTGGCTCAATAGCAAAAATTTAGCATGACTTTTAAAAAATGCTGTTATTTTCAACGCGGGGAAAAATTGCAACCAACCTTATAATACTAGTTAAGTTTGTCGTAATCTTATTAATATGCGCTTTGATTTTTTTTCCGATAAATTGGGACCAAAATATCTTGACACTGAAAAGGACTACTTGTTTTTTGAAAAAATGTAATTTAAAAAAAAAATTTTATTTTATTTACGTAAAAAATTGTTAAAGTTTCTTTGTATTGTAGTCTTTTTACAATAAATATCAACGCTAGTTGAATTCGTTGAAAATGTTTTTACGAAAGAAAACATAAAGAAAACATTTTTATTTCATATTTGGAAAGGTAATGGAACGTAAAAAATGAAAATAATGAAAATGAAAAAAAATTATAGCGCCTGTTGCTGGCATGGTATTAAACTTTCAAATTAATAATGGGTCGTATAACTGCAAATTTTTATAAAGTTCAATATTTTTCCATCAAAATAAAATAAAATTAAGGCTTTTTAAGTACAAGTCCAATCTTAATGAATTTAGTATGGTTTGGTAGGCTTAGACATGTAGATGTGCAAACTGAGCTTTTTATTTCTTAAAAATTTATAATTTTGGAGCTAAAGCGAGTTAAAGTTTGCATACTGTAAGATTCAATAAAACGCTTCTCAATTATTTTACTATGCCGCCACGAATCACTTTCTGTTTCTTTTATTTCAAACATATTCATATTGCCACCTGCTCTTAGATATCGTGTTGCCACCTGAATACTACATTACTTTCTTGTTTTACAAATGAAATAATTTTAAATTATGTAAAAATATTTTTCATTCTTTCTTTAATTATCATAACGAGAGGGACGCACACATATCCGTTTAGGTCGTAGTTCATCCGAAAGTTTCTCGCTCTCTTCAGACATCATTGCTACCCCGTCGGATACTGCAGATGAATGCTGAGTTGGAACCTTCAACGCATGTGATACATTCCGATGGTGCTGAGCTTTAGTGTTCACGTTCTCTACTACCAACTCGCTACCTTTTCTACCTATCACCTTGAATGGCTCAGGTGAAAACGTTGGTGCCAATTTATTAAATTTTGCCATTTGTTTAAGCCGTATTTCATCCCCTTCTTTAATTCCACTTATCTTTGCTCTACTCTTTTCATCAGTGTACTCGGACTTCGTCGTCATCAACAAATCCCATGGGTTGATCAATTCTCGGCAACTTATCACAATTAGTTCGTCCAAACATCATTTCTGATGGCGTCTTTAAAGTCGTGGAATAAGGTGCCGTACGATACATTATCAAGTAGTCCAGCAGATCTTCTCTCCAGTTTCTTTTTTCATTTTGACTAATTATAAGTCGTTTCAAAATAGACCGATTTTGCCTCTCCACTTCCCCGTTTTATTGTGGCCAATATGATGTAGTGCTGATCAGACAAATCCCATGGACCCGGCAAAATATTTTAAATGTCTCACTAATAAACTGACGACCATTATCTGCAGTGATCGACAATGGAAATCCTAAACGGGCAAAAATCACTTTAATACGCTTAATTGCCTCATCCGCATCAATCAACCGCATAATTTAAATTTCGATAAATCGACTGAAATAGTCAACGACAACCAATAAATAATCGCCTGATGGTAATGGGCCCAAAAAATCAATAGCAAGATGCTCCTATCTGGGAATTTCGTTCGACGAAGTGGCTCTGGCGGTGGCGGTGCAGACACCATCATGCATCCATGACACTTTTTTACATATGTCTCAGCATCCAAATCAATTTTTGGCCATCATACTTTGGTTCGAAGACGCCCTTCGTGAGCAAGGTCAAGAGTTCGAGTCCGCAAACTCTGCGGCATAACTATTTTGTTGCCCCTTAGTAAAATGTTCCCCACAAAGCACAATTCAGTTTCAAACACTTTGAAACATTTTACAAGATCCAGCCAAGTATATGTATACAATGCATCATGTACGGCCTGAATTTCCTTATCCTTTTCAGAACTTTGCTCGATTTCTTTCAAATTTATAGCAACTGGTGGTGCCAGAACTGTAATATTGTTCACTTCATGTTCAGTTATTTCATCGAATGAATTATGTGATGGTTCAAAATGAACCAGTCGTGAGAGTGGGTCACCAATATTGTTTTTTCCGGATTTGTAAACTACCTTTTATTAAGTAGGAGTTTGATACAATTTGATATGATTGTAGTCGGAGAACCCACCGTTTAATCCGTACGCATGGCTTGCTTTTTGGTGAAAATATTAGTTCAAGAGCTTTGTGATCCGTCACTAATTTGAAAACTCGCCCAAAACAAATAAAAATAAAACCGTTCAACTGCCCATACTAAAACCAAAGCCACTTTTTCCGTTTGGCAATACCTCTTTTCTGTATTCGAAAGGCTCTTGCTAGCGTATGCAATTATTCTTGGGCCGACATCTTTAATTTGGACAAGCACGGCACCTAAACCAACTGGTGACGCATCTGCATACAACTGAGTTTTGTCGCTTATATTGAAATAACCCAGCAATAATTGGCCTGTTAAATGCTCTTTTAAATTATCAAAAGCTTGCTTTTGTTCATCGCTCCATGCGAAAACAAAATCCTTTTTGGTAAACTTACGAAGTGGGTCAGTGATCGTGGCATGATTTGGAATAAATTTTCCTACATAATTCACTAAACCCAAAAAACTACGTACTTCCTCAGCTGACGTAGGTTGTCTGAAATTTCTGATTGATTCAACTTTATTATTTGTGGGCGTAATTCCATTTGCTGATAATTTGTGTCCCAGAAATTCAATTTGTTCAGCATCAAAAATACATTTTTCATAATTCAACAGCACATCGTATTCTTTTAGTTTTTTAAGTACCTTATTGACATATGATTTTAATTCTTCTTTTGTCTCACCAAAAATGATAATATCATCAATATAGTTAAAACAATTCCTACACCCACTTAAGATCATCTCCATAATCTGTTGAAAAATTTCAGGTGCACATACTATTCCAAATAACAACGTAGTATAACGAAACAAACCTCTTTTTGTGATAAAAGAATGCATTTTTCACATCCAGTTTTGTAAACCACTTTGCTTGTCCCAGATGAAGCAGAAAATCCTCAAACGTTGGAAGTGGGTGTTTTTTCTGCTCAATGGCTTAATTTGCTCGACGCATGTCGATACATACACGTACATCATCCCCTTTTGGCACTACAACCACAGGCGAAATCCAAGCTGCTGGGCCGTGAACTTTCTCAAATATACCCAACCGTAGAAGCTCACTTATTTTTGTGTCCACGGCATCTTCTACAGCCATCGGTATTCTTCGACATGACTGAGCAACCGGTTTGATGTTTTTATCGATTGGAATACTGACCACAATGCCTTTGATTTTTTTTCCAGTCTGTCCGTAGATGTTACTTGGTTGACGCTTTCACCCATCTTCAAAATGCCTAGACACAAAGCAGTTTCATACCCAATAAGAACTCTTCCACAATCTTTAAATACGTAGAAATCAGCGAACATCTGCCGTTTTGTCGTTTCTATCAGTGCTTCGAATACCCCTACCAAAGATAATGGATGATCACCAAATGCACTAAAATTTATATTGGACCTCGTTAGTTGATTTTGTACCAACACATTACCAGCTTTTAAGTACTTTCAAGTTTTATAATCAATGACATTATATTTGGAACCTGAATCAATGAAAACCACGATTTCAACGCCACCAATCTTGCACTCGATTTCATTATTGCCACTGTGACTAAAGTACCCAATATGAAAAACATATTCCTTTTCAGGCGTCATATTGCTTACAAATTTCACCATTTCTTCGTCTTTGAAATACAAATTGATTCGGATGCTCGTCTACTTCGCGCGATCGCTCTTATTTGGATGCAAAACGATCACCCTGAGCAAATTTTTCAGTCTCCTGACGAAAACGAGTTTTAGTGCGAAATTTGCGACTGAAATGGTTAAGACCTCCGCACTTTTTGCATGCTTTTCTTTTTTTAAAACATCTTTCATCAAACTGGCTATGACACGTGAAACCACAGCCATTACATTTCACATCTGCCTTACTTGTCCGACTCTCTTGTGGTCGAATATTAATTTTATTAATGTCAAAATTTTTCTCCCGCATATTTCCAGTAGCTTTGCTATCAAGCACTTTGCTCTGCTCTTCAGCTGCCTCAAAAGCTTTTGCTTCACGAAGTATCACATCTAAATGGACGTCACCTAGTGCCAGTAACTTGCGGTGCAATGCTGTTGAAGTACATTTCCTGATAAGCTGGTCTTTTACATGCTCCTCTAAGTAATCTCCCAAGTTGCACCGATCAGCTTGTTTCCGCAAACGCATAACGAATACAGAAATTTTTTCTTCAGATTCTTTTTTAAGTTCTTGTAGTTCATATCTTTTATAAGTATAATTCTTTTTAGACTGAAAATGATCGTTAAGCTTTTCGATAGCCATCTCGTACTCCGTTAAGTTACGTACAAAACGTTCAGCTAGTGGGCCACGCTGAACTCTGTTGACATATTCTGGAATCGGCAAAATCGCATATAACTCCTGCACTTTTGGTCCTACCATATGCATTAGCTTTACAAATTTTTCGTTGTCATCGTCAACTTTAGTTGCTTGAAGAAACCAATCAAAAGCTCGTAACCATTTCTGCCACTCATAGCCTCCTCCATCGTCGTAAAGTGTATAGGCAAATGGCATGATACCAAATAATTTCGAACAATATGAAACATGAAAGCAAATGAACATAGCAATTGAATCTTTCTTCCTATAGTAAATCATTAAATTCCTCTCAAATTTCATCTCAACTTCATTAAATTTTCTACAAAACTGCAACATTTCTTAAGATTCCACCTCTACATATTTAATTATTTTAGTCATATTAAATAATAATAGATTACAACATGCAAAAAAATAATTAAATATTCTAACAAGTCTCATTCTCTTGAGTAAATATACTCAGTGTCAGATCGGCATCTTCATGCCTTAATTTTTCGTAACTGAAAGATTAAAATTCTAGTTGACTTTTTTTCTTTCATTCTCTTTCTTATTTTTCTTTACTAACTGCCAACATTTAAGTAGCTTCATAATAGTTCAGTTGCGGATATTTAAGCTGCATCTTCAATTATTTATTTTCTCCCTTCGCAACTATTCAAGTTACTATAAACTCTTTTTATATCCATCACTCTTTATTTTCCTTTTTTTTAAATTGCTGACATTTAAGCTGCATCTTCAAAATAATAATTGCTTTCTTTTGCAAACTTTAAATTGCAACAAACACTTTATTTCCAACTATCTTTTTCCACTTGCGGACATTTAAGCCACATCTACATTATTTTTTTCCCTGCAGACATTAAAGCCGCATCAAACTGTGTTTATTTTTCAACTTCGCATTGCTGAATAAATTTGCAAACTTTTCAAATAACATTTCTCATACCTTTATAGCGCTATTTTTCAAAATGAATGCTTGTGGCATACAATTAAATCTGTGCACAACACTATTTGTCATTTCATAGACAACACTGATTTTTTTTAATTTTTTTTTTATTTAAATTCCCTTTTCTAATTTCTTCTTTCACTTGTCGCTCTATCCTATGCACTCTCACCCAGTTCTTGTTACACTTATCACCCTCTCCTACTCACTCGCTCCTTTTTCAATTGTACACATTTTTTTCCTTTTCATATGCATATTTGCTGAACGTAGAATATTATTTCATACATTTCTTTCAAATTGCAACATTTAGATTTAATTCCTTGACTCACCATGGCTTGCCATTACTTTTCTTCACCGTATTTAATCTTTAATTTAAAAATTGTTCGTGTGGGTTCGAATTAATTCGTCGCCAATGTAAGATTCAATAAAACGCTTCTCAATTCTTTTACTATGCCGCCACGAATCACTTTCTGTTTATTTTATTTCAAACATATTCATGTTGCCACCTACTCTTAGATATCGTGTTGCCACCTGAATACTACACATACAATTGTTGTTATGTTGCTTTTTCTCTTCTAAATTTCAGCATATGCCTAAGAATATGTGAGGTATTTAGCGACACCTAGCGGCTAATAGCTATGAAACTGTTATACTGACGAATAATCTTTATTTATTTATTTTAATTCATTTATTTCATATTTAATTTTTTTTGTTATATTATAATTAAGATATACTTTTTTATAATTTCGCAGCAAAAACTATGAATCGATATATTCAAAATCAAAGTGATACTGGAATGATTTCTTACAGTTGAAAAATGATTTCTAAGCTGTTGGTCGGAAAATTTTTTAATTTTTAAAAATTTACACAAAAATTTAATAAGAAATACCGCGTATATTGCAAAAAGGCCAAAATTAATTTCATTTAAATTTTTATCAGATGAAAATCTATTCAATAGCTTAAAACAAAATGTAGGTATGTTTGATTTTGGCGTTTTATTTATACTCTATTTATAAAAATCGCGTGTAAATTGACTGAGCTACGTTGTCTCAAAATAGATCCTACTTTGGCATTCACATGGCTATGGAGCCGCGAAGAAATCTCAAACTCCGGATTTAGTTTTTTAAGCAATAAACTAATCTAAGCACAAAATTTAACCAAATCGGAGATGGTCAGAGCATCTGATATTACACTTCAATGTGAAATGGGCGACATATTGAAAACAATTTGTTTCTACTTTGTCAAAATATGCTTTATGTCAATTTTTTTATAACATTTTGTTAAAAACTGGTTAAAAAATTGCTTGAAACATTTTTTAAAATTTTGTATGAAAAATCATGCATTGATATTAAAGGCATTGTGTTGAATTTAAAAACGTGATGGTTTTTTCAGTGTATAAATTGATTTTAATCAATATTTTGTACCCCATATTTGTAGGCAAATATTCGTTTCGTCGCTTCGAAGAACCAAAACATACATGAGAAGTAAAACTGGAAAAGAAAGGCTCAATGGGTTAGCTCTTTTAAATGTTCACAGGGATGAGGAAGTGACCACAGAAGAAATTTTAAATGCATTAGCCCAAAACAAAAAATATACTACATATTATACATTATATAAAAAAAAATATTGGAATAAGTAAAAAAAAAAAACCCCCGAAATTTTTTCTGGCTACGCGCCTGATGTCTGTAACAACCTCTTTAAGCGAAAGAGGACCTCTTGGAAACAGCGGTAAGAGACATTGATGAATCAATTTTCATGGAAATTGAATCGAACAACAACATTCTTAAAACATAAATTGTGTCCTCCATGAAAAGAAAGTTGATTTAGTAAAAGAAAAATGAGTTGGCGTATGAGGAATCTATCAAAGTGGTTCCTTTAGATCCGTTACAAGAGATAAAAAAAAATAATATATACATATAGGCCAGTCAGATAAAACTAGAAAAAATTTTGATTCTGATTTACCTTTAAAATCAGATTTTTACAAATATAAACACAATACGAATTGATCGCAACTTGACACCGGATCATATATAAACAACACATCAGGTCATACTGTTCATGAATTTCCTCTCGATGTCTCACCAGGATATAAAATAAAGGTGCCGGGACATAGCCCCAAGGGACATACTCCTAAATTCCAAATTTCCGCTTAATACGCGGTCATAATCCCAAATTCAATTTTTGGAATTATGTCCTCTTTCAAAGCGGTCATAGTCCCAAATTTGAATTTTGGGATTATGTCCCTTGGGGCTATGTGCCGGCAATGAAAATAAATGAGAAACCTCGAAATGTCAATTACTTACCCGTCAACTGTCAACAAGTAAGCAACATAACGATTAAAGTTTTAAATCAAGACTGTGACCGTATAAATTTTCGCGGAGAACAAATTTCTATAAGACTTCACTTTAAGTCAGAGTAATAATAAAGATAATTTACTTCATTACTTCACTTTAAGCCAGAGTAAAAATAATGATAATTTACGCTATAAACACCTCAACCACTGCTACATGTTACTGAATATAAGGCTTTATTTTTTAAATTTAAAGAAAACAATATTAAGCAAAATATTAAAGTTTTTCTAAATGACCTTGTTATTTTTAATGATGATCTTATATGATTCAAATACAAATTCTAAATGTTTGATAGTTTTAATCATATTTGATTTTAAGTACAAATTCTAGTTTGATAGTTAAAAATCGTTTATTGAGCTTTAGGTCAGGTTAGAACAATTAATTGTTCTAACGATTTTTTCCAAAGAAACAACAACAACGTTTTCAATATGAAAAGGAAAAATCACTAGCTGATTTTATTGCAATTTCGGCACTGCGACAGGCTTCATCAGAAATCCATGTGATACGCCGTGCAAGCGCATTAGCGCAATGCACCAAAGAGGCGATTAGATTTTAAGTGTCAATTTCTTAGTTTTTCTCCCATTTCATATTTTCATGTTTGTTGTTGTATATTTGCTTTACTTTAGCTTTTATGCTTATGTTATTATTATGAAGTCCAACAGTCTGTTGGAAGTCTTCCACTAACAAAACATGGTTACTGAAGTTTTATATATACAATTAAAAAATATGAAGTATGATTTTGATTGAAATCAAGTATTATTAACAAACTAAAATTTTTAATAAATTGCATAAAGTTTATAATTTTATTAAAGTATAAAAATAAAAAAAAGTTAAGTCAAATCGATAATATCAGACAGCATAGCAGGGTTGCGTTTTCAAGACAAACAAGGTCAAGTTACAAAAATTTTTGTATCCGGACATCGGCGGAGTCATGTGACAAACAAGGTCTCTCATACCAAATAAAACACATAAGTATATATATAATATATATTGTTCTGTCTTCCTAAAGCCAGTGAGATCTTGGCTTGACAGGGTGGTTACTCGACAAACTAGGTCAACTTCACCAAACCAATTTTCATAAAACAAAGAAAACCAGGTGCGAACGCAGGCATCAAGACAAACTAGGTCTTATCGGGCACTCATATAAATATATTTCAAATCGATCTTACGTAGTGTTTCAAGAGGTAAAAACCAAGACACCACGGTACCGTCGACAAATGTAGTCACATTCATCATGAAGATATAAGGCAATTGAAGATCCCATATTTAGGTCCAGATTATTTAGATGTTAATACACCAAAATTATCCATTTTAGGCTTAGGTCCATTTATCCATTTAGATTGTTATATTAATGTGTTCACAAATATCACCAGATGCATCAGATATATGTTTGAGAAAACTTAATCATAATCAACGACGATACTGCAGGTAATTTATATTTTTATGTTTGATTGAGTTCATGGATTCACTTAAGGATATAACATCAGATACAAAATTAAAATCACCGCAAGCGCTTCTAAGAGGTTCATTTTGCAAAAAATTAATTCTACAAAAGTTCATGTGTAGTAACTCAAAAGATCTTCTGGGACGAAGAGGAATATTAAAATATATTTTACTCAATAAATATGAACTGTTGATATATCCATGTAAAAGTTCTTTAATCCAACAAGCATTTATCACTAGATTTTTTAAAGATGGAAGATTTAAGAGTTGTAACCGATATTCATAAGGTGGTAAGTGAACATCAGCATTATCTACTATAAAGATATCTAAGCAAAACAAAAGAAATTGTTTCTGCACTGATTCAATGTCGTCTATGTAACAACCGTACCGTGGGCACCAAACAACTAAAGCGTATCATTGAAAATACCTAAGGACTCCAATGGATAACCACAAATTTTTAAGGTACATTTAATTGGTGGTTTGCGCGAGAAAGAAATATGCTTGCATTTCTTCATGTTGAGGTTCATGCGGTTGGTTTTTCACCAGTTATGAAGATATTCAATGTCGGCTTGCAAAAATAAAGCGTCATTATCATTTTTAAAAAAAAGAAGAGTTTGACGTCGTCAGCAAACATTAAGATGCTAGAATGCATTATGACAGATGGCAAATCGTTTATAAAAAGAAGAAACAGAAGGAGAAAACATCACTAGCTCAAATTAACTAATTCCATATTGAAAACGTTGTTGTTGTTTCTTTGGAAAAAATCGTTAAAGCAATTAATTGTTCTTACCTGACCTAAAGCTCAATAAACGATTTAAACTATCAAACAACTAGAATTTGTATTTTAAATCAAGTACGATTTAAACAAACAAACATTTAAAATTTGTATTTAAATCATATAAAATCAAAATAATTAAGCAATATATTATAAAATACTATAATATTTGAGGCCAGCTCAATACTCAAAATACTATAATATAATACTATATAACCTGGCGAGGCCAGCATAATACTTGTGAAATCACCTCAAACCTCCACGTGGTTTTTCCTGGGCAGCGTCAAAACTGACAACCGTTAGTTTGGCGGCTAATCTGAGCGGCGGGCCTTCCTAGGCTTAAAACAGGTTGTGCGTCGGGTTTGAAGCCCACCCGTAAAAACCCATTTCAAAGAAAACAAATAAGAATAGAAGAAAACTGATCCCCAAATCTGATGACGACTACCGCAAACGAAAAACTGATAATGATTTACGGATATGCACCTGAAATGTCCGAACTCTAATTGGGAAGGTACTTATATCCAACTGACTGATGTCTTGGAAAGATACAAAGCTGATATCAGATACAAAGCTGGCACTCTTCTAGTGTTTTGGATGTATGCACGATCCGTGGTGCAAACATTGACTTGGATCACTATCTTGTCGCAGCCAAGATCCGTACACGTCTGTGTGCAGCTAAGAATACACGAAACCCCACACAGAGAAAGCTAGACGTCGACAAGTTGCAATCGAAACAAACAGCCGAAGCTTTCGCCACTCGACTTTCACTCCTGCTTCAAAGCACTCCTCCATTCGATGATATATACGCGCAGTGGACATACATTTCCAACTCCATGCGTGCGGCTGAAAAGAGGTGATTGGCTTCTACCGCCCTCACCGAAACCAGTGGTACGACCAAGAGTGTCGCGACGCCACTGCAGGGAAAGACGCCGCCTGCAATGCCACCCTGTAGTCGGTTGTAACGCTCGCTGCTAAGGAGCGATACAAAGAAAAGAGGAGGGAAGAGAGACGTATTTTCAGGCGGAAAAAAGAGAGGCAGAAAAGTGCGAGCAGGAGAAGATTGAGATGTATGGTGACAGGAATGAGGCCCGAAAATTTTTCGAAAAAATAAGACGCCTTGCCGATGGTTTTAAAACCGGGGCCTCTACAATGAAGGGAACATTTTTCTAAGTTTCTAAATGGTGACGCTGACAACAATTACGCCAATAGAGACGATATTCCGGAAACCCCAATTACGGATGACAGCGTCGAAGTTCCGCTGCCCGACTATGATGAAGTTCTGACAGCTATAGCTCTGCTTAAAATAACAAAGCCACGGGAGCTGATGGCTTACCAGCTAAGCTGTTTATGAACGGAGGCGAAGCTCTATTTAAATGCATTCACGAGCTTTTTTCCAGAATATGGTCGGAAGAATGCATTTCGAATGATTGGAATCTCATTGTGCTTTGCCCAATCCACAAGAAAGGCGATCCCACTATCTGTGCCAATTACCGTTTAAGCAATATTAAGATAAGCCTTCTTAATATAGCACATAAGGTCCTGTCGAGCGTTTTATGTGAAAGATTGAAGCCCATTGTAAACGAACTGATTGGACCTTATCAGTGTGGCTTCAGACCTGGAAAGTCCACCATCGACCAGATTTTCACGCTACTACAAATCTTGGAGAAGACTCAAGAAAAACAAGTCAACACCCACCATCTTTTTGTCAACTACAAAGCCGCCTTCGACAGCCCAATAAGGAAGCACCTGTACTCCACCATGTCTGAGTTTGGTATTCCTGCAAAACTAATACGACTTTACAGGATGACACTGAGCAACACCAGCAGCGCAGTTAAAATCGGGAAGGACTTCTCCCCACCATTTATTACCAAACGAGGTTTCAGACAAGGTGATTCCTTATCGTGCGACTTTTTCAACCTAATGATGGAAAAGATCATCCGAGCTGCTGATCTGAGAAGTAGTGGCACAATATTCTACAAGAAAGTTATGCTGCTTGCGTATGCTGATGACATCGATATCATTGGCCATAATACGCGCGAAGTCAGTGCAGCATTTTCCAGATTAGGAAGAGAGTCAAGTCGAATGGGTCTGGCAGTGAATGCAGATAAGACGAAATACTTGGTGTCAACAAACAAACAGTCCCAGCCTCTTGGAACCTCCTTCGAGGGTGTGAAGGACTTCGTTAATCTGGGATCCAGCATAAACTCAACCAACGACATCAGCATTGAGATCAAACGAAGAATAACTCTTTCCAACAGGTGTTACTTTGGGCTCAGTAGGCAATTGAGAAGCAGAGCCCTCTCTCGACGACCGAAAATCACGCTCTATAAATCGCTCATCATGCCCTTCCTTCTTTATGCATCACAAACCTGGACGCTGAGCAGTTCAGATGAAAGGACTTTATGAGCATTCGAGAGAAAGATTCTTCGTAAGATCCACAGACCAATCTGCGTCAATGGCGAGTACCGAATATGGTGGAATGACGAACTGTATGAGCTGTACGCTGACATCGACATAGTCAAGCGCATTAAAATCGAGCGGCTTCGCTGGCTTGGTCATGTTCAGCGCATGAAAGACGATGCTCCAGTGAAGAAAACATTCGATTCGGTACCCAGCGGCGGTCAACGCAGAAGAGGACGACCGCATCTTCGTTGGAAAGACCAAGTAGAGGACAACCTGACGAAGCTTGGAATTTCCAACTGGCCCCAGCAAGCGAAAGACAGAAATGGCTGGCGCAAATTCTTAGATGAGGCCAAGACCGACATACGGTTGTAGCGCCAACTAAGTAAGTAAGTAAGACTATGTTTTGTTTTGCTTGGTTCCCGTACTTTCCGTACGGAGAAGGGGATCCAAGAAGGGGTTTTAGCGCAACGAAAAATCAAACACTTCCTCTTGAGCTGACTGTTAGCTCCACTCTGCCTCGAGTCTTCGCACTGACCGCCGCTTATTACCTTCGCTCACACACACATACATCACATTTACCCTCGCCATGTACCAACATATGCTTGTGCATAGTACAACGCTGTCGTTGCCTGCGACGCCGCTGATGGCTTGAGCGTACGCCGTAGAAACTGTTTGTTCAGCATTTAGGGTAGGTAAATGCACTGTCGTTCTTGAAGGTCTCGCAGTTTAAGTCATTGCGCTTGGCGACATATGATATGTTTAGGCAAATGCACTATTTCAAGGTCTCGCACTTGAAAACATATCAAAACCATTGCGCTTCATGATGTACGATATCCATAAGTCATTGCGCTTTGCGACATATGATATGTTTAGGCAAATGCACCATTTGCAGGTTTCGCACTTGAAAACATATCAAAGTCACAGCACTTAATGACGTATGGATAGTGTGTGTGTGGTCGGGATTTGTAGATGTTGCGACTTCAGGTCACAACATCCCTTCCCCCTTGAAAAAAAAAATGCTTATCTAGAAGAGATAATCATTTTCTGTAGGATGAAGCTCACGGTCAATGCAAAGGAACGGGGTTTTGTTTTGCATTTAGTTTATTAAAATTTATGAATTTATAAATGAAATATATATAATGTAAATATTTTTTTTTTGTTTTAGTTTTTATACATATTATAATTATATCATTTTATGTATTACAATGTGTTGCAAATTATAATAGATCTTATATTATTATTAACATCCAAAATTAATATAACTGCACATGTAGTTTTTCAATATATACTAATAATTTAAAAAAAAATTTGTTTGTTTGTTTTTACTTTTATGTATATAATAATGGTAAAGTAAAAAATAATAAAACATATTTGTTTTTTTTTTTACAATTTTAATTATCTGCACAAGTTAGTACATATCTCGAACTTCGTGGTTCAGTTTGTGCATTTATATCAATTTTTGTTTTTAGGTTTTTTGTGCTTTTTTTATAGATGAGGAATATAATGATGAAAATTACAATAAAATAAATTATTCCATAATGATGGATATCATGTACATTTAGTTTGTCAAAATTAATATTTTCCGATCGTTTTTGTTGCACAATTTTTTCAGATAGCGTTAGTAATTCCTGTTGTTCTGGGTTACGTATCATTAAAACGTTTGGCGATAATTTTTCAGTATTGATGGAATAATTTTGTTGGACAAGGTGGGAAATATTAATTGGCGGGAGGTAAAAACTGTTTATTGTACTTGTCTTCATGAAGGTATTTTTTATTGTTATTTCATTAGATTTTATATAACAGTCACCGTCGGTTTCTAATATACCTGAATAAAGTAAGGAATGCGGGGTGACCTTATTGGGGCATATTTCATTTATAGTGTATTTATTTACTGTTGAGAATAGCCATTTGTTTGGCTGTTCCAAAAGGATCCAAATGGTGGATGTATTAGTGCTTCTTATGTTACATGTTTGTGGAATGTTATTAGTTTCACTTAAGAGTTGCACTTCACAGGGTTGATTTGGGGATCTTGTCGAATAAATAGGATGTTTAGCGTGACAAATGTATATTTCTGGATTTAACTGGGAACATTTTTCTAGTTCGCTAGCTGATAGCTCATAATAACTTTCTCTTCCGTAGTCTATAACTATATATGTCATGGTTGACTGTATAAAAATCAGTTTTTTCTCATGAATTGTGGGCAATGGTATTGCTTTGAAAAGTTGATACTGTGAATTGTAAATTAATGGAATGCTAAGCTCATATATTACTTTATTGTTTATTATTTTTGTGTTAAGAGTGCTTACCCTGTAGACAGAAAGTGCATCATTATTTGTATCTGTCGGCAATTTCAAATCTGAGGGGATTTCTTTCCTAATAATTGCTAATATTGAATTTAGCTGTTCTAAAGACAAAATGGACGGATGGGGTTCATTGTGCTTATGTTGTACTAACAGATTTGTCAGTTCGTTAATGGCGTTTGCAATACGCATCATTATCAAGACTGTTAATGAAGTTAAGGCTTCCATTTCTAGTTGTCCCTCGACGTTATATATACCGCGTATCATGAACTCGGAATGTTTTTGTAATTTTTCTATTCTTTTTTCTAAGTTAATAAATTGTTTTTCTGTTGCTATTTTAGATCTATTTAGAATATTGTAAGTCGTCTCAATAATATATGTTTGGTTTTTGATAAGTGATAATAGGTGATTGTCATTGTTTTGTAGTTTCTCTATTTGTTTGTCGTATTTGTCCGCATCTTCTTCGTCTAGTGTCCCAAATAGCGTCTTTTGCACCATTCCAATAGCTGAAAATAATGCTCTTTTTTCTCGAATGTTAGGTATTAAAATATTTAATTTCCTGTCTAGGTCTGTTTGTGAATGAACTATTTCTGTTACTGTACCGTTGCAAATGATTGAGAAATTTTTGTCCTTTTTTAATTTTACGCAAAGTTCTTGAATATTGTTTGTAAAGATTTTTATTGTGTTAATTGCCTGCATTAGTCCAGTTACATCGTGGTATGCGATTATCTTCCAATGACTTGAAAATAGCTGAACTTTTCCCACCTCCTCAAAGTATATGCCAGGATTTTGTCGTATTTCATTTATCCTGATTGTTCCAGAAGCTAATCCATAATCGCCAAAAGTGTAGTCGTAATCATGGTGGTCTGAAAATTATAGTTTGACTTATTTAATTTTGCGTAGTGTTGTTTGGGTATTTTTTTTTTGTATGTGTGCTTGAATGTGTGTTTAATCGTGAAAAAGTTTTAAATGATTGTTATGTATAAGCTTCGTCTTATTTCCTATTTTGATAACGCTATTTTCATCGGATAATATTTTTACAATTTCAAATGGTCCTTCCCATAATGCTGAAAGTTTATTTTTACGCGTATGGTTTAATTTCAGAACTTTGTCTCCCACATTGAATTGTGTTGGTTTTGCCGATGTGTCATAGTACCTTTTTGCACTTAATTTTTTTCGTTTGATGTTTTCTCTAGCTATTTGGAAACTATGTTGTAACCGTGCCTTCAGTTCGTTCGAATAATCGTCATAATTGTAGCACGTTTTTGGATTTTGCTCCAGTATATTTGGTATGTACACTGGGTAACCGTACAAAAGTTCATGCGGAGTGAAATTTGTGCTGCTATGGTGTGTTGTATTGTATACAAACATTGCATAAGAAATCCATGTATTCCATGTCATTGGATCTTTGTTAACATAATGTCGTAAATATTCAGCCAGTGTACGGTGACTACGTTCTAGAGCACCATTGGTTTGTGGGTGGTAAGGAGTAGTATTAATTTTTTTTTATTTTAAAAATTTTACATATTTCGATAAACAATGTACTTAAGAAGTTCGTTCCTTGGTGCGTTAATAGAGAATTTGGTATACCATGTCTACATACGATATTTTCAACAAAGACTCTTGCTACCGTTGAAGCTTCAGCATTAGTTATTGCATATGCTTCTGAATATTTTGTTAAATCATCCTGAAATGTAAGTAAATATTTGTGTCCCTAATGACTTAAAGGGAGTGGATCTACTATATCAAGAGCGATTCGCTCAAATGGAGCGGAGCTTGTTGTAGTTATTTTCAATGGTATATGTGGATGTCTTCTGCTTTTATTCAATTGACATGATGGGCATTTGTTAATGTAGTTTTTGATGTCTGATGTCATTGTTGGCCATTTGTATTTAGATTTTATTCTTTTTAAAGTTCGGGAGAGCCCTTGGTGTCCCCCTACTGGTGAGTCGTGATACTGTATTAATGTGTTTTTGATATGCTCTGGGTCTGATAAAAAAATTCTGTCGTCATAGTATAGATAAATATTAATGGTTTGCTTGTCAAATACTTCTTCTATTAACATTTTAATTTCTTTTTTAAACGTTGAGCTAATAATTGGTATCGAAAATCCTATTTTATTTATTTTGTTCTGTATACAAATCTTATTTATGTTTTCGAATGTTGTTTTAGCTAGAATTTGATCCTTTTTGCACCTTAAAGGTACAGGTAAGGTTGTATAATAATGTTTTGTTTTTTCTGTTAAAAATGTTGCTATCTCTCCTATATTTGGTTTTACGTAATCTGCTACTAGTTTTTCTAGCGTATCTTCTTCTGGTGTTTTTTGTAAGGGTAGTATTATTACTTTAACTGGTAGTTTATTGTCAGACCATATTGTTCTCTGCACTTCTGTTAATTTAAAACTTGACATCAGTGTAATATCCTCGCTGTCTTGGATTCTGTCCGTGTTATCATTATCATACCTCGCATTTTTGTTCTGCGATCTCGTAGTTACCATAACTTGCATATGTTCCTTCTTATCGGTTGTTTCATTAATTCGGCTAAGTGCGTCTGCTATGACATTGTATTTTCCTGGTTTATAGGATATCTCATAATCATATTCCTCTAGCAGTATTCGCCACCGTGCGAGTCTTGATGTCGGATCCTTAAGGTTCATAAGCCATACCAGTGGTCGGTGATCCGTTATAATATGGAATTTTCTTCCATATATGTGTGGTCTAAATTGCTTAACTGCATATACAACAGCTAATAATTCCTTTTCAGTTGTGCTATATTTGGTTTCAGCTGGGTTAAGTGTACGACTGTTAAAGCTTATTGGTTTATCTTCTCCAATTTTGCCTTGGGAAAGTACGGCCCCCAAAGCGAAATCGCTTGCGTCAGTTGTTATTAGAAATTCTTTCGTAAAGTCGGGGTATGATAGTATTGGTGCAGTAGTCAGTTTTTGTGTTAGTGTCCTAAATGCTTCATGACAATGAGCGTCCCATTTGAACTCTGTGTTTTTTTTTAATAACTTTGTTAAAGGGTTAGTTATATTCGCAAAATTAGAAATGAAACGTCGGTAATACCCAGCTAAACCTAGAAATGATTTTATGTCTTTTGATTTTATAGGTGTCGGGAATATTTTAACCAACTTAATTTTTTCTGAATCTCGTTTAATTCCCTCTTTTGTGATTACGTGTCCTAAATACATTAGTTCTCTTTTTATAAAGTGGCATTTTTCTGGCTGTATTTTTAAGTTGTGTGATCTTAGCCTTTCAAATATTTTAATCAATTTTTTGTTATGTTCTTGCAAGTCATATCCGTATATTACTATATCGTCGACGTAGACAAAGCAATCTATGCCCTGCAGCCCCATTAATACGTTGTTCATGGTACGCTGAAAAGTGGCTGGTGCATTTTTGATTCCAAATGGCATACGATTGTATTCGTAGTGGCCATAGGGAGTGCTAAATGCTGTCTTTTGTTGGTCGCGTTCATCGACTTTTATTTGATGGAAACCATTAGCCAAGTCCAATGTACTGAAATACTTTGCCTTTCCAAGTTGGTCTAAGATGTCCGTAATATTTGGTAGAGGATATGCGTCTCCTACCGTTATGTTATTGAGTTTTCGGAAATCGACTACCACTCTCCAACGCTTGTTACCTGTACTATCGTTTTTTTTTGGCACAAGTAAAAGTGGTGAGTTCCATGGACTATTGCTAGGTTTGATTATGTTTTCTTGTAACATATCGTTTACCTGACGATGGATCTCCTGTCTTTGGGATTCCGGTAGCCTGTATGGTCTAACGTACGTTGGAATTTCTGTTGTAGTATTTATCCTGTTTGGCTGCACTCGTACAACTTAAAAAATCCCCCTCTAAATAAAAAATATCATGGTATTCCCTGCATATTTTTTTTATTGTATCTATTTCTTCTCTATTACCATGCTCTAAACTTAGCTTTGATTCTAAAGTTTCTAATCTTCTTTTCACTGGATCGTGACGTTTCAATGTAACTGGGTTTTCATTGATATTGAGCAGTAATATTTGAACAGTATTATTAATTGACTCACATGAACTTGATGCTAGGTAAACACCTGGCACTATCTCCTTTTTTCTGACAACGATCTCGCCGTTGTATGGTAGAGATATTGTAGTCACCGTTTCGCTTCTTGGTTTAAGGGTTATTCCTTCTTGTTTATTGATAGCAAAAGGCTGATTTTTTGAGATTTTTACTGGGTAAGCTACTTGTTGCTCGGAAGCTGTGAAATTGCATGAGTTCTTAGTTCGGTTAAGGCTTTCAGCCCCGTGTCTTTCGCTCTCATGTCTATTTTCACCAAGTGCTTCTGGTCCATTGGTTTGGGAATTGTTGCTATAAGTTTTTTTATAATTTGATACGGTTTTATCATTTGGATTAATATCGATTGTTAGCTCCTTACTACAGTAATCTATTTGACTTCGGTATTTCCGTAAAAAGTCGTTTCCAATTATACCATCATATTTTAATTTGGCTTCCCCATGCAAAATGTGAAATGTGTGTTTAATTTCTAAATCCTCATTTAAACAAATTGTACCGTATAATGAACCGAGGGTAGGGAGTGAATCACTCGTGATGGTTTTAATCTGAATACTTTGGTGCCTACATGTTTCATGTGATATTTTTTGTTGCTTTATTAAACTAATTTCGGCTCCCGTGTCTAATAGAAATGTGCTATTTTCTTTTGATGATGGATAGAAAGGTAGTCGGATTGTAGGTTCTTTATTATTTTCGCAGAGAGATATTTTTACTTTATGAATTTGTGCATTTTTGTATTTTTGTTTTACTGGTTACCGACTATCGTATTCACTCGGGAACACACGTCGGCCTCCGTTTCCCGAGTATTGTCGTTTCCCTGTTTTATATGGTAATTTATATTCTGATTTGTTTTAGCCCTGAAAGGATTTACGTGAGCTCCACGCTCCCTTTCGTTTAAATTATTTTGCCTAGGTAAGTAACTATTCGTGTTTCGTTCGCGAGGAGGGCGTTCCTCCTCGCGCTGCCGAATTCTACATTCCCTGTACGTGTGATTTTGCTTTCTACAATAACTACATACTATTCGTTGAACTTCCCTTTTTATTTCTCGTGGGACGAAATTTGGTATGCTAGATTGCCCTCTTAGAAAACATGACTCAGAAACATGTCCTGTTTTGTTACATATTGAACACTGGGGTCGTGTGTTTTGTCGGTTTCTCGTAAAAGGTGCCGACTGATCTAGTCTGCGCCATTCGTTTATTCATATTCATGAGATAAATTCGCACGCTAGCATCTGTGATGCTTGTGTACGTTGCTGAATTTAATTTATTTAGCAAGGTTAACATTCTTTGACCGTATTCCATGGTTGTTTCCCTATTCAGCTGTTTTGCTTTTGTAATTTCACTTTGAGCAGAGCTTACTGATCTTTCCTCCTTAAAATGACATTCTAGTTCCCTAGTCAAGTCGGACCATTTTGTAAACGATTGGTATTGTATTAATTCGAACGCAGGTCCTTGTAATTTTGTTTTCACAATTTCGGGAAAAATTTTTGTGTCAGCTTCTGTTTTTGCTGACGAGAACAAAATGTTCCCGCATGCTATAAATTTATTCAGATCCTCCGGCCGACCATTGAATTCCGGGATTAGGCTGAAGGCATCTTGAAAACTTATTTTTACCTCTGCGCCGTGGGACGGGGAAGGGTTGTTATCTAATGGCATATTGTGGAAGGGGAGATTCGCGAACAACGCGGCAGTTGCAAATCGTTTTCGTGTTAAAATTTTGGCGCAAAAATTTTAACTAGGAATGTTTTATGTTTTAATTTCCTTCTTTTTTTTTAACAAAAGGAATCACTGGCTATTTTCTTTATCAATTGTATATAGGAGAAATATGATCTTATATAATGATTATACAAAAAATTATCAGATATATAACACAAATGTTTTAATGAAATGAAAAACAACATGAATGATTTTTTTTTCTATATAATGTAATAGTTAATGAGAAATTTATAACTCACTGACGTTTTATGTCGTTTTCGTTTTATTTAACGATCTGACGCTGACCATCTGCTGCTTAATGCACCTTCGTGAAGAATTGATGTTTGTTACTTTTTATTAAATCTGCTGCTTCTTATTGTTCTTGATGACTATCCCTTCGTGAAGAATTGAGGTTTGTTGCTTTTTATTAAATCTGCTGCTTCTTGTTGACTATGTTATTACACCTTCGTGAAGAATTGACGTTTGTTGTTTTTTTTATTAAATCTGCTGCTTCTTGTCGTTTTTGATGATCATGTTACTGCACTTTCGTGGAGAATTGACGTTTGTTTATTTTATATTTTTTATCTGCTGCTTCTTATTGTTCTTGATGATTATGTTGCCTTTATAAAAATGAGTTGCTGTTTGTATATATATTGTACATATATTTTTTTTTAAATTTTGTTTTCTCTTTAACACTGTTTCCTTTTTTTTTTTTATATATATATATATATATATGTTTATCTAGATTTCACCAATCTTTTAGTGTTCTTAAAAATTTTTCAATTCAATTAGGGATGAGGGATCCCACCGCTGCCACCAATTGTTTTGTTTTGCTTGGTTCCCGTACGGAGAAGGGGATCCTAGAAGGGGTTTTAGCGCAACGAAAAATCAAACACTTCCTCTTGAGCTGACTGTTAGCTCCACTCTGCCTCGAGTCTTCGCACTGACTGCCGCTTATTACCTTCGCTCACACACACATACATCACATTTACCCTCGCCATGTACCAACATATGCTTGTGCATAGTACAACGCTGTCGTTGCCTGCGACGCCGCTGATGGCTTGAGCGTACGCCGTAGAAACTGTTTGTTCAGCATTTAGGGTAGGTAAATGCACTGTCGTTCTTGAAGGTCTCGCAGTTTAAGTCATTGCGCTTGGCGACATATGATATGTTTAGGCAAATGCACTATTTCAAGGTCTCGCACTTGAAAACATATCAAAACCATTGCGCTTCATGATGTACGATATCCATAAGTCATTGCGCTTTGCGACATATGATATGTTTAGGCAAATGCACCATTTGCAGGTTTCGCACTTGAAAACATATCAAAGTCACCGCACTTAATGACGTATGGATAGTGTGTGTGTGGTCGGGATTTGTAGATGTTGCGACTTCAGGTCACAACAACTATGTTGATTGTCTTGAAAACAACATTGAAAAGACAGTTCAACAAAATTTGATTCAATCGCGGAAACATGAAGTAAGTTCAATCGTACAATCAAAATTCGCATTAAGCCCTGTTGGAATTTTATAAAAATCTATAGTATTGGTAAGTAGCTGATGTTGATGATGATAATGATGACTTACAATGAAACAAAATGGTTTTTGAGTATATATTTTTTCAGGCTATTTTCGAAAACAAAAATTTCAAACATGAATTCCCACTATTTTGATATCTATTATAATTATAGTTAATGTCTTTCCCTAAATATTTTATTATTTCCTTTGGCGGTTGTAAATTCCCGAAACTATCAAAATTTTCGATTTGATTGTTGTTTTTCCAGTATGCTACCTAATGTGTGCCGGCACCCTTTGATGCATCGAGATTAATTATCCCACATTTTTTTTTATATGGTTTGATTGGAAGAGTATCACACATAACCACTCCTCTAAAATTTGGAATATATCTGGCATATTTTCTTGAATCTACATCAGTAAAGGCTCTTTTAGGTAGCTGCATTAAAAATTTTGTTGATAAGGCTTTAAATATAATCCAAATCCCTTTTTATATGCTTTTAGGAACATGCCTTTTCCCATTGCAATAGCTTCCATTTTACTATTATGCCGTTTTGCTTCATTTAACTGCTCTTTTCCAGTTTTACGTCATTGATTGATTTTGTAATGTCAGATACTAAACCAGCTAGACCACCAAGTGCACCCAGGGCAGCGAATATAGGTGCAAGCGGATGAAAACCTCCAGATTTATTCAGTGGAATTACTCGAGGAGTCTTAATCAGAGATTTTTTCCCCTCGAAAATATTGTTTACAACTTTTCTTGAAATTTTAACAGCATCATCGAAGTTTTTAGTTTTCTTAATTTTCATTTTAGCACCCAAAACTTTTTTATTGACTTGAGGAATACCCCACACGTTTTCAATAGGATAGTCGCTTGTATCAAAGTGTATAAAGCAATCGCGTTTGATAACTTCATACAAGTCCTTACAAGCCACCTCATAAATTAGCGAATCGGTATCGGTATAGCAAATGCCACAATCGGAACCAAATTGAGGAGCCATGTAACCATAATGAAAATCATAAATGGCTGTTTTGGGTAAATCAAGGATGCTCATACCAACATAAATGGGTTTATTGAAGTAAATTTCAGTTTTATTGAGTTCAATTGCCATAAAATTTTCACCAAATATTGTTGAGGCATTAAACTCAGGCTTAGAAATAAGCGCTTCGGCACCATATCGACCTAACCAACTCAACTCCAATTTAACAACACTGTGTTTACGTATGTTTTCCATAGATTTTCCGAACACAGCGTTAATCATGAGTTTGAAAAGGTTCTTCTCAAACTCATTTTTAGCCGCTGTTCGAAGACTCGTGTTTTGATCGATATATGGCTTCAACCATGCAGATTGTCTTAATTTCAAAATTTTGTGAATTTTTGATAGCCTTAATCCATAATTCAAAGCCTGCTTTAGATTTCTGTAGTGAATAATATATCTAACGCTACCACCCAAAGTTGCCAACAGTTTTTTCTGTTTTGATCCTGGAGGTGTAATATGATCTGGGCAAAAGGGGACATCTTTATGGTAATCGTGGAGATTAATTGGATATTCTAAATCTACCTCGAGAATATATCCTTCATCTGAATCGTCAGCTATAGTCTCAACAATAAAATTTTGAGAATCTGGCAGCCAATGAAACTGTGGGGGAGAAATTGAGACATGGCCCAACCATACTGATTATTAATGTCATAATACATTAAGAATGTGGATGGTTGAGCCTCATTGTAATCAGTCATGTATTTATTGTTGGCTTTCGAATAACGCTTAGGACACTGACTAAGGCCCCCACGAATACCTCGCTCTACAAACATGAGCATATCAATATCCGTCAATAGCTCAAGGGTTATATCAGTATGCTTAAGCATTGCATCCCATTTATAGCCAGGTAGAGTGAAATAATGTGCGGGATCTAGACCATAAGTTTTATGACAACTTGTGCGAAATTGTTCGAAAATATCAGCCAATAGTAACAAGTCAGTTTTCAGGTAAATATCTGAATATTCACCCAAATTATTAATATTTAATTCAACCCAGACTTTTTGTGCATGAGCATAATCTTCTGGACTGATGTTTGTATCATTAAGTTTATTGTAAAAATTGGCTATATCAGGTAATGATGTTTCCAAAAATTTAGCTGCATCATCGCAGTAGTCATACGGAAAGACACCCTTACGTGTCAACAAATTTAATTGCTCATCATTTAAATTTTCAAACTCTGATTTTACAATATTGAAATTTGGTATATGTGAGGCTAAAGTATCTAAGCTACTCGTTATGAATCTGAATGAGTCAATAAACCGATATTTTATCACGTATTCGTCCAGTCGTTTTGTAAATGAAATGTAACGTTTCTTGTTTATTGGTAGAAGGTCAATGCACCCCTTTAAATCTGTAGCTAAATTTTTAAAAATGAAATGTGAATCATAACCGGTGAGACTATGAAAAATAATGGGTATTGTGTGTGAGTCTTTGAAGTTGATATTGCACCCCTCATGCGTTGGGCCTCGATAAACACCGGTAAGATGACATTGATCACGTACCTTGACATCATCATTGGTGAAGGCTTTCTCACATATGGGGCATGTGTTGGCGATCGCAAAACTTTAAACTTGTTCAACAGTCATGTCTTCCATGAGTAGAGGGCAAATGAAGACAGTTTAAACATCTTTGGCAAAATTATTTAGTTCCAAAACGAACCACTCAATACAATCTGCCCCGCGATAGCTTTTACAAAACGATAACGTGGGGTCATACGCACACTAAACATACAAACCCACACTATATGGTATATGCTTCTGGTATGCATTTCCAACAATGGACTTTGCCAAAATGCATTCCAAATCGGTCTATACCACAAATGGGGCCATAATCTTATTTTTAAAATTTTTGAAGCAAACCTCCTTCTCAGCTTATGTTGGCATCCTTATTTTGCAATTGTTTAATCTACTGCAGTCCTCGGTGTGCTGCTTCAACTTGCGTGCTGAGTGATAGTAGTGCAAGCATCTATCACAAAAATATTTGGTTCCATCATGGGCTGATAATTGGTTAGATAAAAGTCGTGTAAAGCTTTTTATCCACACATCATGGTATAAGATTGGCACATCGTCATTGCTGCTACCATCTCCATTATCAGCGACATTGTTGTTATCATCGTCATCATCTTCATTCTGATATCTGCTCTGCACCATAAGCAGATTTATGTGACATTCCATTTTAGTTTTCGTCAAATATGACGGTAAGACTATAAATTTGCTTCTTTTTTTATGCAGAATGTATACATTAATTGTGATATTATTTTGCATCTCAAATCTCGGGATCTGTCTCATCGTCATTGGGAATACAATATTTGTCAAATTTAATAAATCACGATTATTTGGATACATTGACATGCGTTCCGTATGTGCATTCGCTGGATGCAGAGCAGATATGATAGCCCAAGCAAAACATGCGTTGTCGTCATTTTTTACATTAACGCATGCTTTCTTGCTATGGATCTGTGGTGGTAGTGGGATATATGATGATCCTAGCTGTGACGTGAATTTGTTGATGTTCACTGCCAAGTTAACGACTGCAGCCAACGCCCATCCACTATCCCGTTCTTGAAACTCTTCACGCTTTTTCAAAATAGAATTTTGAACATGTTCAAAAAACCAAGCTCTAATATCCGTTTCCCTGTAAATAGCAACATTTTTCGTGTTCATGAATTTCAATTCAATAATTTTTTCATGAGCTCTGGTGACTCGAAATTCACCACAAAATATTTTATTCACCTTAACGGACGTAAATTTCGCTAAGGATTTTTTAACGATGCGCTGGAAGAGATCTACACAATCGGCCAAGAAATTCTGGGGATCTTTATGGATTTAATTAATTATGGCGCCGGTTCATACTCTGAAAATTAATATTGGGTTTAAATTAATATATTATATATAATCAAAAGAAATAATATGGTTATGAAAATATTTAAAATTTAAACTTACCGTCCACCAAATGCTGATTCGATTTCTTCCCATGGAATTCGAATAGATGCCCAGCTCGTCCTATTGGCCGTTCGGGAAAGACCTGCACCAGTTGTAGAGTTAAGTACCTTTCACTTGGTGCGGTAACCTTGAACCACCCCAATTCCACAACATGTAGCACTCTGTTTCACTCCAACATTTGTTGCCCATCGTAAAATATCACGAAGGGTGACGATGTGCGATAAGCACTCTTTTGTACTCGGTATAACTAACTCACGATTCTTTTGCGCATTTTCGTATAATGCTTTCGCGTTTTCTAAAATTTCCTTAACACGTGCACTCATTTTAAATTATTCAAAAAATCTTCCAGAAATATTTTTAGATGATTTATGCTGCGGATCAAACATTGAATGAATGAAATACTCTTGACTCAATCATTTATATACGGTCTCAAATAATAAATTATTCTTAATTCCTTATCTTCAATTTCAACAATAACATAGCACTTCAACCACCTAACCACGTTCCATCAGTTTAGAACAATTAGTCTTCATATAGTATATATCCTCTCAACTTAGGCTCTTATGAGCTCATACGTTTCATGCTTATCTCCAATTCCAACATCAACATAGCGCGTCAACGACACAATCACATTCCATCAGTTCTGAGCCACCAGTCTGAGCCACCATAGTATATATTCTCTCAACTAAGTCTTTTATGAGTTCATACGTTTCATGCTTAATTCTAATTTCGACAACAACATGGCACTTCACTCTTATTTTAAACTTGTGGTTTTGGGTCCGCTTGTTACGCTTACTATGAAGCTCAAGGCTTATAATCTTTAACTTGAAATTTGTAGCGACATAAATTCATAAACATATTAATCAAGCATAGAAAAAATATTAGGCATCTACACTTTGGGTCAGCTTATTATGCTTGCTATGAAGCTTGGGATTATCACCTTAAACTTGACATTTTTGTAGCGACTTAAATTAATAAACATTATGATTGGTATGCCTTATCACATAAAACTTGAAATTTTTGTAGCGACCTAAATTCAAAAACATATTAAACATGCATAGAAAAATATTAAACTTCTACACTGTTCCCTTATCTTAAACTTGTTGTTTTGGGTTCGCTTATAAAGAGCAAAAATGAAACAAGTAAGCGGTGAAACGGAACGATAGATATAAAGAGAGGCAGCTAGAGAGAGATAGAGCGATAAAGGGGTGAGGGAGAGAGAGGGGTTATCCAAAACTGTTTGTTCCATCTAGTTAGCCATCTGTCCATCTGTCCGTCTTTCCGTCAATCAACTCAACTTAAATTT
This sequence comes from Dichetophora obliterata, assembly GCA_963920525.1. Classification (NCBI taxonomy): domain Eukaryota; kingdom Metazoa; phylum Arthropoda; class Insecta; order Diptera; family Sciomyzidae; genus Dichetophora; species Dichetophora obliterata. Next base: position 111,303,548 of record OY986436.1, on the reverse strand, counting down.
ATTAAAATGCTAAACATCTACAGTTATCTTAAACTTGTGGTGTTGGCTTGCTTATTATGCTTACTATAAAGCTGAAGGCTTATCACCTTAAACTTGAAATTGTTGATTTATAACAACAACAACACACTTCAGCCGTCCTACATATATTTTATATGTATACATACATACACACATACATACATTTATACGTACATAAACATAAATCCGTCCGTTCATCTTCCATCTGTACGTCTTGCATACCTATCATCAATTTATAACAACAACAACAACACGCTTTAGCTACCCTTCCATCCATCCATCCATCTGACCATCTGTCCGACTATCTGCCCATACGTCTTCTATGCTTGCTTATCTCCCAATAATAACAACAACAACAACACGCTGCCAGTGTTGCCAACTCTGAGCACTTTCCGACTGCGCTTTTTTGTGAATTTTGTGAATTTGGAGGCCCATAAGGAAATACACGCGTTTTTGGATTAGAACTGTCATAGCCTGTTGATGTAGAACTGTTTCCAGATACAAGGCTGCACCATTGCTACATGCCAGATGGCGAAAAAACAATGAAAATGAAAATCACGTCTTTGTCTGTCAATACAAAAATTGTTAAATTCAAAGACTAGTGTAGAGATTGTATGGAGAATTTTCAATTTATTTTAATTTATTCGCGATTATGCTTCAATTATTTCTATACGAATATTACTTCACTTTATATTACATATTTCACTTTCAAAATATCGTTGAAAATATTTTAAATGTTTGCATTGTTTCCTAGTCAGAAATGTTTTAATTGATATATATTTAAGCTAAAATATTAATTATAAAAAAAATTACTAAAAATACTATTGTAAGAAATTAAAAAAAAAGTAATGATGTTCATATTAATTTTCAACGTTTCTGTATGGAAATCAAATAAAAATATATGCAAGAAAAACTGCATTATCTTTAATTCGATTGCAAAAATTGGAAGAGTCTTTAATTTCTGACAATTTATTTTTTTACAACTAATAGAACAGCCAGTATATTTACGAAAAACATGATCTTTTGAGGTTTTTGCAAAAAGTTGTCAAAAGATAATCGTAAAATTTAAAATATTTTGAAAACATCATAAAATAAACAAATGAAAATTTGTTCAAGGCACCTTAGTATACATATAATAATATTGTAACTATTCAAGCTGAGTTATGATAAGAAATTTTTTTAATCAATTACAACGAAAATAACGAAAAACAAAATTGAATCGGCAATTGTACAAGGTTACAGGCAAAGTGATGCCAATCAGTTGTTTAAAAGGATTTCAATCTTTCAAAACTTTTACACAGTAATAAATCCTGCCAAAAAATTAAAACGCCCTCTCGACCTTTTCTAGTTTAAAAATTCCAAAAAAAAGGTAAAATCCCACCAAATCACAACACTGGTTTGAACTGCGGCAGTATCAATTAATCAAAAACTTGATGAAAATTAAGGAAAATTAATTAAAAGAGCAACACAGATGAAGACGATCATAAAACAAGAAATTAGAAACTTATTTGCATTTTAAAATGTTCTATGTACCCTAAAATCAAAGTTATGGAATATTTAGTATCAGTCTTGAGAATAGGGTAGAATAAAGTTTACAGAGTTGATATTTCCGCGCGTAGAAAATATTTTTTCCGTTATGAGTTTGGTTTTAGCCCATTTGGATATTGGTGAAATGTTAAAAGTTCAGTGGGTCAAATAACATGGATACAGCCTCGGGCCAAGAAAACCCTTATTAAGGGCTTATTGTACTCACTTAGAACTAGCTTCAGCAAAATTTTCGTCCGATTTAATTCTATCAGGACCGCGTACCATTAGTTCAAAGAAGGAAAAAACGGGTTTTTAAAAATTTACCATTTTTAAACCACTGTACCTTTGCGCTATCTCAACCGATTTCAATGTTTGATAGCTTGTTTTGAAGGTAAGATATGGACGTATCATCTAGTAAGTAGTTTGATCTTACCTTTGAATGCTGGTAGCTATTGAAAGTGATCGAAAACTCGGAGTTTTTATCATGATATTTCTGCTCTCAGGAATGAGCTTCATAACTGTGGCTTCGGGAAAGTTTTTTTTTAAAAAGTAGAAAAAAAATGGAAGAGTTTAAGAGTTTTCGGAAAAAACGGTTGATATGGTTTTGAGATACAGACCTGCAAAAACCTAAAGGCCTATTTTGAGTAGTTAAAGGCACCATTCTTGGACCCAGAAGCATCTAGGAGGCTGAAATTTTGGCACAAAGCTTAGTTTGCGAGGTACAATAACATATAAAAATAACATATTGGTCCAGATCCGAGGACTCTTCCCACAAAAGTGGTTGAAAAGTAAAAATATTGCTCATCTATACTATTATATAAAAGGAGACTCACGAATTTGATCCAGAATAAGCTCGGTAACCGCTGAACCAATTTTGATAATTATTTTTTTATTCGATTCCTATGATAATATAGATTGTTAAAGCTTACCAAGGTTTTTGAAAAATGTATTCTTTAATTATTGCAAAATCACGCATTTTATTTGATGCCTACATTCAACCAGCAGCGTAATATAATAGCAAACAAACGTTTTCTCTCTTTGTCGAGAGAGCTTCTCTCAATATAAAACGACAGCCATGTTGTGTAGTTAAGCTGAATTCACTGATAACCTTCAGCATGTTTTTGTGTGATTTAAAATAATGTTAATAAAGTTGAGAGCGTGCAGAAATTTTTCTCTCTGAACGAAAACTTCATAAGAAAAAAACTTTCCAAACATGCTGAAGGTGATCAGTAAATCCAGCTTAAATTCAGGGAGATTCTTGCTTTCATACAGTGTCAATTAATTTTCTTTGTTAATGTCTTGAGGAGAGTTGCCAGAATTTAGTTATCAGCATTATTTATGTTTTGCAGCCTTGCCAGCCAGCTTTTCCCCACTTGAGATTGTGTTAGTCTATCTATACGAATATATAAAAACGTTGTGACACTGCACATGTTTAACAATCACGCAAGAATCACTGAACAGATTAACGGTATTAAACGATTTGTTATTCCAAACTTTATCGTAATATGCTGTTAGATTTGCCACGTCTACTTTCCATGCCCACTTTTTGCAAAAAATGCTATATTTCAGACGATTTTGGTCGTATGAGACTAGAATTTGGTAATCTACGTTGTATGGTTACTTTCGCTAACTTTACTAAAAATGGGCATGACCCACTTTAGTTAAGTCCACTTTTCGGGGGATAAGCTTAAAGTAAAGCAAAGCGCACTAGATTTAAGCTCAATTGAGCTGAAATTCTGGCATTCTATTGTTTCGAGTATGAGATGGTTTAAGTGAAAAAATTTTGCCGAACCCCCATTACCGCCCAGAATTAATCAAAAATGTTATACTTCGAACGGTTTTGGTTGTATTAGACTAAAATTTGATAATTTAGTTCATACGGCTACTTTCGGCAACTGTACTAAAAATGGCGAATATAAATAATTTTTTTTATCCGAACAGCATGAAAATACGTATATAGTAGTAAGGTGGTCTGCAGCAGGACAACGTCTGCAGGGCAATACTATACATGAATAAGAATGCTGTATATATCAGGAAATTCTGATCGTCATGCATTGATGTTTCAAACGGAAACGTCTAGCATGTGTTTTGTTCGAAGGTCAATTTACACTTTTACAAATTCACAAAACGATCATAAAAAATTCATTGAATTTGGTCAGGACAAATTCTACTATAACTATAACGTTAACTATGAATATATAGATAAGGAAGTAGATTAAAATATAGATTTACGTATATAACTTTGGAATAGTTTGAAATATTTGAAATATTTTTCACAGAATTATTTTATAAGCTATATTTGAAAATGTTTTTCACATGAATTAGTTTTTAAGCTGTAGCACATTGCAAAAAATATAACAACATTTTAAGCAAATTAGTTTTCATAAAAAATCATAGGGGGTAGGGGGAGTAGGTAGGTGGCCCATGATTTTGAATGATAGAAACTGTTTAATGAAAGAAAGAATTAAAAAAAAATAAAATTAAAAAAAATATGTACAACAAAAGCAACTCTTGGCCTATTGTTTAGTATAAGTTGGATATTTTAGACGTTTTTTGAGAACAATATAAAACATTGCATTGGTGAGGTAACGGTAAACCTTTTCTCATTTTCCCAATTTACTTAATTGAACTTTCAAACAAAGAAAATTGGATGAAAATCGATTTGTTAATTGCGGAAATGTTTGCTTGCTAAGTCAAAACATGAAATTTCAATTGTTTTTTTCTCATTCTGCGGCTTATGAGTTATACTGAGAAAATCTATAGTTTTGAGATATCGCAAGAATTTTAATGTCATAATAACAGGTTTTTTTAAAACATACCTAATATCCGTACAAAATATTTTCGAAAAGAAAAGAAAATTATCGTTAATTTTATTAATTAATGACTGTCCATACAAAAATGCATTGTTATGCATTGAGAAAATCTATAGTTTTTGAGATATCGCCAAAAGTGTGTTGTCATTATATCGGTTTTTTTTTAAATTTAACAAGAATTGTTGTTTGGCCGAGGCAAAATAACAACAATTAATAACTGAAGAAGGCCGATTAACTACAACAATTTAAGGAGAATATATTTATTTTCAGAATATATGTAAAGAACTACATTTTTGATTACAAATTTTAAAAATTTTTTACCCAAATTTTTTATAACGCTGTTATGCAGGACTTTTTCAAAAGTAAAAAAAAAGAAAGCCAAGTAAATTTATGTCATCATAATAATTACCGTTAAAATAAGTTATTCAAATTAAATAAAGTAATTTCTTAATATATATACCATTTTTCATAATTAAACAAAACGAACACAATAATTTTCATATTTTGAATTTGTTTTAATACAACTAAATACTTTAATTTTAAGATTTAAAATTTTTACATGGTATTTAATATTTTTATCGCAGGCGAAGCAGCAGGTATTTGCTAGTATATTTATATAATCTATATATATAAAAATGGATGTATGTATGTGGGTATGTGGGTATGTAAGTATGTGGCTATATCACATATAGACTCCAAAACCGCTAAACCGGTCTTTATGAAATTTTCAGGGAAACTGAAGCCACATCTTGAGAGTGTTCCTGTGAGGTTTGGTAAGTATTGGGCGAGGGGGCGTGGTACCTCCCATAAAAGCCAAATTAAAGCTATCGATCACAAACCAAAAAAAGGATATATTAAGACGGTTTAAATCGTAAAAAACTAAGATTTGGTAATTTTGTACAGATGGTTACTGTCGGTAACCTTACAAAAAATGGGCGTGGTCGTAATATAAATACGCCCACTTTTTCGAAATCATGGCAATTCCGGAGTTTTACACATTTTTACAGTGAAACTTGCTGTGTAGGTGTGTAGTGTGCTCTCGTTATACACACTGCCGACCCTAAGTTTCGTTGTTATAAACAGCAACATATTGAGTGACTAATAAGTTAGCACTGCATTATCGGCGTGTGCTGCACTCAGTGCATGCGAATATTTTTATTACTCACTCAATATTGTTGACCGTGCCAAATTATCATTCGTCAAACCAAAAATATGTAATTTGAATCCTTTCGATGATTCAAATTCAATATGCAAGAACGAAACGCAACATAGGTTATAATTATATTAATTAACTAGAGAAGTATGACCATAGATTAATACTACTAAGTAAGTTTTGTAAAAATGTTATAAAAGAGCCGAGATGGCCAACAATAAATCAGACTTTAATTAACTACACAAGCTGGCAGATCTCTGCCTTGTTCAGTTTATTTTAAACGTCTCTGTTTGCCTTGGACATAGTTCAAGTCGGCAAACACTGTAGCCTATAGCGAAGGCAAACTCTGCCGCTATAAAAAAATAAATAAAACGATCCTTAAATAAATTATAACATGGCGATCCTGCCACTCCGACTTGGAGTCCTGTAAAATACATTTTTTGGTGCATCGAAACTTTATTGATGGACGAGTACATCCCGCAGCCGACAACAATAGCACCGAAAATATCTGTTCCAGTCTATGTGCCACTACGCATCGGTCCAAAGGCACTGACGATAGAGGAGTACCGAAAACGCCAACTCCAACGAACCGAAGAAAAGCTGACAGCATACCCAAAAGTGGACATACCGAAAATACAAAAAAAGCGCGGTGGCTTAAAAGTTAAACTTCGCAAACGCCTGGCGCACCTTTTGGCCATCACTCGAAAAGAACAACAACCAAGCTGGGACATCTCAACTGCGATATGGGCAGAAATTGACAATATCCGCAAGCAGCTCAACACAAAAAAATAAAATAAATGTACGTTCCTTTCGTGGGCACTATTTTGGCAAAATCAGGAGCGGTAGTCAACTCGCAAACAGAAGACGCAGAGATGGTGCAAGAAGAGATAGTGATGATGAACGCCAACAACAACAACAGCAGCAGTAACAGCAACAAAACCGACACAATAAACATTATTGAAATAATATGTCTTGTTTTTATAGTTATAGTTACATTATAAAATACACCACAAATGGAAAAAATAATTAAAGAGGTAGAAAGAATTTATAAAAATATAAGAAAAAGTTATGCCAGAGGCTACACAAGAGCTACATTAATATCCAAACAGCAACAGCTAGAAAATTTAAAAGAACAATTTGACTTATTAGCAATTCAAAATAAAGATAGCAAAGAATTAGTAGCTTTAAAATTAGAGTTCAGTAACATTCATTTAAATTCCCAAAAAATAATTTTAGAACATTTTAAAACAGCTGAAGACCATAATAAATTAGAAGAAGAACAAGAAGAAGAAGAAGAAGAAGAAAAATCTGATACAGAACAAACACCAATAATGGCATCCTTTAGTTTAGAAACTGCCTCAAAGGCGTTGCCGATGTTTTCAGGCAACTTTAATGAGTTAGATAGTTTTCTCATTACAGCTGAATTAGTAAATAAAACATTAAGTAGTGAAGGTAAACTAGATTTTTTACAGTATGCTTACCATGCAAAATTAACAGCTAATGTGCGCACCTCATTGGGTAGCTATTTGAAGCCATCAAGTTTTGAAACTTTAAAACAACAGTTGAAAGCTAGATACACAGACAACACAACAATAGCTCAATTACAGACTAGACTTAACAATTTAAAACAACGGAACCTACGAATAAACATCTACAAAGAACGATTACTAAATATAATAGAAGGTTTAAACAGACTAGGAGTTGAAAGTTTAGGAACGCAAGCGACAGAAGCCGAGAAGAACGTCATAATAAAATGCAATAACAAAATTGCACTCGATGCATTTAAAAAGGGACTGAATGAAAACTTAAAAACAACCATTTACTACGCGGCGCGACCAAAAGATTTATTAGAAGCAACAGAATTAGCACTCGAACTAGAAAATGAGTCAATGACTTCGCCAAATGCAATCATGCACTTTCAGCGGTCATTTAACCAACATCGAAACAATGTCAATAACCGCAGTAATATGAGACAGAATTTAAGCACACAACGAAATTTCAATTCATTCCATTCAAACAATAGGCACAATGAACCCAGAAGGTATAACAATAATTTCAACCAAAATTACAATCAAAATGATTACTATGACAGAAATTTGAACCACAACAACAACGTCAATAGAAACCGTAACAACAGTAATCGTTCTAACCAAGACAGAAACAGCAACCAAAACAGAAATCAAAACAACAACAACAGCAACTATAATGGCAACAGATACACAAATAACCAAACAAACAGAAACATACGCATAATACATAATGAGGGAAACTACCAAGGCTCGGAAGACACGGTTTTTCCAGACAGCCAAAAGTAAAGCTTTTTAAAATTTCGGATAAAAATTCTAATTTTATAAAAATAAAATACAAGAACAACATAATGAGTTTTCTCATTGACGCAGGTGCTGACATTTCTTTATGCAAGCTTAGTAAAAAACTGAATGACGATTTTTATAACCCAGACGAAAAATGCAAGTTAGCTGGTATTACAAACGAACAAATTTTTTCATTAGGTAGCATAAATCCAAAACTTAATTTTGGAGAGGAATCTTGCGAACATGAGTTTCAATTGGTAAATTCAGAATTTCCAATCGAAACCGATGGTATATTAGGCAGAGATTTTCTGAATAAGTTTCTTTGCAAAATTGACTATGAAACATTCGTTATTTCAATTTTAATTAATGAGTCACATATAATATTACCAATGCACTCGAAATCACATAACACACTAATAATAAAAGTGCCACCAAGAACAGAAATTATTTAACCGATCAGATTACAACTAACCGAAGATAAGGTGATTTTTAATAAAGAGATACAAGAAGGTATTTTTCTCAGTAATTCAATAGCTCCGAAAAACGGCATGACACACTTAAAAATTTTAAATACAAGAAATGACGAAGTAATATTAAATGGTATTGAGTTGGAAACTGATTCTTTAAACAAATACGACATTTTGAATTATAATAACAAGAAACATACACACTCACAAAAACGTTTAAGTAAGATCTTGGAAACATTAGACATACAATGTAATGACACAAAAATTAAAGACGAACTACATACTATTTTCAAAAAATATCAAGACGTATTCCACCTAGATAACGAACCTCTAACAACTAATAATTTTTATAAACAAAACATCACGACAACAGACAACATAACAGTATACATAAAAAACTACAGACTGCCACACATTCAAACAGACGTGATAAATGAACAAGTTCAGAAAATGCTGAAGGACGATATTATCGAACCATCGCTCAGTCCATACAATGCTCCACTCCTTCTGGTACCAAAAAAGAACACGGCGGACAAAAAGTAATGGAGACTTGTAGTAGACTTTAGAAAGTTAAACGATAAAATTGTCAATGACAAGTTCCCTTTAACGAGATTAGAAGATATTCTAGACAAATTAGGTAGAGCGAAATGGTTCTCAACACTCGATATGACCAGTTCATTTCATCAAATTGAACTAGAGAACGAATCACGACCTTTGACAGCTTTTTCTACGACAAACGGACATTTTCAATTTAAACGACTACCTTTTGGACTAAAGATCTCTTCAAACAGTTTCCAACGGATGCTCACTATTGCACTCGCAGACTTGGAATCAAATGCTTTTCTTTACGTGGATGACATAATTATCCATGGATGTAGCATAAATCACCACAACCAAAATCTAATAAAAGTATTAGAAAGACTTCAAAAACATAATTTAAAAGTAAATGCGGTCAAATGTTGTTTTTTGCGTCCTGAAGTAGTATATTTAGGACATCTTATCACAAGTGAAGGAGTCAGAACCGACCCAGCTAAATACGATACTGTAAAAAATTATCCAACTCCAAAAAACGCAGATGACGTTAGGCGATTCGTTGCATTCTGCAACTACTATAGAAAATTCATTCCAAACTTCGCAGATATTGCAAAGAGCCTAAACACACTCTTAAGAAAGGCACAAGGTTTACGTGGTCGGAAGAACATCAAATAGCTTTCCACACATTGAAAGAAAAATTAATAACTCCACCTGTATTACAATACCCAGATTTTGACAAGCCGTTCATTCTAACGACTGATGCTTCAAATTATGCCTTAGGCGCTGTACTATCGCAAGGCGAAATAGGTAAAGATTTACCAATATCTTATGCCAGCAAATCTTTGCAAAAGCATGACTTGAATAAACCAGTTATTGAGAAAGAATTATTAGCTATTCATTGGGGAATAAACTTTTTCAAGCCATACCTTTACGGCAGAAAATTTACAGTTATAACTGACCACAGACCACTAATCTCGTTATTCACTCACAAAAACCCTTCCTCAAAAATGACTAGGATTCGACTAGATCTATGTGACTATGACTATGACATAATATACAAAAAAGGTAGCATGAACACTAACGCAGACGCACTCTCAAGAATCCAACTAGACTCTGAAACTTTAAAAGAAATGATACCACAAGAAAACGATGAAATGATAAAAAGAACGTTAATTATTACAAGAGGCATGGCAAATAAAGAAGCCATTAAAAATAATGAGGCAAATGATAAAAGCAATAAAAAAATCTTTGTAGATGGTGACAATACCCAGAAGTCTGATCAACTTCTGATATGGGATTGTACATCCATTAGTGACGTTAAGAATATGAAGAATTTAAAATTTTATACGGCCAAAAATAATGAAAATAAAATATATATTGAAAGTAATATAGTGCACGTAGCGATTAGCGATAATCCATCGAAACCAGTTTCGTTTTCGGAGAAGCTAAGATCTAAACATAATAATTTAAAAATGCATGCGGGATACAGCGATAATTCAACGAATCTAGATTCGATTTTGAAGAAACTGATATCTAAAATGAAAAATGAGAATATTGAAGAACTAGCGCTAGCCAACAATGATAAAATATTCAAATTGTATACAAATAAAGAATTTAAAGAAGCTTATACAAAGATACAACAAAATATTCAAAAAGGAAAAAATCCTCAAAGTCCTCAATTAAAAATACTAATTTATAAGCCACCAAAAAGGGTACAAGATGACCTTACGAAATTCAAACTAATCAATGATTACCATAACACAGGCCACCTAGGTGTCAGAAAAACATTAATAAAACTAAAACAAAGATATGTTTGGAAAAACATGGGCAAGATGGTAAAAAACTTTGTGTCACGCTGTGATATATGTGCAAAAAGTAAACAAACACTTCACACAAAAGAACCACTCACGCTAACAGACACCCCTAGCAATAGTTTTCAGACATTGTCAATTGACACTGTAGGACCATTACGAATTTCAAACGAGTACCGCTACATACTGACAATACAATGCGAACTGACTAAATTTGTAATTGCACACCCAATGTCGACAAAAGACGCAGACACTGTTGCAAGAACATTGGTTGAGCAAGTAATTCTAAAATATGGCCACTTTCAAGTGTTCAAATCAGACAACGGCACTGAATTCAAAAATGAACTAATGCGCAAAATATGCAAGCTTTTGAAGATCGAACAAATATTTTCGACACCATACCATCACCAGACAATAGGCTCTCTCGAAAGAAACCACAGGGTGCTAAACGAATTTTTGTTGACAATAGCTACTGACCACGAATGGGACAAGTGGATCCCATACTTCACATTTACGTACAACACGACCCCACACATAGACACAGGATACACACCACATGAATTAGTATACGGAAAACTAGCGTCATTACCAAATGACATTTACAATTCACAAACAAAGTTCTATGATTTCGAAAGTTACCTGAGCGAGATGCGTACTAAGTTGAATTTTGCTCTAAATAAGGCAAAAGAAATGCTCATACGAGCTAAACAAAAGCGTACTAATAAGAATTTAGACTACACAAATACACTAAGAGCAGGAATAGGAGATTTAGTTTTACTTAAAATAGAAGATAGAAATAAACAACAATTACCGTATAAGGGCCCATTTAGAATATTAGATAGATATGGAGTTAATACTGTATTAGATTATAATGGAGTACATAAGAAAATACACAATAACCAACTAAAACCATATAAGGCAATAATTTAATACTTTAGCAAGATAATTAGTCAAATACATTGAAAAAAAAAAAGATTATATTACACTATATCATATATATATATTTATCATATTTTAATACTATTTTATTACATATATTTTGAGAATAGATGACGCGTTTAAGAAAAATCATTGTAACCCCTAATTTTTCTCTTAAGGATGAGGGTGTAGTGTGCTCTCGTTATACACACTGCCGACCCTAAGTTTCGTTGTTATAAACAGCAACATATTGAGTGACTAATAAGTTAGCACTGCATTATCGGCGTGTGCTGCACTCAGTGCATGCGAATATTTTTATTACTCACTCAATATTGTTGACCGTGCCAAATTATCATTCGTCAAACCAAAAATATGTAATTTGAATCCTTTCGATGATTCAAATTCAATATGCAAGAACGAAACGCAACATAGGTTATAATTATATTAATTAACTAGAGAAGTATGACCATAGATTAAGACTACTAAGTAAGTTTTGTAAAAATGTTATAAAAGAGCCGAGATGGCCAACAATAAATCAGACTTTAATTAACTACACAAGCTGGCAGATCTCTGCCTTGTTCAGTTTATTTTAAACGTCTGTGTTTGCCTTGGACATAGTTCAAGTCGGCAAACACTGTAGCCTATAGCGAAGGCAAACTCTGCCGCTATAAAAAAATAAATAAAACGATCCTTAAATAAATTATAACAGGTGACCTAAGAGGCGGTCACTATATGTAAATGTTTTCACGCCCACTTTTACCGCCCACAAATCAATATCTATATACATAAAAAGCAAAACGATGTGTGTCTGGCTGTGTGATGTCTATAGACTCCAAAACTACTGAACCGATTCACCTGAAATTTTGGTAGTCGATTTGTTTCAGGTACGAGATGGTTTAGGAAAAAAATTTGCCACACCCCCTTTTAACCTCCCCCAAATCAATAAAAATGTTATATTTCATTCGGTTTGGGCCGTATAAGGCTAAAATTTTGTAATTTAGTATGTACAGTAAAAATGGGTTTCCACGCCCCCTTTTACCGCCCACAAATAAATGAAAATGTTTTATTTCAGATGGTTTTGGTCGTATAAGACTTAAATTTGGTACTTTGGTTTGTGTAGTTACTGACAGTAACTGTACGAAAAGTTGGTTTCCACACCCCTTTTACCGCCCACAAACCAATGAAAACGTTTTATTTCAACGGTTTGGGTCGTTTTAGACAAAAATTTTGTAATTCAGTTCATATGGTTACTCTCGGCAAGTGCACTAAAAATAGGCCTGTCCCACTTTAGTTAAACTCACTTTTCGGGGAGTTAGCGTCGAGTGAAGTAAAATGCGCCAGGCTCAACCTAAATTGAGCTGAAATTTGGGCACTCGATTTGTTTCGATTACGAGATGGCTCTAAGGAAATATTTTGCAGCACCTCTTTTTACCGCTTGCAAAACAACAAAAATTTTATGTTTCTCACGGTTTTGATCGTATTAGACCAAAATTTGGTTATTTACAAGGTTGTCCATATTCGAAGCTATTTTATTTTTAAATAAATCAAAGAAACCACAATTTTTTGTCTGTTCGTCATAAATATCATTTAATTGGGTTCAAGTAGATTTGCTTACATTATTTCTTGAATATGATATCTCGTAAATGGTCGCCATTGGCCTCTACGACATATTGTGCCCGTTTTGCAGCATTTTCCATGGTTTTCTTCAACATTTCGATGGGAATGGCGGTTATTTCTTGACGGATGTTGGTTTTCAGCTCTTCTAGGGTCTTTGGCTTATTGACGTAAACCTTTGATTTCAAATAACCCCACAAAAAGAAGTCTGGAGGCGTTAAATCTGGTGATCTTGGCGGCCAATCGAAATCACCATTTTTTGACATCAAACGGCCAGGGAACAATTGCTTCAAAAAATCGATTGTAGTGCGGCTTGTGTGTGGTGGCGCGCCGTCTTGTTGAAACCAGTAGTGCCTGATACGCTTTCGACGAACGATTGGCATGAAAAAAATGTTTATCATATCGCGATAACGCTCCTGATTGACAGTAACTCTGTGGCCATTATCATCTTCGAAAAAGAACGGCCCAATGAGCATTTTAGCACAAACGCCGCACCAAACAGTGACTTTTGCATCGTAAAGAGGTACCTCTTGAATCTCTTGTGGATTTTCAGTGGCATAAATACGGCAATTTTGTTTGTTTACCGTTCCGTTCAACTGAAAATGAGCTTCATCGCTCATTTTTTGAAAGCACGTTGAATTTTCACTATTGACTTGTTTTGTTGAATGTAAATTTCAACAATTTTAGAGCGTTCGCGTGGCGTGTACTGTTCCATTGTAAACATTTGCTTGGAATGACGCTTCAAACGCGGTATGTCATTAGTCGATTTGGCATCACTGCGGAAAGTTACAGTGTTGCCAGATGGGCGCTTCGAATATGGACAACCCTGTAGTTCATATGGTTACTTTCGGCAGCTATTCGACATTTTCGTGTATGGCAGTAAGGCGGTCTATGGCAGAACAACGTCTGCCAAGGAGAGTGAGTGTTCGTGTGAGGTTTGGTAACGTTTGGACGAGGGGGCGTGGTACCTCCCATACAAGCCAAATTTGCGCTATCGACCACAAACCAAATAAAGGATCGCAAAAAACTAAGATTTAGTAATTTTGTTCAGATGGTTACTGTCAGTAACTGTACAAAAAATGTGCGAGGTCGCAATATATATACGCCCAATTTTTCGAAATCATGGCAATTCCGGAGTTCTACACATTTTTATAGTGAAACTTGCTGTGTAGGTGCTCCAAGAGGCAGTCACGATACATTAATGTTTTCAAGCCCACTTTTACCGCCCACAAATCAGTATCTGTATGTATAAAAATGAATCGTGATTTGTTCGGATGCTTAAAACTTGAAAACGACTGAACCAAATTTTTACTGGTTTAGGAAAAATATAATGCCACACCCCCTTTTGTCGCCCACAAATCAATAAAAATGCTGTATTTAAGACGGTTTTGGTCGTATTAAATTAAAATTTGGTAAATAAGTTCGTATGATAACTATCATTAACTTTGATAAAAATGGGAGTGGTCACACTTCATCTACGCTTACTTTTAAGAAAATATCAAAATACTTCGAAACTATTGGTCCGATTGAGCTCAAATTTTGTAAGTACGCTTTGCTTTGAGTACGAGATGGTTTAAGAGAAAATGCCACACCCCCTTTTACCTCCCACATATATATAAAAAATTGTTGTTATCGAATAGCTTTAGAGTTATGGGTCGCACAACGCCGGAATTCAGTATTCGACCTCAATGTACACATGCAGTTTCATTGATTTAATTTTATGTTCATTGGTAAGAGGGGCGTGGCACCTCTCATTTAACGTAAATTTGCGATATCGAATATCAGCGTCAGAATTCAGTATTCGGCCCCAATTTATACATGCAGTTTCATTAATTACATTTTATGAGCGTTGATCAAGGGGGAGTGGCACCTCCCATACAACGAAAATTTGTGATATCGACAAGGGGGAGTGAAACCTAATATTTAACCCAAATTAGAGATATCAAATAGCTGTGGGGATATAGGTCTCACAGCTTTGGAATTCAGTATTGGACCTCAATGTACACATGCAGTTTCATTGATTACATTTTATGAGCGTTTATCATGGGGGAGTGGCACCTGCAACGAAAATTTGTGATATCGAATAGCTTTGGAGTTCAAGGTCACACAGCGTCGGAACTCAGTATTCGACCAAAATTTACGCTTGCAGATTTACTGATAAAATTTTTTAGAGTTTTTCGTGGGGGCGTGACACCTCCAATTTTACCCAAATTTGCGATATCGAATAGCCTTGGAGTTATAGGTTACTCAGCCTCGGAATTCAGTATTCGACCTACATTTACACATGCAGTTTCATTGGTAAAATTTTATGGGCGTAAGGAAAAGGGCAGTGACACCTCCCATACAACTCAAATTTGTGCTATCGAATAGTTTTGGAAATATATGTCGCACAGTTTTGGAATTCGGTATTCAACCTCCATGTACACATGCAGTTTAAATGATTACATTCTATGAGCGGTGATCAAGAGGGCGTGGCACTTCCTATACAACCCAAATTTGTAATATCGAATAGCTTTGTGGATATAGGTCGCACAGTCTCGGAATTCAGCATTCTACCTCAATTTAGACATGCTGTTTAACTGATAACATTTTATGGGCGTTTGACAAGGGAGAGTGGCAGCAACGCGCCGGGTTTCAGCTAGTAATTTATAATAATGAAAATTTTGTCACCGAATCCTTAAGGGTGGGATGGTGACTGATGAGGCATTAGTTAGGTTTTCCTCAGCGATGTTAGTGTTGTTGTACTTGTAGTCGCTTCGCAGGTGTTAACAGTTTCCGAAGTGAAATAAGGATTTTCGTCCAAACACAGCTAGTGAATCGGTGGCTCCAGGTAGGAATATTGGATAGATTTTAGCGTGTTTGTTGGGTGGCTAGGGCACGTTTTTGATGGGGGAAAAGGGTATGGTTAGACGGGCGACCTTATTCATCCGGTTGTGTGCCATTAATATTACCCACACAGCAACTCCTCAAAAATGGTCATTTAAAACGAACACCATCAAAAAATTTAACTTTTTTCGCTGGCACATCGAAGATCCTGAAAGTATGAGAACGCTTCTCCTTACACATGCATGCTTTCGACATTTTTTAATGTTTGCCAAAAGGCGCGCTTAAAAATTTTGAATATTTTGGATGTGCCAAGATGATCAAAATCCGTTTTTTTGATAACGCGATAAGCTAAGTAATATAAAATTTGAAGGAGTTGCCAAGAACCAAGAAACTTGATAATAAGCATAATGACAATATGACATGATACGAAAATCAAAATGGGCTAAATTGGATCACTACTTCGTGTACCCCTCATATACCATACATGATCAAAGTGAAACTAATGCCGCCTTTTTAATGTTAAATAATAAAAATTGCCATGGTGCTTTATGTTATGCATGCCAACAATCCTGCTTAAAAAAATTGATATTGATTTAATTTCAAGCCTTCGAATTTGAATACATATCTTTATATAGACTTATATAAACCTGCAATATTCGTATATATAAACTTATCTGAGGATTTTTGATGTTATGCTGTAATTTCTTTTATATAGCTTTTAAGTCCTTTGTTAAGTCCTGTCAAAATTTTGTTTGGGAAAAGACTTAGCAACTTGTAAGCAAGTTAACAAGCTCAGCACCGTGTTTTTGTTTAGCAGACACAATTTGTTAAGTGGGAAACGTCAAACTTATTGAGTGTTGTGATGAATCTGTGTTGAAAACTGTTAACGCACTGTAATATAAAAAATTAGCATACATTTTTTGTTTCTGAGTACTGGTTATACGAGTTATTAAAACAACATATGTTTAGCTGTATAAGTTTGTCAGCTGATTTTGACTATCAGTTTAGCACTTGATTGTAAAATGTCTTGGCAGGTGCGTTCACATCAACACCTGCTAACTTTAACAACTTAGCAGTTTAGCAGGACTTAGCAAATTTTACTGAATACCATTACTGAATATTATAATATTATTTTAATATAATGAACTAAATGAACACTCAATTCTTGTGATGCTCCTTCTTCTCGCTTGCGCAAAAGAAAGCGCTGCCGCTACGAATAATGCATCTTATTCACTGTATCACCTGCTGTACCTACAACCTCGTTAGAACAAAGCTTGTTGTCTTCTGATGTTGTTATTGTAGAGCCTGTTGTTGCTGTTGCTAAAGCTCAACTCTCTTATGCTAAAGTTGTTGTAGAGGGTCCATACTCGCCTGCTGCTAATGTTGTTGTTGTTGAAGCTGTCTCCAATAGTTTGCCTTCTGCTTCTGGATCTAATAATGCTGGCCAACCAAAGAGATCGAACGTGCGTTCTGTCAATGTTATTGTTGGTTGCAACCATAATAATGAATTTGATGTTGTTCCCGAGTTCAAACGAAAGTATGTTCGTTTATTTTCATTTAAACCTAATGTCTCCGAAGTGAATATTATTGATTGTGTTCATATTCATGCTT
This sequence comes from Dichetophora obliterata, assembly GCA_963920525.1. Lineage (NCBI taxonomy): Eukaryota > Metazoa > Arthropoda > Insecta > Diptera > Sciomyzidae > Dichetophora > Dichetophora obliterata. Next base: position 111,285,944 of record OY986436.1, on the reverse strand, counting down.
CTATAAATAAGTGTGACCTGGTTTGCTTCAAACTTGTTAAGAGAAATGATACTCTGGAAAACCTGCGAAGAGTAAACTTTAAGCTGGGTGTTTCGGAGGAGGTCTATGATACTATTCTCAACCCTTCTCTTTGGCAAAAGAGTGTTAAAGTGCGCCCATTTCAAAATCAAAAACATTTTCAGTGGGGCAGAGCGAAAAAAATAACGACTTAATATGTTCGCACCCTTCTGTTGGCAGTGTTTGTACAAAGCTAAAGATGTATTTTCAAAACATGTCTGGTATCAGAACTAAAGCAGATGCCATATTTAGATATACATCATATGGCGATTTTGATTTAATCGTGTTTGTTGAAACCTGGCTCAAGCCGGATTTTTTTGATGGCGAATTCTTTGACACTTCTATTTACCAAGTGTTTCGTAAAGACCGAGATATTACTAAAACTGGATGATCCAGTGGAGGTGGAGTACTTATTGCAGTTAAACGCTCTCTTCGTTGCTCTTTATGTACGTTGCAAACTTCGGACTCTCTGCTGGATCAACTTTTATTGCTGCCCTTTGGTTTCTTTGTATATTTATACATCCTACATTCCGCCCAATAGTTCTGATGAAATTTAAGCTGCACACAGTGATGTTCCTCGACGCGTCGTCTTTAATTGTCGACGTTTTGCTGCCGATAATGTAGAGAATGGTCGACAACGTAGATAATGTAGACAATGTTGACAATTGTGTAAGCAATGTCAACAAAATGTAACACTGCGAAAAGGCAAGTTCTTATTAGATTGTGCTGATTCTTATATTCCTTTGAAAAATTTGTTTATTTAACAAAAATTAACAAATTGAACAAACAAAAAGCACATATGGAATGTGTAAAAATGACGAATACTCCGAACTTGGACTCAATTTAATTAAATACCATAGTAAGCATGAAGCTTCTGACATTAATTATCTACACCTCGTTAACAGCAATTGTCTACACCGTCGACAATAGTATTGTTTACATCAAGTTGTCTACGCCGCACATCACTGGCTGCACATATAGATAATATCTTATCTCTTCGCTCATCGCTGGATAATAATTGTCAATTATGTATGATTGGTGATTTTAATCTTAATAGAATCGTTTGGTCATACTTTGATGAAGATTTAATAGCTACCAACGTAAACTATTCGCATGAAATTAATTTCGTAGATGTTTATTAAGTTCAGACTTATTGCAAATAAATTCTTTTGCAAATAAATAAAATAGAACGTTAGACTTAATTTTTGTTTCTAGTAATATAAAATACTAGCAAATACCCTCTGCTTCGCCTGCGATAAAAATATTAAATACCATGTAAAAATTTTAAATCTTAAAATTAAAGTATTTATTTGTATTAAAACAAATTCAAAATATAAAAATTATTGTGCTTTTGTTGTGCTATTGTGTTTTGTTTAATTATGAAAATTAAGAAATTACTTTATTTAATTTGAATAACTTATTTTAACGGTAATTATTATGATGACATAAATTTACTTGGCTTTCTTTTTTTTCACTTTTGAAAAAGTACTGCATAACAGCGTTATAAAAAAATTTGGGTAAAAAATTTTTAAAATTTGTAATCAAAAATGTAGTTCTTTACATATATTCTGAAAATAAATATATTCTCCTTAAATTGTTGTAGTTAATCGGCCTTCTTCAGTTATTAATTGTTGTTATTTTGCCTCGGCCAAACAACAATTCTTGTTAAATTTAAAAAAAAACCGATATAATGACATCGAACTTTTGGCGATATCTCAAAAACTATAGACTTTCTCAATGCAAAACAATGCATTTTTGTATGGACAGTCATTAATTAATAAAATTAACGATAATTTTCTTTTCTTTTCGAAAATATTTTGTACGGATATTAGGTATGTTTTAAAAAACCTGTTATTATGACATTAAAATTCTTGCGATATCTCAAAACTATAGATTTTCTCAGTATAACTCATAAGCCGCAGAATGAGATAAAAACAATTGAAATTTCATGTTTTGACTTAGCAAGCAAACATTTCCGCAATTAACAAATCGATTTTCATCCAATTTTCTTTGCTTGAAAGTTCAATTAAGTAAATTGGGAAAATGAGAAAAGGTTTACCGTTACCTCACCAATGCAATGTTTTATATTGTTCTCAAAAAACGTCTAAAATATCCAACTTATACTAAACAATAGGCCAAGAGTTGCTTTTGTTGTACACATTTTTTTTAATTTTAATTTTTTTTTAATTCTTTCTTTCATTAAACAGTTTCTATCATTCAAAATCATGGGCCACCTACCTACCCACCTACCCCTATGATTTTTTGATGAAAACTAATTTGCTTAAAATGTTGTTATATTTTTTGCAATGTGCTACAGCTTAAAAACTAATTCATGTGAAAAACATTTTCAAATATAGCTTAAAAAATAATTCTGTGAAAAATATTTCAAATATTTCAAACTATTCCAAAGTTATATACATAAATCTATATTTTAATCTATTTCCTTATCTATATATTCATAGTTAACGTTATAGTTATAGTAGAATTTGTCCTGACCAAATTCAATGAATTTTTTATGATCGTTTTGTGAATTTGTAAAAGTGTAAATTGACCTTCGAACAAAACACATGCTAGACGTTTCCGTTTGAAACATCAATGCATGACGATCAGAATTTCCTGATATATACAGCATTCTTATTCATGTATAGTATTGCCCTGCAGACGTTGTCCTGCTGCAGACCACCTTACTGCTATATACGTATTTTCATGCTGTTCGGATAAAAAAAATTATTTATATTCGCCATTTTTAGTACAGTTGCCGAAAGTAGCCGTATGAACTAAATTATCAAATTTTAGTCTAATACAACCAAAACCGTTCGAAGTATAACATTTTTGATTAATTCTGGGCGGTAATGGGGGTTCGGCAAAATTTTTTCACTTAAACCATCTCATACTCGAAACAATGGAATGCCAGAATTTCAGCTCAATTGAGCTTAAATCTAGTGCGCTTTGCTTTACTTTAAGCTTATCCCCCGAAAAGTGGACTTAACTAAAGTGGGTCATGCCCATTTTTAGTAAAGTTAGCGAAAGTAACCATACAACGTAGATTACCAAATTCTAGTCTCATACGACCAAAATCGTCTAAAATATAGCATTTTTTGCAAAAAGTGGGCATGGAAAGTAGACGTGGCAAATCTAACAGCATATTACGATAAAGTTTGGAATAACAAATCGTTTAATACCTATATCATGTTAATCTGTTAAGTGATTCTTGCGTGATTGTTAAACACCCGTGCAGTGTCACAACGTTTTTATATATTCGTATAGATAGACTAACACAATCTCAAGTGGGGAAAAGCTGGCTGGTAAGGCTGCAAAACATAAATAATGCTGATAACTAAATTCTGGCAACTCTCCTCAAGACATTAACAAAGAAAATTAATTGACGCACGCTCTCAACTTTATTAACATTATTTTAAATCACACAAAAACATGCTGAAGGTTATCAGTGAATTCAGCTTAACTACACAACATGGCTGTCGTTTTATATTGAGAGAAGCTCTCTCGACAAAGAGAGAAAACCTTTGTTTGCTGTTATATTGCGCTGCTGGTTGAATGTAGGCATCAAATAAAATGCGTGATTTTGCAATAATTAAAGAATACATTTTTCAAAAACCTTGGTAAGCTTTAACAATCTATATTATCATAGGAATCGAATAAAAAAAGAATTATCAAAATCGGTTCAGCGGTTACCGAGCTTATTCTGGATCAAATTCGCGAGTCTCCTTTTATATAATAGTATAGATGAGCTATCAGAATGCTTATATCCTTTATCTTCCTCTGCACCATGTTCCGCTTGTTCTTAATATAGAATTTTATGAATTTATTGTTAATGAACATGTTCTTGAAAGTCCGTTTATCTTTAAATTGTATTATTTTGATTACTTAACAGAATGCTTTCAGAATATTAAGGCACAGTTATAATAGACGTAACTTAATGTGGTCTAATGTCAATTGAGCAGTGTGTTCTTTCACTTATTGTTTCAAACAATACTTTCTTATATAAGTGATTATAATAAACGTAACGTAATGTAACGGGACATAAAGATCCGTTGGATTTCGATTTCTACGTTACTTTACATTACGTCCATTCAAAGAACAACTAAACATTGAGGTTAGATTCTATTATTGCGCTATTTTATATTGTTCAACCACGCTTTTTGTAGAGTTTTCGTTATTAATGTTATAGTTCTATATATCCACAGCTATGGATGACGAAGTTTTAATTAAACTTGTACGGGAACGTGCAATTAATTACGACAAACAACTGCCTGGCTACTGCCTATTATACTTGCTACACTGTTTTCTTGCATTACATTACGTCTATTATAACTGGGTCTTCAATTGGAGTGGCACCTTGTTTTGATTTATTTAAATCGCACTTAGATAGTATTTGTAATGCTAATATTCCGCGTTTAGCTAAAAAGTGTCACAAATTACCTTGATACACTGAAAATTGAAAGATTTACGCAACAAATTTTTGAATTTGTATAAACTGTCCAATGACCCTGAGCATAAAAGCAAGTGTGTGTTGTCATATGAGTATTTCTAAGACGACTACCGTCGTTAATTCAGAGTATATTCTTGACTCACCCTTAAAATTGGTAGATACTATTCGCGATCTAGGCGTGATTTTTGATGTAAAGCTCACTTTCATTGACCATATCAACTTTATTGTTTCAAAAGCTTACTCCATCCTAGCGTTCTTACGTTGGAACAGTTCTGAGTTTTCTGACCCTAAAACGCAAAAAATGTTTATATAACTCTTTTGTTAGGTCAAGGCTAGAGTATGCCTCGTTTATATGGAATGCTTGCTATGCCACTCATTAATTTCGCTTGGAAAGAATTTAAAAATCTTTAACGAGACATGTATTACTATGCTTAAATTTCATAGACTTTATGCCCTCATGTAATGCGCGTTGCTTGTTGTTGGGACTAGTCTTTAGAAACTAGAAGAAAGATTCAATCTGGTCTTCATATATGATATTTTATCCGGTAATATCGATTGTTCGTCTCTATTGGAGCTTATTAAGTTTAATGTACCTTCAAGACAGTTGCGGTATTTTAATATATTTGTTATAAGAAATCATAGAACAAACTATGCAAAAAATGAGACTATCAAGAGGTTTGTCATTATTTAATGAAGTAGCAGTAAATAGTAGTTTTGATTTCACTATTTCCAAAGATGATTTCAAAAACCATGTTAATAGCTTATTTGTATCTAAATTGTAATCATATAGTCTTATATTTGATTGTTAAATCTAGCCTGTAAGGAATTATTGTCAAAAAACTGAATAAATAATAATAATAATAATAAATTATGTGTGATTAAATTCATATTTCATTTAATACAATAAAAAATAGTATGTTTCATTTGCATAATGTAATAAACCCATGGCAATAGTACATTATGTTTGCTTTGATTAGTTTTGGCCTTGTACCACAGCAAATAACAGGATGCGATATACCTATGCTTGGCTATATCCATAGTATAATTATTACAAAGTAGGAGCGACAATTTTTGCTGCGGTCAACGTATGTCAAACAAAATAAAATCAAAACGAGAACGGGCTATGGTTGCTATGGAAGCTGATGCAAAATGGAAATCAAAAATGTTTTGTGTCACACAAAGAAAATAAATAAATTTCATATAAGTTTAAAAAAAACTGTTATTGAAAGCGTTTTATGTTTTCTTTTGTTTGACGTTCGTTGAACGCAGCTCGTGAGAAAACAGGTAGTCGTCAAGGCTACCTGATAAATAATTTTGCCATGGCTATATCCATCGCTGTATGTCATATTTAAACAAAACAAATTTATATTTTTAACTTTTATTAGCCTGCTTCTGAACTCTGGGACAGTCTACGCGCGATAGCTAGCTACGACAAATCATGGTCTTGCCCACGGGGTGACTTTCGGCCGGTGGTGTTATCGGCTTATTGGCGTATTGCCTTTGTACAATACGGATTACGTGCTTAGCATTTCACGCCTTGCGGTGTGACTTCTGTTGCTTAGCCTGAAATGAGATAAAACACATATAAAATCATGTAGGGCTAAATTTGTGTCAAATTTAATCCTTACATTGCCTCCTTACTCTGCAGGGCGTTCGAGAAACACCATCTTCCCGGTACCGCTGATGATAATGCGGTATTACCTATGGCTAAAGGTAAAATGAAGGTACAAAGAAGACTAATTATAGCAGTCATAAAAGAGAAATAAACAAAACCAGAATCCGAGGATTCTTTGCAAGAGGTGCAGAGTCTGTTATTAAAAAAAGAAAAGAATAGCTAGGTGGTTCTTGCTTTTATGATTTTGTTTCTTGGTCAGTTGAAAAGTATTCGCTGAACAGTGGTAGTCGTATTTTGTTCTACGTTCGTGTGATCGAGTTTAAAAAACCCACTAAATATTAACTACACAAGACATTTTAATTAGGTCGGTATCTACTAACACGTACTCTTTGTTTTAGTTAGTGTCATTCTGTGTCATTTATTCTTTCTTCTAGTGAACATTTTTATTTCTCGTTAATGTGATGGCTTCTACATCTGGCATGAGAAGTACAGGTAGAGACAAAATTTTTCTAATTTACTATCCATCTCAACAGATAACTGGATGTAAGCTGCCCTCAAATCGACAAGTTCTAGCTACTATGTTCTACAATTTGCATACTGTGAAGTTAAATGTGAGAGACTCTGCCACAACTACTGTTGACGAGGTTTTAGTTTTTTGGACAAAAGCTCGAATTCCTACAAAACAAAAGAAAAATGTCATAAGCTGTCAAAAGCTGGAAAAACTGTACGATGATTGGAGAAAAATGTAAAAGTACAAGGATAGAAAAACGAAAAGTACAAGAAATGCTGTAAAATAGTTTACCCTAAAGTTGAATGGTCTCTTTGATATTGCCGACCAAGATGCCCTGACGATAATGACTTCAGAAGAAGACAAGGAGTTTCTGTTGAAACAAAGACAGAAAGGAAGAAAAGGCTCCATGCTCGGAGTTGACCTGAAGTTGGCTTAAGCTGAAGAAAGACTACTACAGAAACAACGGAAGGTCTTGGACAAACAACTTGGAGCGGGAAATTTCGGTAAGCATTTAAAAAAAATATTTTCCTTGTAGCGAACTTTTATAAGCTCTAGATCACTAGCTGAAATTTCCATCAATATTAACTTTATACTTATTGTCTCATCTCATTGTTCACAGAGACGGTGGAGCTCACGGACGACGAGACAACAGAAGAGTCAGAAGGACGTGAAACGCCGTATGAAGAACTCGAGATGAACGTAGAATCTGAAGGACCATCTGCCCCCAAGAGACTCAAGCGTGGCTTCAAAGAGGTCCTAACCATGAAATTGTCATTGTTGCTGGACCGCTGTAAGGTGTTCGATAGGAACGCTACTCGTATCATTTTACAGTCGTTCGCTTGCTTGTATCGCTACAGTAGAAGCTCTCGGAGAGGATCCCAAAGAATATAAGATCTCCAGAAGCGTTATCCGTGAACAGCGGAGAATAAACCGTGAAAAATACACTGAGCAAATTCAAGACAGACTTAAGATACCCCAAAACGAGGCTGATTGCGTGCACTGGGATGGAAAACTACTACCAGGTATCCTCAGAACAGAACAGAAAGAACGAGTTGCTGTTCTGGTATCACATGGGACTAAAGAACAACTTCTGGGCGTTCCTGAAACTGACAGAAGCTCAGAAGAGGAACAAGCCCTAGCAGTGTACAAATGTGTAGAGGAATGGGGTCTCGCCAGCTCGGTCGTGGCTATGTGGTTCGATACAACAGCATCAAATACTGGGAGACTCAATGGAGCGTGCAATCTCCTGGATCAGATGTTAGGTCGAGAGCTCCTGTACCTAGCGTGCCGACACCACGTTTTAGAAGTCTTGTTGAGAGGGGTTTTTGACTACAAGTTTGGAAGAACATCGGGACCTCAAGCAGACATAATCAAGAGATTTCAAAAAGAATGGTCGGCGATTGATAAATCCAAGTTCGATGTAGGCGAGAATGTTTTGAAACTACTGCCCAAAGAAGAAGTCGAGAATATCAAAGAAGCACTGCAAAGAAAACTAATGGAATGCCAGCCAAGAGACGACTACAAAGAGCTGTTACAGTTGGCATTGATATATCTTGGTCATCTTGAAGGAAAAGATGTGCGCTTCAGGTCTCCAGGTCCAGTATACCATGCCCGGTGGATGGCAAAAGCTATTTACTGTCTGAAAATACAACTCTTCAGTGACCAGTTTAAGCTGACTTCCCAAGAACAAGAGGCCCTAGAAGCACTTTGTGTTTTCATCGTTCGAGTCTACTGTAAAGCCTGGTTTAACGCCTCCAGAGCATGTTTAGCACCAAAACAAGACCTAGACCTCATTGAAAATCTATTGAAAAATGAAAGCATTGACAAAAAAAAAAAATACCAGAAAAAGGAATTAACAAAATCATAAATCACCTGTGGTATCTTCGTCCTGAACTTGTTGCCCTGGCATTGTTTGACTCGACAGTGCGAAACATCGTAAAGAGCCAAATGGCGACAAAAATCTTAGCAAATCAAGCAGAAGAAAATGAGAAGTGCTCCAGAAATATGCGACCCAAACTAAAGAACAACTGCCGAAATTAAAAAAAAAAAGTCTCCCAGCCCTAATTACAAGTGAGACTTACCTGTTGTTCAAGAGATTAAACATTAACACCGAATTTCTGGAAAAATATCCTGCAACTTGGCCGCAGAACATCAACTACCAGGAGGGGCAAAGGATGGTAAGCCACTTGAAAGTTGTGAACGACATGGCAGAGCGAGGAGTCAAGCTCATCATTATAGATTAGAACCAATTATTTACAAAGTACGAGCAACAAAAACAATACGTTCTCCAAGAAGTCAGCAGATGCCGTCAGCTGTATCCAGATAGCTCCAAAACCACATTATGTCAGTTCCTTGGATAAATTTTAATAAGAATAAAATGAAAAAGACATTTATTATACTTGATTTTTCAAATACATAAGTGTTTCATTCCAAAAATTGATACTATAGGAAGGAAAATGGGTTTTTTCACAATAGGTTCCATCTTCGCTCTAAGGGGTACCTAGTCACATTTTTAGGGACATTGGCTTCATTATCTTGAATTCAGTACTACTTACGTATTTTTTTATTGCATATAAAATATTATAAACAGTATCGCCTTCAATTTGATGTATGACACGCGAAAATATATTAAACCGTTCTAGAGATATGGGTCGGCAAAGTCGCCAAACTGCCAAAAAATCGAGATTTTCAAAACTTTGAGGCCCCAATGGCACGTGTTAACATCTTTCTATCGTGCTCAAACTTTGACAATCCTTAAATCTGACAGAAAGGAACATTTTAGGGGGTGCTCCCAAAAAAATTCTGAAATTTTTTTACCTTATGAGATAAAACCACCCTAAGAAAACATATTCAAATATGTATAAATAAAATCCATAGCTATTTAAAATACAAATAAGTAAAAGTATTGTCGTATTTTTATTTTATTTAACACTGCAACAAACAACATGTTATGCATAATTATAACATTTGGAAGAGTATCCAAGACAAAAATTAAAAATAGTAAAAACTCACTCAGAAAAAAAAAACAAAATTGGCAGACTGCCATGCCTCTGAACTTTTCGTTCTTCCGATTTTTCAACCAATTTTAACTTTTTTTCTGAGTATGTTTTCAATATTTTTAATTGTTCTCTTAGATACTGGTGCGTTCAGAAAGCAAAAAATGTACTCAACTGTTTGTTAAATTGTTACGCGATTTAGAAATTTTCCTAAGCACCAAAGAATAGAGAGCATTCATATTTTTTTGATAAAAGCATAAAAAAGATGTTGCCTACCCTAAAATGTTGTGGACCTACAGTTGAAATGGCATCCAAAGCGATATTTCTTCATATTTTCATCTGTCTGTTGGCTTCACTTTCTCAACCTTTTCCTGATAAAATGTATTGATTTGATTACAGAGAGCAAAAAATTCTGCGCTAACATATTGGGCAGTGGCTTCGGCAGTAATAGCTAAATCTGTTGATTTTTTTGGTGTTTCTGATGTGGACATTTTTTACTGCATCATGTTACTGCCTGCAAGCGTGTTTCAACTGGCCTAGCCTTCTTGGAATTGTCGATGAAGGCAACACGTTGTGCAATGTAGAAATAACTTTTCCATTCAATATTCCACTTTAATTTTTGAAACTGAAATAAGTTATTTTTTAAGTGTTTAATATTTTATGTCGCATAATCTTTGCCGTAATACTTACCAATTTTGGAGAAGGTAAACATTTTTCCCAATTGTTTCGAAAACTGCCAGTTAGTCAGCCAGTCAGCTGTCATTTGCTTACATTTGCTTACGTATTTTTTCTTTTTTCCTTGTACTTTTTTTGACCACTTAACTATCATACGCCACCTGGCTGTGATGGTTCAAACTACAAGTTCACAAAATCTTCATCCATAGCAGGATTTTGTTTGTATGGAAATCGGACTTGGATGTTGGGAAAAAATGCAGCTAATATTTACATAGTTTAGTTCAATGCTCTTTGATACACAGTTTCGCACAAACAAGTTTAGGGATTGCTTACGGCAATAATTAGTTTTGCAGTGCAACGATTAAAATAATTACGCTTAGTGGTAATGCAAATCGAATTTCCATTACCACTAACCACCTAGTGGTAATGAAAAATAAATTTTTAATGGTAATGGAAATTTTAATGGTAATTACCATTATAATGGATGAAATTTAAATTACAACTAAAATTTCAAAAAATTCTACCAGTACAAAATTTTTCAAGTACAAAAATCTGTAAGTGACGTGGTTTCTTTTTAATTAAAAATTTGCTGATTGAGGCAACTCATCGAAAGGGTAACTAAAATAACGATAATGAAAAAATTATTGTCTGAGGAAGCAACTGTGAAATCAAAAACAAATTTTGATAGTAAATAACATTTATTAGCTTTATTTAATACTAGCATTTTTAAATTGGTGTCGCTAAATTTTTGTCTTCGCGACCGATTGGTGATTTTTTTTGCAATTTTAATTTTAATGCAAATTTCTTCCATTACCTTTAAAAATTTAGTGGTAATGCAAATTTTTTGCATTAATATTAAAATTTTCCATTACCATTAAAAATTTAGTGGTAATGGAAGATTAATAGTAATGGAAAATGCTCATCTATGGTTTATACAAATGCTTAGTTGCTAAGCTCGGAGTGCACTATACCCCCATCCTTACGATAAAATTATACAATTAAAATTTTCTTATTATAAGATAATAAATTATTTAATTTAAAAATCTTACATATCTAATATTTGTTTTTTATTTTTTTATTCCAAAATATACGAAAGAGTTAAAAATACTTTTTGCTTCTAAAATTATACAATGCAATTGTTCTTATTATATTTTGGTACAACAATATATTTTTTTTTTGTTAAATAAAAATAATGTCAATAATCTACAATTTATACAATACAATAAATAATATTTTTTTATTTGTAAAAACAATGCTAAATTAAATATAATTTTGTTTCTAAAATTTATGCAATTCAATTGTTTATAGTTTAACTACTCAACTTTTATTTTATTGAAAATTTTATAAATAAAATCCATTTTTCAGCAAGTTTTTATGGCATTCTTTGATTTTACCATTTACGTTAACCTAAGAATTTACTCCATATTTATCAATTACCGTGTATGGACCATGATACGGTGATTGGTTTTTCTTTCTATTCATTCTTCTTAGCATTACTTTGTCACCAATGTTAATGTTTAATGTTGTTGAAATGGCATTATTTTTCTAAGTGATTGACTCTATACAGAGTTGTTGTTGTTGTTGTTGTTGTTGCCTTCTTGAAAACTCACTTGATCTAAAGCTCACAATCTTAATTCATGTAATTATTCAATAGATCATAAAAACTAATTAACTTAACTATGGCAGAGCAAGGCCAAATAAGTTTAATTAATGTCATATTAATTAAATAATCTAATAATTGATCGATTTTTCGGTCAAAGTCATGTGTAATTGAACATTTCGTTGTGAAAATAGCCACCTTTCAGTTAGAACACTAGCTTCTGGCCAAGCAAAAACTCGTTTCATTTCTATGGTGCATTTCGACAAACAATCGAACACCAATGAATATTGAAATAAATGAAGAAGCAACTAGAACAGATGGCAACCCTTGATAGAGTTGATGGCGGTGATCTAAAATGGCCTAATGCTTTGAAGTGTCATATGATTAGCAGCCATACAATTCATAAGAATGAATTAGAGGATCTGCACATTCATATGCTAGTTTAAACAGTGAGTTGATCACAGCTTAATCACTCAAAGACTTCTGATGAGGAATTTGTAGCGATTTCCGAAACAGACTGTCTAGTCAGCTAAGTGATTGACTCTGTACAGAGTTGTTGTTGTTGTTGTTGTTGTTGCCTTCTTGAAAACTCACTTGATCTAAAGCTCACAATCTTAATTCATGTAATTATTCAATAGATCATAAAAACTAATTGGCATTATTTTTCATTCGATTAAATTTTACGATATTTATCAATTATTTTGATTTTTCTAAAGAGTACGCTAATCTAACTCTCAATTCTTGCTCTTAATTATCAGTGTTATAACATCATGAATTTTCTAAATTATCATTTGGTAGGTTTGCTAATTTACCAAATATGAGTTAAAAAGGAGTGTAATTAGTGTCAAAATGAGGTGTTGTATTGTAAGCAAAGTTGAAGTATGCAAAGAAGTAAAATATAAGGAAGTGGTGTAATAGCAGAAAAGTGTGGTATTTTCTATATTGGTGTTGGTTCACACAAATACAGAAACCATCACGCAGGCCCGTATTCGGTTGTATCATGAAATAAGGCCCAAACTCTTAAAGTTTGTTATTATGCATTCAAATTTTAGGAACATTTTAAGAATAGTAACAACTCTATTTAAAAACATTTCTGATCGCTCACAATTGTCTTAGAAGTTATAGGCATCCAAAAATGGAAAAGAGGACTAAAAATCTAACTGATTTTTTAATTTTTCCAACAAAACTAAACTTTATGGTATCAAATGAGAGATAGTACAATTATCTATTCAACAAGGTATCAAACAAAAAATACATGCATTTAAGATACAACCTTTCTTTACTTAAAATAGCAAGGTTTTTATAAATTATAATAAAAAAAAACTAAATATATTTAGTTGTCTGTTTTTAATAGGAGGCCTTCGGCCTCTGCTTAAGGACTACAAACCTCAGTAAGTCTAACACAGGCTTTGCTGTCTACAGTACTTCTGGATAAAGTTATATTTTTAATAGTTCTCTTTTTGATGTATTGCTTTCGTAAAAGGGAAAGCAAGTTTTTCAGACAAATTATAATTATAAAAAAATTATATCTTAAAAAGTTCTGCGTGGAATTTTATGTTTGGCACCACGTTAAATAGATACGCGCATACCTTTGTTTTATTACCCATAAATAGGGATGCAACATCGTTCTTAAAAACATCGATAATTATCGATGTTTGAAAACATCGATGTTCACTTGACAATTATCAATGTTTAAAAACATCGTTAATAAGACCGATATATCGATGTTTTTACGATGTTTTAATTTTTGTATTAGGCCTAGTATTGGATTCGAAAAATATAAGTATTATTTTTATAGATTACATAATTTTTATTTGCACTCTATTATAAAATATGAAAGAAAGAATAATTTCTTACAATGTATGGACGTCAAAAATTTATAAAAACAAAATTTTAAAAAAAGGAATCGACAAAATTTCTGTATTTTGTATAAAAAATTTTTTTTTTGTCATATTTATTTCGACCACAAAAAAAAGGTTTTTTGTTCATACAAAACACAGTTTTTTTTTATTTACACAGTTTATTATTATTGTCTTTTTTTTAAATTTTGTGAGAAAAAATCTCAAATTCGTTTTTGTAAACTTTTTTACAAAGTCCGTTTTTTGAATTAAGGATTTTTTTCTTCATATTTGTCGACCTCAAAATTAGGCTTTATAGCAAAAATGAGCATCGATGGCGTCAAAAGATATTTTTCGGTGATAAACTTCGATAGTCTTGTTTCAATACTTATCCTTACTTTATAGCACGGGTAATCTGCTGGCATCACTTGATTGCACCAGCTGGATGGTGTCTTATACCTATAGACCACCTACCAAAATAAAATCTATATCAAATAGAAAACATGTTTTCCCATTTCATAAATTTAAAACATTTATTTGTTGATGTTTATCAATTTGGAAATTGAATTAAGAAAAAAAGCTTAGATAACCTCGTCACTAGAAGCCTATTTCTTTCTTGAGTGATGGTTGCTCCAGCTTCCGAGAACAAGTGTTAGCTGGGTACAGATATAGCATTCCAATCTTCGCAAGTTTTGAAAATAGCGATTTCCCAAATTTCGATCACATCTTTTTTTATTGGGGTAATAGGAGACTACAGGTAAATCTGCACTTCTGTTTCGCTTACATTTGCTATTGAATATGCATCAGAATATTTATTTTTTGTGTTATTGTGTGTTAGCTTTTTGTGATATTTCCAGGTGTCAAATTGTGAATCTGTTCTCATGAGCGATAAGAATCTCATATGTTCTCAATCTCAATCTCATATGTTCTTATGAGCGATACATCGTCGATACATCGGTCTGAAAAGGAAAAACATCGATATCGTTTGCTCATTTTTAGCAGATTCACAATTTGACAATCGATGACGATACTATAGATGCATCGTTTGCATCCCTACCCATAAAGCTGTTTTGTTAAAAAAACTAGAAAAACAGCAAGATATTTAGGTAATTTTTCTAAATTTGAAGGCCTATACAATCTAAACTTGAACTTTAATTACAAATTCGATTAGTTTAATTTTTTAAAATCCTTAATTTTTGGGTGTTTCTGCCCAGTTGTTGTGCAGAAATCAGAAAAATTTAACAAAGAGGTACTAAATCTGATTCACTATGCTGAAAGCAAGAGCGCCCCAAAAATATATTCAACTGTGAAAAATGAATGAGTGTTTGTGTTTCGATAGATGTGGTTTGATCAAACTGGCGCAAAATCAACGGGTCTAATATGCATTTTTAAACCATTTTTAATTAGAAATATATACATTTCTAAAACAAATAAGTTAAAAAAATACCGTTAGAAACTAAATAAAGCACTTTTGTCAAAAGAATTCAAACCGTATGGACATATTTACCTGTGGAACGAAAGTGCATTCTTTTTAAGTTTTCGGGAACTTGTACAGTTTTTAACCACACAACTCATATTGCATTTATTTTTGTGGTTTTTGTTTTTTTGATTTGGTTGCTTTTTAAGTAGTGAAATATGCTTAAAATTAAATTATTTTCAACGATTTTGCTGAGGAGTCTTCCAATCAGATGCCAGGGTTCTCAGATATGTCAAAAACACTATCTTTCTCACTCGCACAATTTGCGAATGGTGCAACGGTTCACGTACAGTGTATATGTTAAGGCAAATTTACACATTTCACTCAAAGCGATGATAGTGAACGTTGAACGATGACAGTGAATCAATTTTTAATTTACATTATTCAAAGTGTAAATTTGAAATTTGATGGATGATTCGATGTTGAATGTCAAAATTTATGCGTTCGTTGATTTATTTCACTGACGTTTACAAAATAATAGCAATGTCATCTAAAATTATAAAAAACGGAATTAAAATAATAGTTATAAGTCTCGACGATGGTGGATGCGACCCTGGATTGAACGTCGACCACAATTAGGAGCATCTGCACAATTATTGACGGAAATTGCTGCTGAAGCCCCTGAGAGCTTCCGCAATCATATCAGAATGAATGAATATCAATTCAACTTTCTTTTGGGAAAAGTCAGTTCACTTATTCAGAGGGCGAACACGTGTATGAGACCAGCTCTAACTGCAAAACTCAAATTGGAAATCACCCTCCAATATCTTGCTACAGGGACATGCTTTCGAACTTTAAGTGCACTCTACAGAGTTCCAACATGCAGCATATCATTGATGATTCCGCAAGTGTGCACAGCAATTTATGAAGTTTTAAATGATTTTATTCAGGTAAAATCATTCAAATACAAATAAGCATACTATAGATTCTATTTAATATTTTACGGTCGGTAATTTAATGGGTTTACCAACTCCAAACTTGATAGAAAATATATATGGTGGTTATCTCATAAACAATTTACAGCAATTTTATTAGAAGAAAGTAAAATTGCTTATAATTTTTTTTATAAAATTTGCACAAAAAAATTAACCAAACTGTTTTTTACTGATGCGATAGTTCATATTAGTAAACGTTATATTTGTTTGCTTCAAATTAAAAAAGCACGTTTTTACCAGTTCATTTTTATACCCCTAATGCGCAGTAAGGGGTATATTAGGTTTGTCACTCCGTTTCTAACGCTGACAATGAGGCGTGGCATGTATAGAAAGTATATATATTTTAAATCAGCATAAGCTCCTGAGTCTATTTCGCCATGTTCGTCTATCAATCTGTCTCTCTGTCGACACGATTACAGCCACAATTTTAAAGCTATCGTATAGAAATTTTTTATATGCGCTTATATTAAAAAAACGAAAAAAGAATGAGACAATAAAATTAAAACCACGCCTATCTCTCATACAAAGTTACTTTATCACAACAATACTACGTGACTTTATCAACACGGCAAAATACCTTAAAATGCCATAAAAATAATTTTGTAATAACTTGATATGTTTTCAATGTCTCAAATATACCGAAGTGAAGTCATCAAAATTTTAAAATAACCTGGAAAATTCATAACTTAGAAAATATTGTGGTGGTATTTTAACTTTGACCCATTCGAAAATAATTCCTTACTAGTTTCTCTTAGCATTGAACCATGTGTACCTATTCATATTATGCAGAAATAAAACAGCCTATTTTCTCATATATTTTCAGTCTATTATAACACTCCGTAAACATTTGATGGTATATATTTGGTAATAAAGCATTTTTTGAGAAATTAATTTTATTTGTGTTCTGAATTCTTACAATACATGTTTTATAATAATAAAACTAAATTATAACGGTTCATTTAATAATTAATCAAACAGGTTCTGCATTTGAATTCCGAGTAAAAGTAAAATTGAATCATAATTGAATTCGTATTAATTTATTTATGTAGTTTATTAATATAATTAATTGTATTAACGAAAAAAGTGATATCTTGACCATCAAATATCGAATTAAATTATGATTCAATTTCACTTTCACTTGGAAGTGAAATGCAAAATCTGCCTGAATAAACGCGAAGGAACGTTTATCTAAATTCATATAATACTTGTTTATAATAATAATAAAACTAAATTATTAGTCCGTTTTATAACTACAGGGTCCGCCAAATAACTTTTTTTTTTGAAAATTCTATTAAAAAAAAAGTACTGGATATTTTCTCAAATTTCTTTTTTTATTTGAAAGTACAACCCTTTCGGTTATTATTGAAAAATAATTTCATTCAAATGGCTGCCTCGGCTGGCCATGCAGTAGCCTACACGAACGGTCCAATTTTAAAGCACATTATCGATTGTGTGCAGCTGTATTTCACCAATGGCTTCACGAATATTGTCTTTTAAAGCGTCAATTGTCTCTGGCTTATCGGCGTAACACTTATCTTTAGGGGCACCCCACAAATAATAGTCCAACGGTGTCAAATCGCAGCGCCGAGGTGGCCGAACGACATCATCTCTGCGGCTGATAATGCGATCTTCAAAAACAGGGCGCAAAAAATCGAGTGTAGCTTCGGCTGTGTGGCACGTAGCGCCGTTCTGCTGAAACCAAATTTTGCCAATATCCTCCTCTTCAATTTTTGTGAACAAAAACTCGTTCAACATGGCCCGACAACGATCGCCATTGACTGTAACGGCCACTCCTTGCTCATTTTCGAAGAAAAATGGCCAAATTATGCCTCTGGACCAAAATCTGCACCAAACAGTGACTCGTTTTGGATGCAGCGGCTTTTCAATGTATGCGTGCGGGTTTTCTGTGCCCCAAATGCGACAATTTTGCTTGTTTACAGACCCGCCAAGATAAAAATGAGCTTCATCTGAAAAGATGATTTTTTTGGCAAAATCGGCATCATGATTTTCAAAGTAATGTCGCAATATTTCCCAGCGTTGTTCAAGCGTATACACAACCATATTCGTTCAGCGGAAGGATAAAACTAATTATCTGTCGAATCAGACATGAGCTAAGTGTTACCATTCACGAAATAAGCACTAGTTGAAAAAAAAAAAGTTAGATGGCGGACCCTGTAGTAAAGCTAAATTAGTTCAGTTTGTATTGAAATATTTATATTGAGATTTCTTATATTTGATATTATAAATAATAACACAAGAAGGTTTATCAGCAACTCACAAGAATATAATACACGCCACCTAAAGCCACTTTCACAAAATGTTTATAATTAAACCGCTTAAGTTTAGAAGCTATTATTATTTTCATAACTTTCAATACTTTTATAATAAAAGTTCGGTGATGGCGACTTTTCATCAAAGAATTGAACTTCAGGTGATGGAGTTGATGTTGCATATTCTTCTTCGTGAATTGCTGATAAACGCTCCTGTGTTATTATTGCTTGTAGTTTTTGTTGGCTGTATTGCCAGGCTGTTGCAAAAGTGGTCAAATTTATTCAAGGGTTCACTATGTGGTTGATTGTTGTTATTGTCTTCCGAAATTTTTGAAAGCTTTTCAATTGCTCCTTGAATTGATTCCAAATTGCTGTACGTCCTTTTTTTGCGCTTTTAGTAAATGAAACTTCAGTTCGTTTTGGATACTTTTTAGCTACTGATATGTTGTTTATGTTTTAATCTTCACTCTCAACTTCATCTATATTATTTCAATTTCTTGTGTTACATCAGCTAGGTTCTCCTTTTTCATCAACGAAGCCTGTAAAATATAATTTTATAGAAAATATTATTTTTTTAACAGGTTAAATTACAAAAACTTTGCATTCGGCTCGTCATTAACATTTTTAATATTTATCTAAAATTACGTCGTTCTTGTGCACACTTAGTGTATCTCCATACATATTTTTTAGTTAACTTTTTGATGCCATTGTTCAGAGTAAATCAAGATCTATTTAAAGTCATATTTTTTATTTCTTGTTCCAATAATTGTTAAACAATAGCTTAAAAAATATTTAAATTTCATACAGTTCGGGGATACACCAATAGTGTAGAAGAATGACGATTTAGCAAAATATAAATTATCGAAATGTTTTAATAAAATTTTTGTGCAATTTAGGTACCCGAAACAGCAGAAGAGTGGGAAAAAATAATGGAGCACTATAACATCACTTGGAATTTTCCTAATTGCTGTGGCTCAATGGATGGAAAACATGTAGTTGTTCGTTGTCCACCAAAAACCGGTTCTGAATATTATAATTACAAGAAGGATTTCAGTATTATTCTTTATGCTGTGGTTGATGCCAATTATAATTTTTTTTATACATTGATGTAGGCACAAACGGCAGGGCAAATGATGCAGCAGTATTTTCAAAATCAGAATTTAACAAAGCTTTGCAGCAAAATGAATTAAATATTCCAGAAAGAGGTGTTTTTCTAGGAGATGATGCTTTTCCACTTCGGCATAACCTCCTTAAACCATACTCCAGATGTAGCTCAGTAAAATAATTTTTGCGCTTAGTTAAGCACATTAAAATTCCAGTTGGAAGAACTTTTACAAATAAATGCTATGTCATATAAAAGATAGCCAGTATGCTATTTTTAGTTGATTTCATTTTTACAACAACAACAATTTTTGAGTTATTTTTTGAGTAAAAAGTCTATATTTTGGACCTTTTTTGACATAATTATAAAACATAGCTTCACTGACTTAACGGTAAAGTTCAACCTATTTTTGTGAAGTGATTTTATTGAACTTTTGAACTGAATTAATGGACAACTTTTGAATTAATGGACAGCGGAGATATTTGCATCGAAAGACCAAACTTTGATTTTCATGTCGTTTTTTCTCATGTTTAGGTAACGATGTTTTATGAAAAAGTCTTTGTACTGAAAATTTCTACAATTTTGAATATATGTGAATGTTTTTGAAGTCAAAATAACAGAAATTTTTTAGTATTAAATACACAAAAATCTTCTATACTAAAAAGCATTAAAATAACAAAATTACCGTTAGTTGAAAAATTTCGGAGGGGGCGTGGCAAAAACTAAGTATGTATCATTTTAAGTTGGCATGCACTTAATATGTATACCTAGTTTGAGCGAAATCCGTTGAGCCGTTTGGCTTTGTATAAAGGCCAAACAAACAAACAAACAGAAAATGAGTTTTATTACTATAGATTGATAGATTGTTTATAAAATTTTGGTTAAGTTATTTTGAAAAAAAAAGCACAAAAGTTGCAAGCAATCAACTCTCAGCAGTTTAATAAGGACCTTAGCAAAGTAGTGCTTCAACTACTATAAAATTGGAATTGAAATTCAAGATTGTTTCACGGAAGAAAATACGTAAAGATTGAATTTATGCAGAAGCAGTTGGACTAAAGCTGTTGTTGACAAGAAATAAAGTATTCATGAGCATCTATGAAACAATTTTTATTTTTGGCTTTTTAAATTATCTGACGTAGCTTCAAACATTTAAATGAGCTAAATTTTAATGATCTAATAGGCAGTTTTATAACACATTTTTGAAGCCATTGAAGTGCTATTTAATTTATTCTAAAACACTTTTTGAATGTGTTGTACTACTACTACTACTTTTATGTCTTGCTTAAACTTGGCTTGATTGTAGGTTTTTATATAGCAAGCTACTGAATAAAGCCAGAGTTATAAAAAAATGAGAGTTGAGTTTTATAGCTGCTCTCTGTTATGTAGAACTTTAATTGCTGATGATTTATATTGGCTATAAATCATTCATTATCATCAACCATAAACTCTTATCTTATTGATAAATCAGATAATTAAAATTATGTTAAATCCGCCTTATTTTTATTTTTTTGTAAAAGCCAAACTTTGTTGTCAAATCCAAGCAACGTCATTTTATAATACAAAAAAAAAACCAAACATCAACTTCAAGTCAAGCCATTTTTTTAATAATTCTGCCATAAAAAAAACAAATATATTGATTTTTTAATGAAAAAAAGGTTTTATTGGTTGTTAACAAAATGTATCTGGTTTTTTTGCCTGCTATTTCAATTGCTTCCTCAATAGTAATATAATTTTTGCGCACTTGCATATTATTGTAAATCCTTTGTTAATTATTGAAAATCAAGTATGATTAAAACTATCAAACATTTAGAATTTGTATTTAAATCATATAAAGTCAACATAATTATTGAAAGAGAGAACTAAAATGCCTCTTAATTTGTATTGCAACATTCACTTATTTTGTGCCTAGAAATACGACACTTATTAGAATTAAGTCAAAGATTTTTATAGAGCTCATATTGTCGAACAGTGAATTGAATGAGCTTGAATACTTATATAAATTTTGAAATGGTTTCTGGAAAAAAAAATTGGTAAGTAAAAAATTCGTTAATAAAATACATCAGAATAAACTAATAGCTCCTTGCAGGTGCTGAGAGTTTTCAAAAAGATTTCACTATATTATACTTTAGAAATCTGGGAAAACATAAAAGAGGGCAGATGTACAATCCAGTACCAATACAACTAATACTCGGAGGCAATTTTGACCAAAACTTCTGTTCTGTGTATTTTTTTTAAAAAGTTTTTAGTAGCGTTTTCGTAAATTTAAGTGAGCAAAATTGTATGTGCCAAAAACCAAATTTTACAGGAGAACGTTTATGAACGTTAATGTAGCAGCACACATAGAATATTTCACCGACTTTAGCTGCTAAAAATCAAGTTTATAAAACACTGATTTGATAAATAAAATAATTTTGATTTGAAAACAATTTTGAATATGTCCCTATGGTCGTAAAACCTTAAAATCAAATTACAGACTTGAATAGAAACTATATTTCGAATAAAATAATTTTGGCTGCCTAAATCGGTGAAATACCCCAATAAGTGCTGCTATATTAATGTTCATATAAGAATAAATAACCAACCTTCATGTTTGTTGAACTTTCCCTTGGGGTACAGACAGCGCGCAAAAATGTATCAGCCTCTTTGAACCAACTTAACCGAGGGACGTAAATATCACCAATGCCGGCTCCACTTTTTTCGGACTTGTTAATTTTCGCGAGTTCCGAGCTGTAGCGAGTACGAATGGTCTTGATTTTGGCCTTTACGTCGCCAACTTGCAGCCCAGGAAAATTAAGATCACTTAATATGGCTTTGTAGGCATATTCTCTTTTGTTTACTTTGTGGTACTGCTCCGTTTTGCTATTCCATAGGCATTCGTAATTCCTATATGCCTCTAAAAACGCAGGCATGTATTATTCTTTCCATTGAAACTTTGAAATAAAAAGCTTTTATTATAGTTTTTATGTAAATTATGTTATATTTACCATTTTAATAATAATAGCATTCGAAACAAATCCAGCAATCCAAAATTTATGATTTATGTTCAGAAATTATTCATTAAATAAAAACTTTCAACTTGAAGTTATGTTTACACCTTTCAATTGTGCTTCACTACGGATGACACATAAGTACGATTTGCTTTAACTTTCATCAAAAGTAGGAAATAATACTACTTCTTTCACTGTTCAATGTGGATGACAATCATCTTCATTTTAAAGATGAAACTCAATTTACATTTTACAAATCAGATGATTCATCCAAAGTAAACGATGATAGTGAATCGTTTAAATTCGCCTTTAGCAACACCATTTCCTTAAATTTTACTTCTTTGGAAGTATGGGATCCAGTGTCCCATTTGTCATCTTTGCAAAAATTTAATAAAAACTCGTTCAACACCCTATGGTTACTTTCTATAGAACCCTGCAAACATAACTGCTGGACAGCTGTAACAAGTTTACATACACAACGAAACAAAATTTGGTGTTCACCAATACACTCTTACGCCGTCATTTCATAAAAAACAAGGAAAGTTATATGTGTTTGTATGTTTAGCTCTTTTCCGGCCAAAAAATAAGTTCAACAAGAAAAATAAACATGCAACACAAAGCGGTTCAGTCAAATGGAAGTTTTTGTAAATAAATTACAAATAGTGCATACGAAATTTAATAATTTTTGATGAATACTTGGGACGAATTGCTGGCGTAAATGTGCTTTTGATGTTATGTGCTTTTCATGCTGACTAATTCTTTTATAATCGTTTGTTGGTTAAAATTTTATAATCATAATTTAAAATCTATCCGGAAGGTAAATATTTTATTAAACAAATTATGCACAAACTGAAAACAATTGTGTTTATAATTTGGCATATAACAGCCCAGAGCTCTAACTTATCGGCTAGGGGGTGGGTAAGACATGTCGGCATAGGGAGAGGGGGAGGATAGCGCGCAACTAAATTTCTAATTGGTGTGAGCAGTTAATATATATTTTTTTTCAGGGTAAAATATGTGTTGCAGAAAGGGATGCCAGATCACACGAATGAGAACCAGAGATGCAAACCTTATGACATTTTGATCACAGCTTGAACAATGGTCACAAGTTTTGTATGAAAAATTTTATATGGACGTAACGGAAATCATGTGACCGCTCGTGTTATATACGCCGTATGTAACAGTTACTGTTCTAGCTGGGATCGGCTACCGAAAATACACATACATTCAAAAAAATTTACAAATTAACTTACACACTGAAAATACAATTTCTATTTACTTCAAAAAAGATTTGGTGAAACAGGGAAAAAATATGTCTGCTTTAATCATTGCGTATGAAAGACAGAAAAAGATATAGGTAAAGAGGAAAACATTCACAAGCGCCAAAATTTATTGAACATTTTGAAACTTGAACAAATCAACAAATTGCACATTGAGCTTTTGGAAATTAAATAAAACAAGAATAGCTACATAGAGGTAAGAAAAAAAGTTATTGCAAACAGCGATTGCTCGTAAAAGCAAAAAAATATTTTTTCAATATTCAATTCCAGACATAATTTTACTTTAGGGCCCGGACACGAAATAATTTTTTTCTTATTTATATTAAATGTATTTGGGCCTCCTAAGCCTAAATATGAAAATAAAAATTGCCGCTATCGTTTGGTTTAGGAGATAAAACTCGTGAAAGTTTAAAATTCAGTGCAAATTTTTAAGTGTTCCTTAACTTCCCTTTTTACGAAGTAATCTCATTGAGTTTTATCTTTTTGAATATTTGCAATTTTTGAGATTAATGATGTGACTTAATATATGTTGTATAATATATATATTAAGTCACATCATCTTGATGATCAAATAAAAAGATAATTATTTCCATAAGTACTGTAGACAGCGCTGCCGGTGTTGGACTTACTGAGGGTTGTAATTCCTAAGTAGCGGCCGAAGGTCACCTATTAAAAGAGAATTATATCCAGAAGTATTGTAGACTTAAGACAGCACTACTACTGGAGACAGCATTTAGACTCGTCGCTATTACTTCGTAAAAAGGCAAACTAGCATCAACAAACTTAAAACTTCACACTGAATTTTAAAATTTTCACGAATCTCCTAAACCAAATGAGAGCGGCAATTTCCGTTTTCATATTAAGGATTAGGAGGCAAAAATACATTTAATAAAAATAAGAAAAAATATTCGTGTTCGGGCCCTAAAGGGAAATTATTCCTTATTCCACTATTTTTTTTTTTTTGTACTGTGAATATAAATTGTTGTCGTTTTTAGATAAATTTAAGAACAATTGTTGAACGCGAAAACATCAACAAGAAAAACTCGACATCAAAAAATAACGACCTGGACAAGATTGTCGGTTCAATAGGAGAGCCTGTTTTCTTTTGCTTCAGCTCTCCAGCTCAAGATAAGTTAAATTATGAATAATTAAACTTTAAGTAATTTATTAAGTCAGGAAAAAAAAATACGAAAAAAGCGTTGCATATTTATCTTCTATTGATTCTTTTGCAAAATGAAGACGAATTAGTGAGTTGGAGCAGTGCAGCCTTAATGAAGATAATAATGAAATTGAAGATATAAATAAAATTGAAGATTTTAGTGAAGATGAATTTCAAAATTCGTTAGAGGATTTTGGCGATGATTCATTTATACTTGAAGACGAATCTGCAGCAAACGAAAAAGCTAACGCAATTCGACTGTGGGAAATTCGCAACAGTATCACCCAAAATCAATTGACTGATTTGTTGCACGTTTTACGACAAGTTGGTGTTAGTGGTCTATCGGTTACAGCACGCACTCTTTTGCAGACTAAAAAGCAAATAATTGTTGTTACTTCCCTGGAGAATTTTAATACTATGGCATTCAAAACTACTTCACCTCAAAAAATTTTGATTTTATATCAAACGAAAGTGATGTCTTAATAGATATTGGGGTAGATGGGTTAAAGCTTTTTAAAAGCTCAAAAAAAGTGCTTTGGCCAATTTTAGGTGCTGTTGTAGGCTTTCCTAATGAGAGTCCTTTTCTTATAGCTGCTTCAAGAATTCAGGCAAAGAAAAGCCAAAAAACATTGACGATTTTTTAAAACACTTTTGGGCAGAAGTCCTTACATAACAAAATGAAGGCATTAAAGTGGGTTTTTCCAAAATTTTAAAACCTTTTAATATCCGTGTTTTGTCGTGTGGCTCACCAGCCCGTGCATTTATGACCGGAGTTCAATCCCATAACGGAAAAAATTGTTGCCCTTAATGCATGCAGCAAGGAAGATATATACAGAGAAGAGTTTGTTTTTCTACAACCATGGCAGACTTACGAACGAATAAATCCTTTAGGATGCGAGCTAATCAGGCATACCACTCTGTAGCTTTTAAGTTCCCATTAGACACTATGCACCTGGTAGATTTAGGAGTTGTAAAAAACTTCTGAATCTAATAATAAATAAAGATAATATTTCTGCAATAAATAACAAACTAATTTCATTAGTAAAACATATTCCCTCTGAGTTCGGTAGACTGCCCAGAACTTTTGCTGAGATTTTGTTTTAAACAATTCAATTCATGATGATCTCTATTAATTTTTTTTATTATTACATGCCGGAATTCGTTTACTTTCTTCTGAAAAGTATTACCAAGAACAGTCTGATGTTGCCAAAAAATATTAGAAGAATTTGTTAGGCTATTTTCTCGTTTTTTTGGCGAACATTTTATAAGTTTCAACATACATGGATTACTGCATATATCTGCCTGCGCAAAAGAATTTGGTCCCTTAGATAGTTTTTCGACCTATAAGTTTGAGAACTACATGCAGTATCTAAAAAAGTTAATAAAAAAGCCAAACAATATTTTACAACAACTTTATTTAAGAATTGATGAGAGAAAAAATGTAACAATCAAAGAAAATATTAACAAATTTGGCTTTTTTAAACTAAACTACAATAATGAGAAGAATTGTTTCTGTTTTATAAGGCATAAAGGACCTATTAAAGTTATAGGTGTAGGGAATACATCAGGCAGAGATGCACTCTTAGATTATTCCTTTTAAAAAAAATTTAAGATTTTTTTGAAGAACCGGTACCGTCTCGAGCTCTAGGTATTTCTTGTGTAGTGAAATAGATAGTGAAATAAGCACTTTTTATGCGGAGGAAATAGAATAAAAATTGATGTGAATTCCACATTATAATAAATTTATTTTTATACAAATTCTGCATAATTGTTTTATAGAATTTTCCACTGCGTTTTAAACTTAGAATTTGGCTGTTTCCCTTTATATTGTTCCTAACATCTATCGCCGTTAGAATTATTTGTTCAAAACATACATTTTTTAATTGTTTACATTTTTTTTTTTAATTTTGTAGAATTTGAAAAATGATGACGTCCAGTGAAGGAATAATAATAAATTGTAACAACGCTACTAAGGAAGTTTTGAAAAATAATAGTAAAAGAAATGGTTAGTAAATGTGATGTTTTCTAAAACTTTTAAAATAAATTATTTTACATTGATTTTAGGAAACATTATTTTGGATCCTTTACCAGTTTTTTTCAACAAAATAAGAATGATAAACCCATCAAACAATTTCAATGAAACAGGTACCTACATCTACGTTTTTATAATTTGATTAATAGCAGTTTTTTGCATATGTACAGAATAGAAATCATGCGGAGCTACGTGATTTATTAAAAGTCGTTATTGAAAAGCAGGAAAACATTGAAAAAAGATTAACTAATTTGGAGCAAACAGTAAATGATTATGTTATACTTTCTGTAAACGATTAAAAAATATATTTGTAGGGAATCACGAAAAATGAACTGCTTGCTCAAAACAAGCTCATCCGGAAAAATTTGGTAATTGCCAAACAAGCTCTTAAAGCCAGTAGAAATTTACTTGGAGAAGATTTGGGTGCAATAGAAATAGAAATCGCTTCGATGTTTCCCCTCACAACGATTGCAGAAATTATGACTCTAGAGGAACGTTTGGTGGGTGCAGAATTTTCAAATTCAATGGTTGGATTTCAATTGAATTTTTAATGAATTATAATGTTACTGTTCTTCATAGAACTCGTATATAACTAAACTAAAAATTTCATATCCTTCTTTGGACAACCTAGTCAGATGTATCATTTCCGATACATGCGTAGCCGAATTTAATTGGGATGGTCGATGCGGCAAAAGAGCTTTAGTGAAATTAATTCTTTTCCATAAAATTATATTTCGTAAGATATTTGATTGTTTACTAAACTTTATTTACATTTCACCGTTCGACAGCCAAAATTTTTCGGAAAAACCGCTGCTTGTTTTTAGTATAAGAGCACTACCAGAACACAAACAATTGTAAGAAAAAAAATAAATATGAGGAGAGTAAATAAATATAGAGGGTACATATAAAATAAATAAATATGACATTGAAAATAATCCATATATCTGTGGTCACAAGGAATAACGACTAAATTCAAAGTATCGGAAAAAACGATATTTTAGGCCCCTATTATGTATTACAACTCAACTTAAGTTGACTAGATTCAACTAATTTTTTTTCGTATAACTTATTACATACATTTCAGTTGAACTACGTCGTTTGAAAATTCTTAATAGATGGTAGCAAACTGCATGGTTCAATTAAAATATATGCAATACGTTATATGGAAAAAATGTAGTTGAAGCGAGTCAACATCGCATACCATCGCATACATAATACGTACATAATAGGGGCATTAATTGCATGAACTACGACCCATTTTTTTGAAATTAACCGTTACAAAAAAAATATGTGCACACATAAGTGATGATCAATTCTGGGCAAAAAATGGATATCTGCATACTACCTAAAATTGGCAATAAGGTAAATTCCATAACGCTTTTTTACGATATTTTGAATTTAGTCACAGATATATCTACAGTGACCACAGATATATCTACTATAAACAAACATCAGTTTCTCCGATACAAAAATTAAATTCGAAATTTATCACTATTTTACTTTATTGACGTTTAGCTAATTTATTTCATTTTCCTTTAATTATTTAAATTTGTAATATTAGGAATTTCAATAATGTGTCGAAAGGAGTTCGAAAAAGAAATTCGAAAGTCGATTGATTTATCGCATAATAGATTTAAGCAAAAAAATTTCCCAGACTAAATCTCTCAATAACGCAGTAAATGTGGTAGACATTTTTCAAGCTTTAGGTAAAACAAAGCTTGGGTGCAGATAATATAGTTTATACTAATTAAACAGTATTAAATATTTTTAAACTCAAAACTTAACAAAAATATATATCTTCTAAACACAACTATTTTTTTTTATAGATTCTTGATGAGGAAGCTGTCGACTTGCCGAAACATTTTTAAAATCAAATTTTAACATTTCAATTCAATGAAATCACAATTCAATACATATCGCTACCTTTATATAGAAAGGCCCTAACTCAACTTTTTCAAAATCGATTTTTTTGAGATTTTTGCCAAAAAATTGTTACAGTAAAGAAATTTCTACAAAAAAATTGCTACATCATGAAATGGAAAGCGTCTTAAATAAAAAAACCCCACTAAAGAAAATCACCGCTGCAAAATTTTAATTTTATCAAGTTTTCTCCTTCTCCTGTAAAGTAAAAAAAAAAAACAATGAGTAAGGGCCTTTCTATATTAAGGTAGCGATATGTTACATCATTTTAATTACTATTATAATTTCAATTATTTATATACAGTAGTGAACACAAAAAACGTTACGATCACACTATCATGAGTCGTGTTGTCATTACAAAAAATGTGCGGTTTTATGCTCGCTTCTGTGTATTATTCCATATATAACATTATTATTTTATTTCAAATATTACATTATTATATAATTTCAAATATTACATTATAATATAATGGCAAATGTATGTTATTATTATATAAAAAACAATTAAAAAAACAAATGAACAAAAAATTAAACACTAAAAGAAATACCAATTTGTGTATTTATTTAATGTTAAGAATTATAATCTAATAAGAATATTAATTTAGAAAATAGTAAGTAATGGTAAGAATGATAGTAGAAAGCGGTTACAATGCTAGTTAAAAAATCGGTTAGAATATTGGTTAGAAATGGTGAATACAGATTAAAAAAGTGGTTAGAATATTGGTTAGAAAGCGGTTAGGATATTAATTAAAAAACGGTTAGCTTAATGGTTACGAAACGGTAAGAATAGTAATTTTAAAAGCGGTTAGAATGTCGTTTACGAAACGGTTATTATAAAAGTTATAAAAACCTATAAATACGTGGTTATTAACCACTTGAAAATCATAAAAGCGATGTCTGCCCACATGCGTTAGAAAGAGTCAGCCATCTGCACCTGACACACAGATAGGAAGTAAATAGGTTAAATTTTTCCTGACAGCCTATACTTTCTAACAAAAAAACTAACTGAAACTCCACCGGTTAGGAAACTAGTTAAATAACGCGAAGTGTGTTTGCAGGGAACCTACCTAGCTAGAACAGTAACTGTTACATAAGGCTAAGAATGATAGAATAAGAGATTGCGCAGTGTGAACAGCCAAAAATTTTAGTAATTTTTTGTACTTTGAGGTACAAATAGTACGTTGCATAGACTGCTAAGCAGCTTTCTCAATCGAACTTCGAAAATGTTCGAATTTTTTTCGAATAAAAAATAATAAATATAATGACTTATTCTAAGAGTATTGTTTTTAAAATTTTTTATTATTTTAAGTATGTTACTGGCTTTATTATTTTAAGTGTGTTACAGTCATTAATATTTGAAATGTGTTAGGGGACTTAGGGTGTGTGTCAAAAGGAAAATTTTCAGTCGTGATAGGATAGAAAATATCAAGTTGAATAAAATTTGTGCGTGTTGAAATAAATTTGTCTTTTTTGCTATGTCAAATGGACGATGAAATTTTGACAATTACGAATTTTAACGTTTCACATTTCGGTTGTGTTTAGGGCAAATATTTTATTTAATTTGCATTTTATGTGTGTGTGTGGGCCAACGATTTCCCGGTGCATCAGCAAGTGCAGCAAAGGTAAATTGGCTTTTTTTGCTGGCGAACGTCCTCCAAGTGCCACCACCAGCAGCACAAGCAAGTGTAGTGCAAAATTTGTGCAAATTCCCTAATTCTTTTGCTTGCCAACGTTCTCCGAGAGTCACCATGAGCAGCACCATCAAGTGCAGCACAATTCAATTGACTGGTCAACTCTCCAATATTTCATAAGCACCATTTCAGCATGTCTCAAGCGCAGAAGCAAATTTCTGTCATTAAACTCCGGCGTGAGTTAAATAAATTGAAAGGGAGAATTTGCACTTTATTTGCTTGTGATGCTGGTGAAGGCACTTGGAGGATGTTGGCTAGCAAGAAATTTGCGCTGAACTTGCTTGTGCTGCTGCTGGTGGCACTTGGAGGATGTTGGCTAGCAACAAATTTTGCACTGCACTTGCTTGTGCTGCTAATGGCGGCACTTAGAGGACGTTCGCCAGCAAAGAAAGCGAATTTAACTTTGCTGCACTTGCTGATGCACCGGGAGATCGTTGGCCGACACGCACGCACACACAAACTCAAGCACTTTCGTTTTTTTGTTTTTATTATTTTGCTATTTTTTAAGTATTTTAAGTTTACAATATTACAAGATTACAGAATAAGTTGCAAGTACAAGCACTCGAATTAAATATGTCACGGAAATTGACGTGTTGTTTTTTTTCAAAAATTCGCTTTCGATTGTCAAAATTTGTAGTAGCCCCTGGGGCTAGCACAAATTTTGACAGTTATATTCACTTCACAAATGCTCTACCAACTGTTAAAATTTGATCATATGACTGAACAGTTACGATTGACACACACCCTTATGCTAAACATTTGGTAACATGGTGAAAACAGGAAACAGAAGAACTGAATCAGAGGACTGTTTCAAATTTAAACTATTGATTCACGTGTAAAAAAAATATAAAATCTTATTAAATCCTTGCCTAAATCATTTTATAAAAAAGTTTATTTTATTTTGTATTTTCTTGTTTTTTTTTTGTCGCTTACTTTCTCAACTAAGAGTTATTTCAGCTGATTTGCAGTTATAACATGAATTTAATTAAATTTTATTTACCATTTAATAGATGCCTTCGTCGGGATCCACTCCCTGGCATCCCCGATTTGTAGTCCGCCGCTTTATTCATTGGGCCACGTCGCTGCTTATCGAAACGAAGATTTTTGCTTATACACTTAGCTTGAAGTGCGAAATTAGCAACAACTGAACTAATAAGCAGCTTAGCAAAATCAGTCCATATATTCTTTATAATTTCCTTTAAAGCTGCTTACAGGGGAAAAATAAGGTCCATGGCACTTCAAAGCTGCTTTATAGTTAGCTGTGGAACTTGTCGCACTTAAAGCTGTTTTATGGTACGTTGTGGTACTTGTCGCACCTGAAGCTGCCTTATAGGTTCAATTTCAGGATATAGAACCTATAGTTCCACAAGTACTACAACGTACCATAAAAAAGCTTTAAGTGCGACAAGTTCCACAGCTAATCATTAAGCAGCTTTGAAGTGCTATGGACTTTATTTTTTCCCTGAGGGCAGCTTTAAAGGTTATTATTAAGAAGATTTGGACTAATTTTGCTGGTTGGGCAAACACCTCATGGTTATCCAATTCTAGTTTCAAAAGGCATTTGACAACAGCAGATCATATTAAAATTCTAAAAACAAAAATAGGACCCCAACTTTAACTCAACGTACTCTACTTATCAAACACAGGAAAGAGTTGACATCTTTGTTGCAGTGCTTTCAAGTCTGGCATGCGACCTTACGGTGAATATTGTCTTTTTCCTTTGGAAATAACAAAATGAATGGCACTGTAGTATTAACACTTAACTACTTGTGGCGATTTTCGGCCAATCCCGTTTCCTTTTTTTTTTTTGTTAATTTATAAGCACCCGACAAAAGCTAAAGTTGTAAACATTTTAATGAAACGCTGTAAAATTTTTTCTAAATCTATTTCAAATTAATGCTGTCGGTCGATGCTCTGTTAAAAGTAATATATTAAATTGTTAATATTTACAACCAACCATTTCAAAAATACTACATAAAAGCTTGAACTTAAAAGCTTAAAGAGCTGAATATTGATTTTATTTTAAAATAAGTGTTCACAATTGATACTACTTACGGCCTTTAAATATCCATGTTTCAATTTTTTCACAAAACGCAACATGCGGTAGTTTTAAACAAACAAAACAACAAAGCAATACGAATTGCTGTTAACACTTTTTGTTCAAATAATATATCTTAACAAAACCTTTTTCTTCAAATCAATTTAAGTTCATTTATAGAAACATATATGTATGCATAAATGTATAAATATAATTTTCTTTTTTTTTTCTCAAAAATAATTAGTTTCAAGCATAATAACATAACAATTTCTGATTTTCTGACTTCTGCAATTTAGCTTAAAATATCAATAATATAGGGTGTTTTTTATAGAGTGATACAACTTTGAGTTAGCATCATTTCTTTATTTGACCACCAATTTAAGAGCTGATAGTTGCTTTTTGTTACATTTGCTTTGACATTTAATTATGGATTGACTTACACTAGAACAACGAGTGCAAATTGTGGAAATGTTTAATCAAATGAATGGTTCTGTTCGTCAAACTTATCGTGCACTTCGTCCATTTTATGGCGTACATAATCGTCCTTCAGAGCTGCTAATTCGAAGAACAATAGATCGTTTTCGGACCACATTTACTGTTACTGATAATGTGCATCCCGTGAGACGTCGAACAGTGCGCACTGAAGAATCTGTAACCGCTTTACAGGAAAGCATTGAAGATGATCCTAATCAATCAATTCGTCCGTTCTCAGTTACTGGGGTTGTGTCCTTCCACTTCATGGAAGATTTTACGAAAAGATCTTGGCTTAAAACAGTTCAAGATTCAACTTGTGCAGGAATTAAAGCCAACCGACCATCGTATGCGCCGCCAATTCAGCGAATGGGCTGAAGCGCAATTGATATTGATTTTGAATTTCCATGGAAAATTTTATTTTCCGATGAAGCCCATATTTGGTTGAATGGGTACGAAATAAACAGAATTGTCGTATTTGGAGTGAGGAGAATCCACAAGCTTTTGTCGAAACACCATTTAATCCACAGAAAATTACTGTTTGGTGCGCTTTCTGGGCTGGCTGAGTCATTGGCCCATATGTCTTCAAAAACGATGATGGTCAGAATGTTACTGTCATTGGTGAACGGTATAGGAACATGATTCGAAGTTTTTTCGTACCTCAATTAGCTGGCTGTAATCTTGTTGATATGTGGTTCCAACAGGACGGAGCCACATGCCACACAGCGGGCGCTACAATTGATTTACTCAAGGAAACTTTTGACGAAAAAATAATTTCACGAAATGGCCCAATTAATTGGCCCCCAAGATCGTGTGATTTAACCCCATTGGATTATTTTCTTTGGGGTTATGTAAAGTTACTTTTCCACGTTGATAAACCACAAACAATTGAACACCTGGAAATCAGCATTCGAAGAGTTATCGGCGAGATACGGCCGCAAATGCTGCGAAAAGTTTGTGAAAATTGATGTTCCAGATTGCGCCTTGTACGCGCCAGCCGTGGCGGCGGTTATAAAATTATATTCAAACATTAATGTCATAAAATTATACTATACTATACTATCTAATAAAGCCTGTTTCATTGATATTAAAAATATATTACTATGTTTTATTATGATTTAAACTTGTATCACTCTATAAAAAAACACCCTTTATTAAACTTTTTTCTTTAGTATTAGCTTGATATCATTACGATAACAAAAAAAATTAATTTTTCAATAGACTAAAAAATCCATTAAGGTCATTGCAATACAAAGATTTTATGCTGATTTGTAGCATATACGATGCTGAAACAAAAAAAATGCAAAAAAATATGGGTCTATTGTTGGAACCACATATCAGCAAGATTAATGCCAGCTAATTGAGGTTCCCAAAAACTTCGAATCATGTTCCTATACCGTTCACCATTGACAGTAACATTCTGACCATCATCGTTTTTGAAGACATATGAGCCAATGACTCCGCCAGCCCATAAAGCGCACCAAACAGTAATTTTCTGTGGATGAAATGGTGTTTCGACAAAAGCTTGTGGATTCTCCTCACTCCAAATACGACAATTCTGTTTATTTACGTACCCATTCAACCAAAAATGGGCTTCATCGGAAAATAAAATTTTCCAAGGAAATTCAAAATCAATATCAATTTGTGCTTCAGCCCATTTGCCGAATTGGCGGCGCATACGATGGTCGTTTGGCTTTAATTCCTGC
The DNA here is from genome assembly GCA_963920525.1 of Dichetophora obliterata. Classification (NCBI taxonomy): domain Eukaryota; kingdom Metazoa; phylum Arthropoda; class Insecta; order Diptera; family Sciomyzidae; genus Dichetophora; species Dichetophora obliterata. Next base: position 111,251,134 of record OY986436.1, on the reverse strand, counting down.
ACAAGTTGAATATTGAAAGGTTTTAAGCCAAGATCTTTTCGTAAAATCTTCCATAAAGTGGAAGGATACAACCCCAGTTGCTGAGAACGGCGACGAATTGATTGATTAGCATCATCTTCAATGCTTTCCTTTACAGCGGCTACAGATTCTTCAGTGCGCACTGTTCGGCGTCTCACGGGATGCACATTATCAGTAACAGTAAATGTGGTCTAAAAACGATCTATTGTTCTTCGAATTAGCAGCTCTGAAGGACGATTATGTACGCCATAAAATGGACGAGGTGCACGATAAGTTTGACGAACAGAACCATTAGTTTGATTAAAAATTTCCACAATTTGCACGTGTTGCTCTGGTGTAAATTGATCCATAATAAAATGTCAAAGTAAACTTAACAAAAAGCATTTATTAGCTGTTAAATAAATGGGCAAATAAAGCAATGATGTCAACTCAAAGACAAAAACTTGTATCACTCTATAAAAAACACCCTTTATATATTCGAGCTAAAGAAGCAAGAAAGTTCTTACTTTTATGTTGGTTCAAAAGCTCAGATGTGGGGTAAGAAGCAGAAAAAACAGAATAAAATACTTTCTAACTTAAAAAAACTAAACGAAAATATCATTGAAACAAAAACCAGCAACAAGGGCAACGCAGGCAGCTACACCTTCAGCAGCACCTTCGACCTCACCAATAGCGGCACCTTCACCGTTGCCTTCATCAGCACCTTCAGTCACTCCTTCAGTTTCACCGTCAGCAGCACCTTCAGCAGCATCTTCAGCAGTATCTTTAGCATCATTTTCAGCAGAGCCTTCAGTAGCACCCTCAGCAGTACTCTCAGCAGTGCCTTCAGCAGTACACTCAGCTCAGAAGTACCTTCAGCCACTGCACCCACCGCAAAAGCAGCACCTCATGTAATCATTTCTGAAACATTCGGTAAAGCCATCAACCGTACAGGGTGCATTTTGATACCATCGTGAACAGCAACTTCTGCATATGGTAGCTGTGAAGTGGACGACGAGGCATCGGATGTCTCAGCAGATGCAGCTATGGATAGAGAGTCGCCTAAAGAAACGGGTGGAAATTCTGCGTCTTTGTGAAATCATATCCAAGATGGAATATGATGCAGTAGCGCTAACTCGACCTCGAATTGATTTCAGCGATGTGGAAAGTAATGCCATTTACTGGTGATGATGATTACGTGGTGGTTAAGTGAGTTGCCAACTTCGAGGACGTCATATATTCGATGAGTGCCAGCGATAATGACATATATCATTTTGCACGAAATCTCATCAGAGACACAGCCAACATTTTCTTGCATAACATTCGCGTCTCAACGTGGCCTGAGTTGAGCCAATCTCTTATTAAGCGTTTTGATAGTCAGTTGAGTCAATTTGAGGTTTATGAACGATTACGTCAGCGCTATAAAAGGAAAAGTTATGACTGAGTTGACTCAACGAGGAGGGGTGCGGGAAGTTGCACTGGTACAAATCATAATAGCCAGAATTCAGGATACGTCTCTGTGGTTGCTATACTGGCTGTTGCTACTACTATCGAAGGATTGCTCAATCAAGTAAGGATGTATGAGTCTTCAGTCGCCGCTTCCAAAAGATTCACTTCATACGCAGCTAGTGTGCCAAACCGTATTGCGTTTAGAGCTGATGTATCTTCTGCATCGAACTAAAGTGTGTATCTGGCACATATTTCCGTTGTGGGGACGCAGCACATAAGTACCAAAATTGTCCCAAGAAGAAATCTGTCAATGATGCTAGAGACTCTGTAGGAGCTTTGAGCTGGGTAAGTGTTGCATACATATTGAGTCCGAATCAATACACATTGTTTAATAATTATTCTTCTCTTTTGGACACTGGTAGTCCGACAAGCTTCATCAGTAAATTATTTTACCTAAGTGATTGTGCTTTGGTGATATGGTAGATACCGGTAATTCAGGTGTTGGGAATCAGTCTATATATATTAACGGTAGATAAGTTGTTATTTAAATTATCTGATGAGGTAAAAGTTGTTTATTTTAACGTTGTTCCAGATAGCCTTCTATCGGCTAACATTTAAAACGGGTGCAATTTACTGCACCAATTCCGTATTAGCCTATACATCTGTAGATTTCCAATTAAACTTCAGTTAAATAAAAATAATTTATCAAAAATTTTCAATAAAACACCACATATCACCAAAACCAAATCAGTGCATATTTATAATTCGGACTCATCGGTTAGGGTATCTGATTCTGACTGCGTCAATATATCGTAGTATTTTGCTTTGATTGAAAATTCTTATAGCAACTGGGGTAGCCAAACTGGTGTTGGTGATGGGATTAAATTTTCAGCTTCAAGTGCTAATGATGTTTTGATTGAATTTTCGGAAATTGCTGCTTCTGAATCTCATCCAAGATGTCAATGTGATATTGACCCAAGGCTGGGTCTAACACTTATTAGAAAAATACAATTAATTACACTGTTGAAGTTTTGTCACGAAATTTTTGGTACTGCGGTAATACCCACCTTTTTGGATTTGCGGGAGTCCCCATAGTACAACTGTGTCCTTGGGTTTGGTAGATTGGCGCAAAATTTGAAGAAAATTATGTATTTCCAAATGGTCTATTTTGAGTTGTTGTACGCCTTTTGTCATGGCTTTTAATTAAGATATCTTGCGGCCGTATTAAGATAAGTGGCGGCCGTAGCCTAGTGGGTAGAGTGCGTGGCCCCTAAGCTAAAGAACCACGGTAGCCCGGGTTCAATTCCAGCTCAGACAGAAAGTTTTTTCAATTGAATTAATTTTTCTGTTCGGTCGTCACCTCTCTGCAGACAATGGCAAACCTCAGAGAGTATAAATTGCCATGTAAAGCTTCTTGAGAACATAAGCCGTTCGGAGTCGGCATAAAACACGTAGGTCCAGTTCTCGGTCATTTGTGATCAAACATTTAATAACACGCACAACACAATTGATCAATAGAAGCTAGGTCAAAGTCCTTCCAAAGGCTGAAATGGCGAGTTTATATTATTCATATCTTGCGAACCAATGGCACGATCTTCAAAAACAATAAAGAAAATTAAAGGTATTAAAATTCTACGTTAAAAAATGTTATGCCACTTTTCGATCCCCTATTTCGTTTTTGTGTAATTAATAAAAATTTTCAGAAATGTTTTTTCTTAGAAAAATAATATTTTCTCAGTTTTTCCAATATTATAAGAATTTTAGAGAAATATCCAAGTAGTAAAGAAAAGGTAGCACTACGAACACACCCACCTCCCAAAAAAAAAAAATAAAAGGAAATTTAGTTTGTTTAAATATATTTTATCGTAAGTATTTGCGGTACATGCTCTCTTCCGTGAGACTTGGTTTTCTAGGAATTGGTACTACGTTCAAATGCGGAAGAGGTGTTTGAGCCGATAAAACGCTTTTGTACTGCATAAGATGCGCCTTTGGTCTGTTTATACCAAACATATCGACCGTTCTTCCAATCATATAACCGCGACGAACACGACGCACATACGATTTTAGGCACCCAATCAACACTATGAATTACTTGTAGATTAAAGTACTGTTCGTATAGTTCTAAAATTTCATGAGAAATTTTTCTTTTATTTGGCATAATAGTGAATCTGCTGCATACGTAACAGAACCGATTAAATTTTTTTCGGCAATCACTCATTTTTATTGAAAAAGCACTTTTTTATCATTATCTTGAAAACTGTATTTATTAATGTTCAATAACGCAATTTTTCGACAACGAAAGCCGAAAATGATACATATGTCTAAGCGCACTGGAAATTTTTAATAATTACACAAAAACTAAATGGCGGATCGGAGAGTGATAGTTAACTTTTGACGTCAAATTTTAATACCTTTAATTTTCTGTATTGTTTTTAAAGATCGTGCTATTGGTTTGCGAGATATCTCAATTAATAGCGATGACAAAAGGCTTAGATCAACTCAAATTGGACCATTTCGAAAAACATAATTTTCTTAAAATTTTGCGCCAATTTAACAAAACCAAGGACTTAGTTATACTCGGGGACTCAGTACCAAAATTGAACTACAACAGTGTTATTAACCAAGTTTATTTTGAGCCGGGAAAATTTGTTCTTCTTGTTATGAAATTAGCATCAATTTAAGCAATGAGGTGCCTTTCTTCATGTCATCCCGTCGTTTATAATTCGCTGAAAAAAGAAGAACGAAATATTGCGTAGGACCTTCTGAATCGTGATTTTATAGGGCCAAGTGACTCACCCTATTCTTCGCCTATTGTTCTTGTAAAAAGAAAAATGGCGATACTCGGATGTGTGCAGATTATAGAATCTTAAATTACCGTATGGGACAATTACCCACTTCCGCTGATAGAGGATTGTCTTGAATATTTATTTAGAAAAAGATATTTCACATTGCTCGACCTTAAGAGTGGTTTTCTGTTAGAGTATAAAGTACTTTAATTAGTTTTTTAAGCTATATGGCAACGCTTTGCCTTTCTTGTTTTTGACGTCTTGTAACATTCATTCTCTTTTCTTTTGTCATTCGTCTTTTAGTTTTTCTAACAAGTGCGTGTCGTTAAAATACAACTGCCATTGAATTCAATAAGCAATAAATCAAAAGTGATTTAAAACCACTGTGTACTTAATTTATTTAAATCTCTAATAGGTTATGGGCCCAGGCCACATAACAAGTGACATATTTTTCAATAATCGCGAAAAATGTGTATAAAAACGTGAAAAACGTGTGTGACAGAAAATGTCGTCTTTTGTTAGAATTGAGCCGCTTGGAGCGGACAATTACGACACTTGGAAGCTGCATATGAAAGCCATACTTATTAAAAATGATTTATGGCTATTTGTTGATGGAAGTAAGCCATACCCAACTGGTGGTGACACAGCGGCATGGAACAACGGTGACCAAAAGGCATGTGCAGAAATATTACTTGCAGTGAGTTCATCGGAGCTCGGGCAGATTTCTGAATGTACGACTTCGCACGAAATGTGGGAAAAACTAGCTGGAACATATTCTTCACATGGACCTGCAAGAAAGGCATCACTATTAAAGCGAGTAGCACTGGCCAAAATGCCAGCAGGTGGAAAAGTTCGCGAGCACATCAACGACTTTTTTGATGCAGTAAACAAATTGAAAGAAATAAATGTCCCAATTGGTGATGATCTGTTGGCTATACTACTTTTGTACAGTCTACCCGATTCATTTGAAACTTTCCGTTGCGCATTGGAGACACGTGATGATTTGCCAAGTCCCGAAGTCCTTCGTGTGAAAATATTGGAAGAAGCCGAATCGCGCAAAGCAAAACAAGAAAAAGATGACGAAAGCGTGTTGTATGCAAATAAGAAGAAAAATTTCTGGGAAAAACCCAACGAAAAGAACACAAGCAACTGTCAAAGCGAAAATCCAAACGAATCAAAAGGAAAACAAAGGGGATGTTTTAAATGCGGCAAATTTGGTCATTTTGCTAGAAATTGCAAAACCAAAACAAAAAGCGATAATAGTGCGAGAAATGCAGTCGAAAACATTAACTCTTTTCATTGTGCGGAAAACGCGTTAATATGCAAAAGTGAAACTCGATGGTGCTTAGATAGTGGCTGCACGTCGCATATGAGTGCTGATAGGGAAAATTTTGCAAATTTCGAAAAAACTGAAAAAGTGTTGAATTTGGCAAATAAAAACAATACAAAAATACAGGGTGTCGGTAAAATGCAAATGCTTGTAAACGTAAACGGTCGCGAAGATAAAATTGACTTAAATGAAGTAATGTTTGTTGAAGATTTACGCACAAATCTTTTATCGGTATCAAAAATTGTTGACAAAGGCTATGAGGTACGTTTTCGTCGTAATGAAGCTGATGGAATAAATAAAAACAACCAACTTGTTTGTCGCGCAGAAAGATCAGGAAATTTGTATTTCGTAAATGAAAGTCAGCAAAGTGCAAGCGCGGTCTGTACAAGTGAAATTGACGTTTGGCACCAAAAGATGGGTCATTTAAATGAAAAAGACTTGAAAGATTTATCAAAAAACAATCTAGTGCATGGAATAAAAATAAAGCCCAACCAAAATATGCCAGTCTGTGAAATTTGCATAAGCGAAAAACAAACACGTTTGAATTTTCCAAAACGAAATGAATGCAGAACAAGTGATGTGTTAGAAATCGTACACAGTGACGTGTGCGGGCCAATGCGAAATGCATCAAATGGTGGCGCTAACTATTTAATAACTTTTATTGATGATAAATCGCGTTATTGTGAAGTGTTTTTCTTAAAGAAAAAGTCAGAAGCCTTCAGCGCATTTAAGCAGTATAAAAATGCAGTTGAAAATTTTACCGGCAAGCAAATAAAAAATCTTCAAACTGATAACGGTACTGAATATATAAACAGTGAATTTAGTGTTTATCTAAAAAAATACGGTATTAAAAGACGGTTAACAGCTCCACACACTCCCGAACAAAATGGGATCGCCGAGCGCAAAAACAGAACATTGGTCGAGATGGCCAGGTGCATGTTGCAGCAAGCTAGTGCTCCAAAAAGTTTTTGGACCGAAGCTATTAACACGGCGTGCTATATTCGAAATCGGTGTCTCACAAAAGCTCTAAACAGTGAAATTCCATATACAGTATGGACTAATAAAAAGCCCACAGTAATACATATGCAAGTGTTTGGTACAAAGGTATATGTTTTAGACAAAAACAATAAAAGAGGCAAATTTGACTCGAAATCACAAGCACATATTTTTATCGGTTATTCTAATGAATCTAAAGCGTACAGATTATGGTCTCCTGAGAAGCGAAAAGTTGTTATAAGCCGCGACGTAGTTTTCGTCGATAAAAACGGGTTTAATGATGAAAAAAGTGGTGTTTTCGTGCAATGTAGTAGCGAACCGTGCGTGAAAATTCAAATCAAACAATTTGAAAATGACATTGTCAGTAAAAATTCTGATGAAGAATCAGAAGCTGAAGAAATTTGTGATAATCGAGGTGAGAGTGCACAACGTGGCAGAGGTCGACCAAAAATTATTCGAAGTGGTTCACGTGGAAGGCCTAAAAAGATATACAGCAGAGTACAGAGTAAAAACGAAAATATCAAAGGTGAGTCAGATACCTCCGATAATGAAAATGATCTTTTTGAAGAATGCGAAATGGCATTTTTGTCTGAATATCCTGAAACGATGGCAGATGCATTAAAAACTAGTTCTGCTGAATCATGGTACAAAGCGCTTGAGGATGAGTTTATAGCTCAACTAAAAAACAACACATGGGAGATAATAGAACGACCAAAATCGCGAAAAGTGATTGGAAATAGACTTGTATTTCGTACCAAAAATGATGGTACCCCTAACGGTAAGACTAAGGTGCGACTCGTAGCTAAAGGGTTTGCACAACGTCCTGGTGAAGATTTTCAGCACACTTTTTCACCGGTTGTTAGGTCAACATCAATTCGGCTGTTGTCGACTCTTGCAGCAAAATTTGATTTGCAAATTCACCAAATGGATGTGGTGACAGCCTACCTAAACGGCGAGCTTGAAGAAAGCGTTCATATGGAAGTACCAGAGCATTTGATTGATATTCTGAAGAAAATTAAAGCTGGCAAACTAGTTGGATCAAGTAACAAAAAAGTCAGCGAGCATGTGCGTAACACTGCAGAACGATGGCTGAAAACAATTAATAAATGTAAAGATCCAGTATGTTTATTGAAGAAGGCACTTTATGGCCTCAGACAATCAGGATTATCTTGGTATTTGAAATTAACTACAAAATTAAAGAGTTTAGGCTTAAACGCAACAAAACAAGACCCATGTTTATTTGTAGACAATAATGATGGAAACATAGTGCTAGTAACAATCTACGTCGATGATTTGCTAATAGCGTCTAATAATAAACAACAAATTGAAATGCTAAAAACAGCTTTAACAAACGATTTTGAAATGAAAGATATGGGGAATGTAAATACTTGTCTGGGACTACAATTTCATCAAAATTTAGAAAAGCACCAAGTATTTCTGGTACAAAGCGAATACACCAAAAATATTCTAAAGCGTTTCGGTATGGAGGATTGTAAACCAGCACAAACACCAAAAGAAGTTAATTTGAAGCTCACCAAACCAAGCGAGATAAACGAAGATGTGATGAAGCAGTACCCTTACCAGAGCCTTATTGGCGCATTAATGTACCTGGAAGTTCAAACACGTCCTGATATCGCGTACGCAGTCAATTCACTAAGTCAATTCAACTCAAATTATGGTGTCGAACATTGGAAAGCAGCAAAACGGATACTTAGATACCTTAAAGGTACATTGCACCATGGATTGCTGTACACAAAAAATGACTCGCATTTTTTTGGAGTAGTAGACGCTGATTGGGGTGCTGACATGGTTGACAGGCGTTCTTATTCTGGTTACGCTTTCTTGTTATCTGGAGCTGCTATTTGCTGGGAGGCACGTAAGCAACGTACGGTCGCACTTTCTAGTACAGAATCAGAGTATTTGGCTATGTCCGATGCTACCAAGGAGGCGCTATAACTGAAATCAATTTTCGAGGAAATCGGCATACCATATAACACTGTTGAGATGTATAATGATAACCAAAGTGCGCAGAAACTCATCGATAATTTTGGATATCATCAGCGAACAAAACATATAGACATACGCCACCATTTTATGCGAAATCATGTCAGCGAGGGCTCAATAAAAATATCTTACATGATGACAAATGAGATGCCAGCTGATATCTTAACAAAGGGACTAACCGTGGCTAAGCATAATTTTTGTTCAATGAATTTGGGGGTATCAATTAATAGAAATTAAAAAAAAAATGTATTTACAGTAAAAGCACTTTAAGTGGGGGTGTTAGAGTATAAAGTACTTTAATTAGTTTTTTAAGCTATATGGCAACGCTTTGCCTTTCTTGTTTTTGACGTCTTGTAACATTCATTCTCTTTTCTTTTGTCATTCGTCTTTTAGTTTTTCTAACAAGTGCGTGTCGTTAAAATACAACTGCCATTGAATTCAATAAGCAATAAATCAAAAGTGATTTAAAACCACTGTGTACTTAATTTATTTAAATCTCTAATATTTTCATCAAGTGCGTATTGAAGATAAATCAGTTAAATACACGTCGTTCGTTACACCTGAGGGATAATTTGAATACATGAGAATGCCCTTCGGCCTTAAAAATGCTCCTTCAGTTTTCCAAAGATTTATTACACAAATTTTTAAGAAATTCATAGATAAAATTAAAATTACAACTAGTGAAACTATTTCAGAGCATCTTCAGCTTCTTCAGCAGGTTTTGCGTTGCATTGCCGACAATGGCCTAGAGTTGCGACTCACTAAGTGTAAATTTGCTTACACGAAAATTAAATATTTAGGCTATACAGTGTCCTCTGAGCGAATTCACACTGGTATTCAGCATTTAAAAGCTATACATAACTACCCTATGCCTTAAAATCAAAAATAACTTCATTCGTTCATCGGACTATGTTCATACTTCAGGATGTTAATTCCTGGCTTTTCACAAAAAGCTCGACCGCTTTATAAACTTCTTAAAAAAGACAATTTGACTTCAATTCTGAATGTATAAAGTCGTTTTAGAACCTAAAGGAGGAACTTGTCTCCTCGTCAGTATTGGCTATATATGACCCTTCTAAAGAAACAGAACTTCATTGCGACGCTAGTAAGTTAGGATTTGGAGCAGCGCTATTGTAGCGCAAAAATGATAAGAAATTTCATCCAGTGGCATTTCTTTCGAAAACTACTTCAAACTCGGAAATTAATTATCACAGTTTCGAACTTGAGACCTTAGGTATCGTGACCGCCTTACGTCGGTTTCGCGTTTATTTGGAGGGCATACATTTTACAATAGTGACACATTGTAACTCCTTGTTAATGACACTCGCGAAGAAATATGTTAACATTAAGATCGCACATTGGTTTCTAAAGCTGGATAACTTTGATTACCAAATTCGTCATAGGAGCGGAAATTCAATGGGTGACGTCGATGCCTTAAGTCGAATGCATACAGTTGCTGCATAGATATAGATTTCCAGCTTTGTGTTGCTCAAAGCAAGGACCTAGTCTTAAGTAAGCTACGACAAACACTAGAAGATGGTGAGTTGCCAAATTATGCTATGCAAGATGGGATAATTTTTAGAATAGATAAATCGGGGCGATAAGTGTTTTACTTACCCAAATGGAAGCTAATTTAATCAGGCAAATTCACGAAAATGTAGTGAGTTTTGCAGCTACTAAATGTAATGAACAATTACGCCTGCATTACTGGTTTCCTGGATTGAAAGCTAAGGAAGAAGACTTTGTGCACAACTGTATTCAGTGTATAATCTATTCAGCTCCCGTTAAGAAGACGGAGCAATAATTTTTTAGCATACCTTTGCGTCCAATCCCTTTTGACACATTGACCACTTTGGTCCCCTTCCTTCTATTCAGCCTAAACGAAAGCACCTTCTTGTAGTCATCGTCGCTTTCACGAAGTATGTTCGCCTTAACCACTAGTACAAAGGAAGCTGTTCTGCCTTGGATAAGTACTTCAGTTACTATAGCAGACCAAAACGCATTGTTTCCGAAAGGTGCACTTTCTTCACTTCTTTAAAATTTAAGGAATATTTAGAAATTAAAAATATTGGTCACGTAAAAGTTGCTGTTGCGTCTCCTCAGGCCAATGGTCAGGTGGAGCGAATAAATAGAATTCTTAAGAATATGCTAGGAAAGCTTACTGAGCCCCTCCAACATGCTGACTGGTGCAAATGCTTATCAGATGTTGAATGGGCAATTAACAACTCAGTTAAGAGATCAACAGGTTTTCCTTCGAGTCACCTTTTATTTGGTATGGAACAAAGAGTACCAGCGGTTAAGCTCTTAACGGAATATTTGAGTGATAGGGATGTAGGGCCTGAAAAGAGGGACCTAGAAGCAATTCGTTCAGAAGCCTTATGCAACATTGAGAGTGTTCAAAAGAAAAGTAATAAGTGGTTTGAGAAACACTGTAAGCCAGCTCCCCAGTACCAGTTGGGTGATTTTGTAGTCACTCGAAATACTGATACTGTAGAAGGTACTAATAAGTTCATACCTCGATACCGCGGACCATATGTAATATACAAAGTGCTTCCGAATGACAGGTATGTGTTAAGTGATATCGAGTGTTGCATTATTACATAAATGCCCTATGATGGGGTAGTTGAATCGCGACGTCTTAAATAATGCAAATCAAACCAGCTGACAGCATACAGAATCAGTTACCCACGTGACACCCGGGTGGGTTTTGTGGTCTTGTATGAAATAAGTTATTTTTCAGTGTTTTTTTGTGTATTTTAAAAAATAAAATAGTTATTCTATATTTTGCCGTTAGCAGGAAAAAAATGGTGTACATTGCGTTTTTAATAATTATTGCTTTGATAATTATTATTAAAAATTGTTTTCAAATTTTGTTGCGAGCATTTTTTTTTTTGAATTAAAATATAAATCGCGACTGTTAAGTTGTAATTATTAAAATAATAATGCCTTCAACGTGCGGTATTTGCAAAACAGTTTTTTCTGGTGATAAAATTCAAAAATATTGTTTAAGCCGCAACCCTAAAGGTTAAAGAAAGTAATATATTTACTTACTACTTTATTAAATCGTTCCAGTATAGATTCTCGATACATGAACGAGTCGCTCGATCGGCTTTTCTAACGAGTGGATTTTGCTTTTTACTTTTATCATAAATTGATATCTGAAAGTAGGACACTTCATTTTGTAAAACCGCGTTTAATTTGATAATAAATTATATGTTTCCACTAATTGGAAACAATTTATCACTTATTGATTATCAGCAAACAATCACTAATTGATTGCCACCAGCTTTTAAGTTTTCTTTAACGTTCCTGTATACGAACTTCTTGCACTAATTGCAGCAGCCATCTTTACGTATTTAATAGTAAATTTCACCTTTTGAAGATTTGTCTAGCAAACAAAACGTAAGAAATAAACATTGTAAATCATATCTAAGATAACTAATTACTGGTGTTTTGTTCTTATTTTGTTTTTCTCCGTTTGCATTTAAGCCGAGCACCAATTGTCCGAAAGTTATATGCAAACAATAGCTCGACTTACCAAGATTTGCAGCTAAAGGCCAGCGCTCTTTGGTGAATCACTACTTTACCGGAACAGACCCATCTGATCTGTCTATGGTACTTCGAGCTGGATCCAGTGGATCCAATTTGCCAGTGTATCCAATAAGCCGTCAGCGGTGGGAGCACATTTGCACAACAAAATATTGAAATTAGCTTTATAAAAACTCACTTAAATTTTCTATCAAAACATACAAGCAGTACAGAACGTAGTAGAAAAGCTAGCAGTGAAATGTATTCTTTTTCTTCTATTCTTATTAGTTTTCATTGAAATGGGTTTTTACGGGTGGGCTTCAAACACGACGCACAACCTATTTTAAGCCTAGGGAGGCCCGCCGCTCAGATTAGCCGCCAAACTAACGGTTGTCAGTTTTGACTTTGCCCAGGAAACACCACGTGGAGATTTGAGTCGACTTGAGGCGATTTCACAAAGATTATGCTGGCCTCGCCAGGTTGAGACAGTCAGACATATTACATTGTAAAGGTTCGCCCCCCAGATTCCCAGAAAGAGAGTCAAGTCGAATGGGTCTGGCAGTGAATGCAGATAAGACGAAACACTTGGTGTCAACAAAAAAACAGTCCCAGCGTCTTGGAACCCACGATACAGTTGACAATACCTCCTTCGAGGTTGTAAAGGACTTCGTTAATCTGGGATCCAGCATAAACTCAACCAACGACATCAGCATTGAGATCAAACGAAGAATAACTCTTGCCAACAGGTGTTACTTTGGGCTCAGTAGGCAATTGAGAAGCAGAGCCCTCTCTCGACGAACGAAAATCACGCTCTATAAATCGCTCATCATGCCCGTCCTACTTTATGCATCACAAACCTGGACGCTGAGCAGTTTGGATGAAAAGACTTTAGGAGCATTCGAGAGAAAGATTCTTCGTAAGATCTACGGACCAATCTGCGTCAATGGCGAGTACCGAATACGGTGGAGTGATGAACTGTATGAGCTGTACGCTGACATCGACATAGTCAAGCGCATTAAAATCGAGCATGAAAGACGATTCTCCAGTGAAGAAAACTTTCGATTCGGTACCCAGCGGCGGTCAACGCAGAAAAGGACGACCGCATCTTCGTTGGAAAGACCAAGTAGAGAACAACCTGACGAAGCTTGGAATTTTTAACTGGCGCCAGCAAGCGAAAGACAGAAATCGCTGGCGCAAATTCTTAGATGAGTCCCAGACCGACATACGGTTGTAGCGCCAACTAAGTAAGTAAGTAAGTAAGAAATGTATTCTTGGGTATTTAGTACTGCGAAAAAGTATGATAATCCTGCAACCGATTACTTTAATTGCATTACAAAATTACTCTTTTGCTATCCTCTTCAATTTTACGAATGTATATCTTCATTCTTGTGAGTAAACGTCAAATGAATGGAGAACCCAAGGTATATTCAACATGGTAGAGTCGTCTTAGAGAGGTGGGTACCGTAGCTGTCAACATAAGAAGAGCGTAAAAGACAATTAGGGTGCTCACAGTTTTATTTCATCTGGTTATTAACTTTGCCACCTGTTAACTTTAAAACATTTTGCCACCTGGTAGCTATTTTTGTTTTTGTATTGCATGCAAAGCAGAAAAAGAAAAAAATTAAAAAAAGTTTTTTGTTGTCTCCAATAGTGGGGCATTCACTCACATATATTTTTCACATATATTCATTCACAATACAAAAATGTATTCACATATATTTTATGCTAGGTTTTTCTAGATGGCGAGGCGACAACCTGTTTTTAGCGAAATTATGCCCTGGATCAGTTTGTGGATCATAGTAGCAATTAGTCAATTTTTAACGAATCATTATGTTTATTTTAAAACGCGGTATTAAATTGTCCATGCACCATAATCTTACCAATACATTGCATATTGGATTATTTATCAATAAAACTGGAAAAAAAATTTTCAGCAAAAATGCCAAACAAATTTTCAATAGCCGCTATTTTGCTATTTTTGAATAAATTTCAATAAAAGTAGAATTTTTCATAATAACTATCCTACTAAACAGGAATATTTTTGCTTTTTGGTTTCATATGATTCTTGCGACCTGTAAATTGTCACGCCTGGTTCTGCTTCAGAATATTTTTTTGTTTATTTTGGTTATTGTTTTGAATATTGGTTAAATAATCTGAAAATTTTATACAATCTTCTTCAAAGTACTATTAATGTACCTGAAAAGTATAAGGTACCTAAATTTTTAACTTTTTTCAAAAAACATTCATGAAAATTGCCTATTTTTCGGCCTGTCTAACCAGACTAGACCCTTAAAATAAATAACATTTCAGTAACTCTTATCATATTGACTATTGAAATCGGTTAAGAAATTGGAAAAATCTTAGGCCTTTAGAAATCCCTATGGAAACGAAAAAATATTTTTTTGTTTGCTTCAGCTTCAGTAAGCACAATTTTTTTTTTAAAAAGTACTATTTTGTAGTAATCTAAAAAATATTTGTGTAAAAATGAAATATGGCAACTTTGATCCACCTTGATAAATGGCAACACTTTGTAAATATTCTTGATGTTATCACTTTGACAGATATAATTTTAATTGTAACCAACTTCATACCCAAGCGGCATTCCATTTTGTATTTTATCAGACATAGCTTGCAATTTGTAGCTCCTAATAAAATATAATAATTATCGACTTTTAAATCTCAGAAGTGGAATAAAATTAACAATAAAAATGTCAAGAAGATTAACTCGTCAGGATTCTGACCGAAAAGCAGACGAATCCAAGCAGCAGAAGTTCAGCCGATCGGCCTCTGTATCGAACGCAGATGGGAGCGCTAGTGCTTCCGCGAATGTGCCAGGGGCAAATACACCGTATGAGGTGGCTGTTGAAATTGGCACAGCGGCTAGTAAAATTATGGCTGCTGATAATTTTAACATTGGGTCTGCGGCCACATTCACCAATGCTGCCACCAATGCTTTCACCACTGCTGCCACCAATGCTTTCACCACTGCTGCCACCAATGCTTACACCACTGCTGCCACCAATGCTTTCACCACTGCTGCCACCAATGCTTTTACTACTGCTGCCACCAATGATTTTACTACTGCTGCCAAGAATGCTTTAACAACTGTTGCCACCAATGCAATCACAACTGATGTTTCCACCACTGCTGTGCTTACCACTGCTGCCACTTATGCTTCTACCGCTATTTCTACCACTTCCACTACTGTTGTTGACAACACTGCTGCCACATTTGCAAATTCTTCCAGTACTGCTGCTGTGTGTTCCCCATCTAATTAAGCTAGCATGCATGTTGGAGATGCATTGCTTGAGCAAGAGTGTTCGTTTATGCAAGCAGAGAGAAATTCTGTTGTTGAAGCGCTAAGTAGTTTTGCTTCAAAATCAGGAACAATCGGCTGCACCAGTCGATAACTCAACCATTGACGCTATGGTTAATAAGTTCAATGGAGACGACACATATGAAGTTTCAAAATGGATTTTGGACCTGGAAGACGCGTTTGCATTAACAAAATGTCATGAGCAGGCAAAGCTAATTTGTGCACGACGTCGGTTGGACGGGACTGCAAAATTATTTGCGCGAACAATTGATGCACCCACATATGATGCTCTGAAGGAAGCACTGATGGAAGAGTTTGGGCATGCACATACCACGTGGGAGGTGTATGAGAAAATGAGATGCCGCAAACTTCTACCAAACGAAACTATCCAAAGGTACGTGGTGGAGATGAAGATGCTTGCAGAGAAGGCTGACATTCCCGAGAGGGAATTGGTGGATGCAATAATAGCTGGCTTAAATGATAAATCTCCGTTCGCCACTATGTTGTATCAGGCGACGACGCTAAGACAATTAAAAATTCAATTGGAAAGGTACGAGAAGGTACGTCCGAGGCAGACGGTGGCTGTAGTGCGGGTGTTTCCTGATAATGGTGAGCGGGGGCAATACAACAACACTTCGGCCCAACACAGGCAGTCAACATTGCTTGCTAAACCGGCAATGGTGAAATCAGGTACGGGTAATAAAGCATTGGCTTCAAGTGAGGAACCGCGTTGTTACAACTGTTCCCAGTTTGGGCATTTCCTGTCTCAGTGCCCTAAGCAGAAGCGAGCACCGGGGTCTTGCTTCAAGTGTGGTGAAGTTGACCATTTCCATCAGATGTGCCCAAAAAAGCGGGTGTTGGTAGCTGCTGTCCATAACGACTTATCACTGGAGAATGGTGCGCAATTTTCGGAAGAAGAAGCTAAGCTGATGGACTCTGTTAATGCTATGCAGATGGTAAGTGTTGCTTTCCCGGGTCATAATACATATTCAAAATGCTTTACAAAATTATTCTCTTTTCTTTGGATCGGGTAGCCCGAAGAGTTTTATTAGGAAGTCAGCGGTGCCAAATTTTGAGGGTGCCAAGTTAGAACCAACCAAGTACAGAGGAATAGGTAAATACTTTTTGAAAACTTATGGTGAAGTTGTAGGTTTGGTAAAAATTGGGATGAAAGTGGTGACACATGTTTTTCTCGTTCTTCCAGATGATGATCTCTGTTTCCCATTGTTGTTGGGTCGGGACTTGCTGCGAAAATTAAAAATATTTTTGTTTCAAATTAAATCCAAATTTAAAATTACATACACTAAGAACTATCTTTTAAGTTTAATGAATAAAAGTGAAAAATTTAAGTTTGAGAATAACGTGGTTAATTTATTTGACTTAAGGAAAGGTGCTTTGCTTTGTGGAAAGTCGCAGGAAAATAATACTGGTAGTCAGCCAGGGGTTGTTAAACAAGTTAACAAGGTGATATCGGAAGGTTTAGGGATGCCTAGTGAAAGAGATGTTCTTTTGAAGATAAATGCTGTGGAATATACTAATCAGGCAAAAAGGTTGGGTCATGTGTTGGTGGTGGATAATGACAATGATGTGAGGAGTATTTTAGGTGACTCTCAGTGGGATTCCAAAGTTGTTGATATTAACAAGCAGTTGAATAAAAGTCAAAGAGAAATGTTACGGGTATTAATTGATGAAACATATCCAAGCCCTCCTTCTGAAGTTGAAATAGAACCATATGACTCAAAAATGAAAATAAACTTGACTGATGATACACCATTTCATAGCGCACCTAGAAGACTTTCTTACACTGAAAAGATTGAGGTGCAAAAAAATAATTGATGATCTGATGGCAAGGGGTATAGTAAGGTGCAGTAATTCACCGTATGCTTCAGCGACAGTACTGATTCGGAAAATAGATGGGGAGGGACGGCTCTGTGTTGATTATAGGTTCTTAAACAAGAAAACTATTGGGGACAATTTTCCAATGCCTTTGATAGAAGACTGTGTAGA
This sequence comes from Dichetophora obliterata, assembly GCA_963920525.1. NCBI lineage: Eukaryota > Metazoa > Arthropoda > Insecta > Diptera > Sciomyzidae > Dichetophora > Dichetophora obliterata. The sequence goes on along the minus strand of OY986436.1, from coordinate 111,233,721 downwards.
ATATCTAGAAGGAAAGAAATATTTTACTGCTTTGGATCTGAGGAATGGTTTTCATCAAATTCAGATGCATGAAGATTCTATTCAGTACACTTCTTTTGTTACAGCTGGAGGAGTATGGATACACAAAGATGCCATTTGGCTTAAAGAACGCTCCGGCATTTTTCCAGAGGTTTATTTATGACATTTTTAAGGATTTGATACATTCCAGGAAGATAGTAGTTTTTATGGACGATATAACAATTGCGACAGTGGATTTCCACAGTCATTTAGAGATCGTTAAGGAAGTATTAGGGCGTTTATATAAAAGGGGTTTGGAGCTCAAAATGAGTAAATGCCAATTTGGATATTTTGAAATAAATTTCTTAGGTTATACAGTAAGCTCCAAGGGTATCAAACCTAATGAAATGCATCTCAAAGCTATTAAAGATTTTCCTCAACCAACAAATTTTAAACAGATTCAGCAATGTTTAGGACTTTTTTCTTATTTCATAAGATTTGTTTCTTCCTTTTCGACAATTGCAAAACCATTGACGAATTTACTGAAGAAAAAAGTTGTGTTTGATTTCGATCTAAAGTGTGTCGAGGCATTTAACGTTCTTAAGAATAAACTTCTGTCTGCACCAATACTAGCAATCTATAGTCCTCTTAGCGAAACAGAATTGCACACAGATGCGAGTAAGTTAGGATTTGGGGCGGTGTTAATGCAAAAGCAGGACGATGGTAGATTCCATCTAATAGCTTACTTTTCTAAGACAGCGTCAGAAAATGAATCGAAGCTACACAGTTTCGAATTAGATACTCTTGCAATAGTCTATGCTTTGGAACGATTTAAGACCCAATTACAAGGGATTTCTTTCACTATGGTAACTGATTGCAATGCATTGGCCCAAGCTATGGGTAAAAAACAAGTCAATCAGAGGATTGCTCGGTGGGTTTTCAATTTTGAAAACTTTAACTATAAGGTAAAACATCGTAGAGGCGAATCGATGGGCCATGTAGACGCCTTAAGCCGTTGTTATTTAATTGAAGATCAAGATATTCAGGAAATAGATCTTAATAAACAAATAACTCAGAATCGAGATGAAACCATTAAATCAATACGATCAAAATTAGAAAAGGGGGTAGTTCAACATTTTGAACTCAAGGATAGTCTAGTGTTTAAGGTGGGGCGTGAGAATAATTACCAACTCTTTGTTCCAGTTGAAATGGAATTGAATATTTTTCGTTTGTAGCATGAGAAAATTGGTCATTTTGGAGTGGAAAAGACTGCAGATGAGATCAGAAAAAATTATTGGTTTCCCAAATTGAAGAAAAAAGTAGAAAGGTACATAAAAAATTGTGTAAAATGCATTGTCTTTTCACCGGCGGCCCGAAGTAATGAGCATAAATTATATAATATACCCAAGAAACCTATCATTTTGGTCCGTTGCCTTCGATAAAGTCAGTCCGAAAGCACATTTTGTTGGTTGTAGATGGGTTTACGAAGTATGTCAAGTTGTATGCAGTAAAAACAACTAGTGCAAAGGAAGTATGTGGATCATTATAAAAGTATTTTGACAACTATAGTAGACCTAGACGAATTGTCAGTGATAGAGGAACTTGCTTTACGTCTGGTGAATTCAAAACCTTTGTTCAGGAAAATAATATAGAACATGTTAAAATTGCTGTAGCTTCCCCACAAGCTAATGGTCAAGTTAAAAGGGTTAACCGAGTACTTAAGGCTACGTTGGCGAAACTATCAGAACCGTTAGAGCATTCAGATTGGGTGAGTATGTTAACGCGTAAGACTCCTAGTGTACTTTTGTTTGGGACACTCCAACGTGGAAGAATCATAGATGAGCTAACTGAATATTTAGAGGATAAATTTAAATTTGAGAGTCGTGATTTAGATAAATTAAGAGCAGAAGCTCAGGAGTCCATTGAGAAATCCCAAGATTAAAATAGGAAATACTTCTAAAAGCATAGCGAACCTGCAAAATTGTTCGAAGTAGGGGATTATGTGGTAATGAAGAATGTTGATACAACTGTAGGTGTTAACAAAAAACTGCTACCTAAGTACAGAGGACCCTATGTTGTTAGCAAAAAGTTACCAAATGATAGATATGTTTTGAAAGATATTGATAACTGTCAAGTGACACAGATACCATATGATGGGGTGGTAGAATCGATTAAATTGCGTCGCTGGCTAACTCCGGTTGAAGAGTATTTGGAAGATGACCGGGAAAGTAGCACTGACCCTTTAGATGTAAGTTTATAACTGTAATATAATATAAGAAAGTTTAATTGTTTCTGTATACGTTGATCGGGGTTGATCAAAGAGTCAAGATGGCCGAGCTGTAGTAATCTAAAAATTATTTGTGTAAAAATGAAATATGGCAACTTTGATCCACCTTGATAAATGGCAACACTTTGTAAATATTGTTGATGTTATCACTTTGAAAGATATAATTTTAATTGTAACCAACTTCATACCCAAGCGGCATTCCATTTTGTATTTTATCAGACATAGCTTGCAATTTGTAGCTCCTAATAAAATATAATAACTATCGACTTTTAAAATTTCTTTCTGCAATAGGCACAATCTGAAAAATGCCACCTCCATCCCTGGCTTGAACACATTGAAGACATATAAACAACTGTGTTGCATCCTCCCACTTAGATGCCCGTAGATCCTACCGCTCGTCTAAGGCCCTACTGGTCAGACCGGGAACTCGTCCCAAATCCTAGTTATATTTGCTCACCTTATTTTATTAGGCATGGTGTGCTATGCCGGTCAGTAGGCAGCCGTGAGGTTGCCGGAAAGTTATCTTAATTATACTTACCGTGGTTATCCATGTCTGTTATGTCCTTCGGTCTGGCTAATTTGCTGAAGAAAACACGGTTTTGGGTCCAGGTCTTATTTCTTGATCACACTTGGTGACTGTATTTTTATTTTTTAGTTTAAATGACACTTTTATCTTTACAATTTAAAGTTTTACTACTTCTTGTCATCGTGAAAATTCAACTCTCTATTCTCTGAAATATACTTATGCTTAACACCTCGGTTTTAATGAAAATTAGCTGTACTCAGCATTTGTGCAAGATGCGGAAGCCATTCTTGCATAATAATTAATCTTAGTTTTTATCGTAATTATTGAGTTCTTAACCTAGTTCACAAATAGTTCTGAATCTAGTTTACAATCTAGCTAATAAGAACATCATTATGATGTTCCTATTCAATATCTAGTAAAACTTAATAACTTAATTGCAGCACTTCTGCACATACATACATACTATCTCTTAATTGAATTCGAGCTGGACAAGTGTACAAACATGTTCAGCGTGGATAAAATTAAGTCACATGCATAGCCAAAATGTATGCATGCTAATTGCAACAATAAAATATTATTAAAATTAATTTACCTCTGTTTTCTGCTTTCACAACTGGCGTCAGTGTTTACTTTAATTGATTCTGTTTTGAATGTGCCGGCCTTGGCATTGAATTAAATTAAAGCGCTAATTTTAATGCAATGCAAGCTGATCGCCCGATTTGTGGTAGATCAGTTCTCATTGCAGGCACTTGACCATTTATAAACAGATTACATTTTGGGGAAGCCGCGTTGTGAGTCACAACAACTTATTGTGAAAATATTGTGAAACAAGCAACGTTCCAGCAATTGCTTATTTCTTCACGAGGCACACAAATATATGAGCCATTTCCTTTTTAAAAAGACTTTCGACCAAAGAAGTTAGATATAAGGAAATGGTGTTGCTAACACATACACTCTACTTGAACTGTCGCACTATTCCTAAATTGTGCGAGCGAGACAGAGAGTGTTTTTGACATATCTGAGAACACTGGCATCTGATTGGAAGGCTCCTCAGCAAAATAGTTGAAAATCATTTAATTTTAAGTATTTTTTACAGCTTAAAAAGCGAAAAAATCAAAGAAAAAACCACAGAAATAAATGCAACATGAGTTGTGCTCTTAAAAATTGTAAAACTTCCCGAAAACTTATAAACAATGCGCTATCGTTCCACAGGTAAAAATGTCCATACGGTTTGAACTCTTTTAACACAAGTGCTTTATTTAGTTTCTTACGATATTTTTTAACTTATTTGTATTAGAAATGTATATATTACTAGTTAAAAATGGTTTAAAAATCCAAATTAGACCCCGTTGATTTTTAGTGATGGGAACTATAGAATTCAAATATTCGATAGTTCAAAATCATTCATTCATTCGTTAGTTTTTTTACTCGATAGTTTTTTTATTTGCACTTCGTTTGCAAATCATGAATCATGAATACTGAAAATTTAAATGAAAAAGTACGTTTAACAACACTGCTTGATTTGTGTTTAAATGGAAATTATAAAGAAATGACACCAGTTAATAGCTATTAAGAGGTTTTTTAAGTCGAATGAATGAATACTTGAATTGATAGCAAAAATCATTTGATCTTTGTACTAGCTACTATTTTTATTATTCGAATGAATGAATAATTTGTTACTAGTAACTATTTTTTTAATTCGAATGAATGAGTGAATTATTTGATAGTTTAAATAATTCTATAGTTTCGTGTACTATTTACTATTTTTTTGAAGTGTGGAAATGAACGAAATATTCGAACGAATTGTTCGATAGTTAAAAACATTCGATAGTAAACACTCGATAGTTGAAATCATTCGATAGTTCGATAGTAATAAAGGATTTTAAAAAGTTCATCTAATTTCATTTGTAATTAAAGTTCAAGTCTAGATTTTGAGGATTTAAAATTTAGAAAAATTACCTAAAAATCTTGCTGTTTTTCTAGTTTTTCGACAAAACTAAGCTTTATGGGTATTAACACAAAGGTAATGCGCGGTTTGTTGTCCCGTAGCAGCGGCCGACAGCCTCCTGTTAAAAGGAGACAACTATATACATTTAGTTTTTTTTATTAAATTTGGAAAAACTTCGCGATTTTAAGTAAAAAAAGGGTTGTATCTTAAATGCATGTATTTTTATGTTTAAAATCTTGTTGAATAGATATTTGTATTATCTCTCTTTTGATAGCCTTAAAGTTTAGTTTTGTTGGAAAACCTAAAAAATCAGCTAGATTTTTAGTCCACTTTTTCCAACCTTGAATGCCCATATCTTCTAAGCCAATTGCGAGCGATCAGAAATTTTTTTAAATAGAGTTGTTGCTATTCTTAAAATGATCCTAAAATTTTAATGCATAAGAACAAACTTTAATAGTTTGGGCCTTCTTATACGATACAACCGAATACGGCCCTGTGTGATTGTTTGAGTATTTGTGTGAACCAACACCAATGTAGAAATTACCACACACTTCTGCTAATACACCACTTCCTTATATTTAACTTCTTTGCTTTCGACAAATTACACAATTTCTTGGCGTTTAATTCTATCAATTAAATCAATTTAAATCACAAAAATGCACAACACAATTCCAACTGACAAGTTTTGTTATTTGATTTGTTTTTGTTCGTAAACAACTGAATTTGACAGCCAAGGTACCCACCACAAGAGAGAATAGTATTTACTAACACTACCTCCTTATATATACTTTGAGACAACCTATAGTAATTGAATCATGGCTGATATCTAGCCATCATTTTGTAAAAGAATAAAGTATTCGAGCTGAAGAAGCAAAAACGTTTTTACTTTTCTGTTTGTTCAAAATTTAAAAGTTTTTGTAAATAACCTTTAATGTAAACAGCAGAATCGATGAAAAAACAATTTATTTTTTTTTGTTAATTAAGTAAAAATAGTAATATGAGTGATTAAATTTCCCCTTTTTATTTGGTAGACGGTTTTGCTATTGGGAGCCCAACTAGAACTGATGGACCACATTTGAGTTGCAGCGACGTCGTTGCGTTTATTTTTGTGTCAAAATTGACATGATGTTACGTATTGGTTACGTTACAGAGACCACTATGATTCGAAAGTGGTGCAACACAATGCCGACATTGTGTTAGTGAAAATTACTTTGAAGAGACTTATCACATTTTAGTATACACATTTATATATAAATGCATTACAGAGTTGCTAATTCCAAAAAAAATTAATTTTGTTTACATGTTTTGCTTACATTTTGCAGCCATAAATATTGTAATTAAAACAACGTGTTTTCAGCTCAGTTGAAGTAACAAAAAAAGGGAAGAGTTTTTTATTTTATTTGACAGCTAATAATAGTTACAGTGTTGCATAAATATTTAAATACTTCACATTAAACTTAATACTTTTTAACACCCCCACTTATTAAAATATTTTGAATAAACGATAAAGTTTTCTAAAAACTTAACAAAAGTCTTCAAATATCATTTATTTTATGAATACCAAGTAATTGTAAAAACTGATAGTGCTTAATTACGCTTAAACTTTTAGTTAGTATATCGGCGGGCATATCAATCGTTTGCAAATATACCAGTTCAATTATTTTTGACGTAATATAGTCTCTAAAAAAATGCTATCTAATATCTATATGTTTTGTTCTTTTGTTAACAATAGGATTTTTTGACAATTTTTGTGCACCCTGATTATCATTATATAATACAATAGTATACAAGTTTTCTGTAATTTCAAATTATAAATTTTTTAAATAAATTGCTTCTTTACGATATTCATCCGATATTCCTATATATTCGGCTTCTGTGCTAGAAAGTGACACGGTTCTTTGTTTTCTACTCTCCCATGAGATGACACAACCAGACAGTTTGAAACAAAATCCAGTGTAAGACCTTCTATCTAATTTGTTCGAACCCCAGTCAGAGTCTACAAAACCTTCTAATTCCGAATTCCCATCTGCCGTATATTTCAAACAAAAATTTTTCGTTTTTTTAAAATATCTCAGAATTCTTTTTGCATATGACCAATGCCTTTCGTTAAAACAGTTATTAAACTGGCTAAGAAAACTAACTGAATATGCAATATCTGGCCTTGTCATAACCGCTAAGTACATCAAGCCACCTATTAAGCTTTGATAAGGTATACCGGACTTACAATCGTCTGTTTTATTAATTTTTAATTTTACTTCCATCGGAGTATTAGAAGTTTTACAGTCTTTCATGTTGAATTTGCTTAACAACTGATTAATATAATCAGACTGATCTAAAGTAATAATGTTATTTGCTTTATCCATTTGAATTTTCATACCTAAACACTGCTTTATAAATCCCAAATCCTTTATTTTAAATTTTGAAGCTAATGCAAGCTTCAACCTATTAGTTTCCTCCTTATTATTTGAAAAAATAAAAAAGTCATCTACATAAACAGCCACTATTGTTTTCTTACTATTTTCTGATTTTATATATAAACATGGCTCCAATTTAGATTTTTTGTATTTAATTGTATCTAGGCAATCATCTACTCTTTCATACCATGCCCTAGAAGACTGTTTTAAACCATAGATTGCACGTTTTAACTTCAGTACTTTATTCCCTACATTTGTATGTAAGTCGTTAAAACCTTCTGGCACTTTCATGTAAATATCTTCTTCTAAAAAACCATTTAGAAAAGCAGTGGTTACATCAAGGTGAGTTATATCAAAATTTAACTTTACCGACAAAGCAAATAACATTCTCAAAGTAGTATGTTTTATGACAGGCGAAAAAGTCTCTTTATAATCTACTCCTTCTATTTGTGTAAACCCTTTCGCTACTAATCTAGCACGATATCGCACATTACCTTCACTGTCGAATTTTTAGTTAGTTTTTATTAGTTTTTTATACAACCCATTTTGATTTCACAATCGAAGCGTTTCTAGGTAGATTCACGATTTCCCAGGCACCACAATCTTCAAAACTCTGCAACTCTTCTGCTACTGCTAGTTGCCACTGTTCCTTTTCGGAACACTTGAGGGCGTCGTCAAGCAAAACTTCGCTGTCATCATTTCGCATGCTATCGCCAACACACATATTAGTTACACCATATCGATCTGGTTTTTTCCTAGTCCTTAATTGCTTAGGTGACATAGCTGGATTATTGTGTACTTCACAAACACTTTCATCGCTGTCTTCGCTGGTAGTTACACTATCTTCTGGAACATATGTGTCATCACTGTCATTTGGCACATATATATCATCTAAAGTTGATTCTTCTGCTGATGATTCGTAAGGTACTCCTAAGTGCAAGTCCTCCACTGAGCCCATGCATTTCTCTTCCTCAGGGTCAGCTTCAGGATTTTGATCTTCAATTGGTACGCTGCAGTAATCTGAGAGTTCCTCTTCCATATTGACTACATCACGGCTTGTCGTAACAGTTTCGGTTTTAGGGTTATATATCCTGTAGCCTTTGATAGTTTCAGAATAGCCAACAAATATGCAATGTTCAGACTTCTTGTCCACTTTTTCCTTTTTTGTTTGGCGATATGTACCATCACCTTGCTACCAAATATCCTTAGGTGCCCTACATACGGCTTTCTGCCTGTCCAGATTTCAAAGGGTGTTTTTCCAAGTAATACTGACGTTGCAGTCCTATTTTGCAAATATACAGCCGTGCTGGCTGCCTCTGCCCAAAATTCTTTACTGAGTTGTGCATCAAATAATAGGCACCGAGCCTTCTCTATAACAGTTCGATTAAACCTTTCACATCAACCATTTTGTTCAGGTGTATAGGGGTTTGTTCTCTGGTGAATTATACCATTTTTCGTTAAAAAACTATCGAATTCATTGTTGCAGAACTCAAGGCAATTGTCAGTTCTCAAAATTTTAATTTTGGCAACTACCTGGTTTGCAACAATTTCATACATTAATATAAAATGTTAAAATATAATAATAATTTGCGTCCACCATTTTAAATAGAAAGACCCTACGCTTGGGTCGTAATTAGCTAATTGTTACAAAATGTACATCTTGATGAATAATGAGTGATTCCTACACTTGGGTCGCAATTAGCTAATTGTTACAAAATGTACATCTTGATGAATGAAGAGTGATGCATTTTTAAAGGTAATACTTGATAAATCGTAAAGTAGTATCCTAGGAATTTTTACAAACTTTTCCCACAAAATATTTTCCAAATCAGTATCGCTGCAACGTCGTCGTGTAAAAAATGTGTCTTAAGTAACCTGTGGTCGCAAAATTCTACTTGGGAGAGTTTATAAACATTTTTAGCCCCGGAACCCTCTCGGTAGGATGGGAATAGTGTGGGCAGAGCTCGTCTACCTGAGCTCATGAGTTGTATGGTTGGATGATTAGGCCAGGAGCACCCAAACGATTTGACCCCTTTGTTTTTTTTTGTATATTTAACTTTCTCTTTTCAGATCCGAACGGATTTTTTTTTATTTAGTTTAAATCATCGACGCTCAGTGGGAACGCTTCATACAAGTTTAGGCCATAAATTGTAAAAATAAACCCACATCTTTGAAATTTGATATGAGTGCTTTGTAGAGTTTAGTATAAAATATTTATAAGTTTGGATGAAATCCGCCCACAGACATGCCCACCTGCCATACGATTTTTTTGTAGAAAATATTAAAAATAAACTTCGAGCTCTGAAATTTGGTATGAGTGCTTGAATGAGTATATGGGTATATGAAATATATGTAAGTTTGGATCAAATCCGCCAACAGACACGCCCACCTTCCATACGAATTTTTTGTAAAAATATTAAAAATAAACCCAGAGTTTTATAATTTGGTATGGGTGCCTATCTAATTCATCCACAGACACGCCCGCCTTCCTCATGAATTTTTTGTCACTACTTTTGTAAGGAGTTGTGGTAGGTATAGAAAAGTATATATATTCTTGATCAGCATCACCAACTCAGTCGATGTAGCCATGTCCGTCTGTCCGTCTGTCTGTCTCTGAGAGCGATTACAGCCGTAATTTTGAAGCTATTATAATGCAATTGATACTTCAGCTTGTATCTAAAAGGTCATCTAAAAGGCCATGTTCAAAAATGAGCCAAATTCGATGAAAACTACGCCTACCTCTCATATAAAGAGACTTAATCAAAACAGTAAAATCTTTTTAAATTTCACAAAAAGTAATATATAGACTTACAATTTTGCATATGTGCTTTGATATCTAAAATCCACTTCTTGCATTAAATGGCGCAACACGTTCGATCAGGCACTTGAATCTGTTCGAATATTTATTTATTGTTAATTTGGTTAATTAGGCACTTGATCCTATTTAACTCCAGGAGCAAAATTAAAACAAAGGCAAAAATATACAAATATATGAAAAAATATATTGACAAAAAAGAACTGCATTCATATTACAAAATAGCCAAACTGGCCTTGAATCAGACCATTGCACTGGAATTTATATGTCGCTTTTGTAAGCTCATCTTTTTTGGCAATTGGTGTAGTGATGTGGTCGAATTTCGGTAGGAAGTTTAAACTGTAGCTTAGACTTTCATTTTGGATAGCTGATAAAGCATGGTACATCAAAAATTGCAAATTTACCGTTAAACTTTTCTCTCCACTTACGTGAGCAGAAGTGCTTTTATTTGGCATTCAGCTTGCCATTATGCAAAAGTTTGAATCCCCCTAACTGCCCAGAACTAAGACCTATTGAAAGATATTGGGCTTTTATTAAAACTAAATTAAGAAAATACATTCGCCCAGCCAAAAACTTCGATGACTTCCGAAAAAAATACAAGCAGACGACAAATATGATTACAAATAAAACTTTGCAGGATTTAAAGCGATCCATCAAATCCAAGCTACGAATTTTCCAAAGCCAAGCAGTAAATAAATGAATTCTACTCATCTTTCTTCTTATAATATCTTATTTATATTACCTATGAATAAAAGTATTAGTTATTGTTAGCTTAAACCTTAAAATATTGAGTTTTATTTTGTGCAATTTATGATGTACCATGGGTTAGTTGTTCTTGATGGAAGTTTTAATGAAGAAAAATGTTGACTGCTGAAGATTTCTTTGATGGAAGCATCAAATCAGATGTCTGCACGGTTGGGATGTATGATTTGTGAATTGTATGATGTGTTGACTTAAATGTTTTGTGGCTTTGAATGGTTATCAGTGGCTGTTTAATGACACTCAGTTTTCATTCATAGTGATAATTTCCGAGTCTTTAATGGTAAATTGTCTGCTTCACAAACTGCATTTACCACGACTTCGCCATTGGCAGAATAAACCCATTTGTTTGGATTGTGTAATTGAGGCCATTGGGGGCCAGCTTCCGCATATTTGATGGAGCATGACGTTTGTTGCAACATGATTAAGCAAATTTAACTTACATATTGCTATGTTGGATCCTCGCTTATCAAGCGGGTGGTTTTGTTGACATAGACAGTGCTCTCTTTCGGTGGACGTGCATATCTTTGAATCTGCTTCTTTCAGTGGGTAATATTGATCACGATGCAGATTTACAATCAAGAATGATTGCAATGACTGGATTCGAACAAATTCATTGTTTATATGCCACGGCACAGGAGTAAGCTTTAATAATTCGAAATCTTCAGTAGATACTGGTGCAAGTTTCAATTTAAAAATCAAGTAATTTTTTTATGACTTGTATTTCGCTTAGCATTAAGCTATATAGTTGTATCAATCCCTCGGTAGGTAGTCTAAGATGGCTGGGAAGGCTCGCTTTTATGTGGAGTAGCTCTTCTTGTAGCTGTTGTGGTGAGATTAGTTCGGGATTTAGTTTGCCATGATGTGTGTCTATTAAAATTCTTGGAAGAGAGTCTTGCAGGATTTAGAAGTATATTAGTTCCAATGTTGTTTGAATAGCTAGTTCAGCAACAGATTGAGCGATGCTTTGGTTGTCTACTTCTTGTTGCATGTTGTCAAATAGAAAGTCCAGGTGTTTTAATATCCTGTCGACCTTTAGAAATTCTCCTTCAATGTTTCGTTGGTTCTTTGTCATTACATTTATTGTGCTGACCAGAAATGAGGTTTGGTTATGGATTTTGTTTTCAATATAATTCCCATTTTGGTGTATTTTATCAATGATATTGGCGATATCTTCTGCATACTGAGAATCTAGGACTCCGAATAGAGAATTAGCCACGTTGCCGATGACGTTGAATGCACCTCTTTTCGCTCGGTATCCATTGTGTATTCCATTCATTAATCGCTTAATTAACATGACTATTATTGAACAGTGTTTGGACGTTGGCAAGACTGCGCAGGATTTTTGTAGTATTAGTAGATACCCATTCATTAATTTCAAATTTTTCCAGTACGTTTGCATATTAATGTAGGTTATTATTTTGTGATTATTCCAACTGAACCTACTTTTTCGAAATAAATACTCGGATTGGCTACAAATGGTTGAATCTCGATTGGCGCAGGAGACACGTAAGGTACAAATAAGCAAGCCATTAAGATGGTTACAAGTGGTAAGCTTGTATTAATTTGTGTTCGTTTTGGTTGGTGAGAAGAGCCATTGGGATCAGAGGCTATTGTCTTCTTTTCATTTGTTTTAGAGCTGTCTTCTTTAAGCTTGAGCCCTTCATTATTTTGTTCTGTTCAAGAAGGTTATCCTCCTGATAAAGATTCTTTATTGGTGCCTCTACCTGGCAGCCTGGGAATTGGACGTTTTAAAGTTTCTGCTGCTGTCTGAATGTCAGCTACTCTAACAACGTTGTCCTGACCCGTGTGTGTCTTTAAGAATCTGCCCAGCGTCCATTGAAGCGGTGGAGCGTTATCTTCTTGTGTTATTACCATTATGTCTGGATCGATGTTGTCCCTTTGTTGCTTCCATTTGTTTCTATATTGCAGTTCCTGAAGGTACTCTCGCGACCAACGCCTCCAAAATTGATGCTCCAGGTGGGATACTAGCTTCCATCTGGTTAGTAGCGAAGCTTAATGTGGCGATCAGAAAGTGTCCGGATGTCAGTGCGGTAAGGTCATTGGAGTCGGATGACATTAGAGTAAGTGGCACGATTACGATTTCCGTGGCCCCAAGATCTGAATATGCAGTTTTGAAGAGCTTATTGAGAAAATAAGATTCACTGAAGGATTAATCGATATATCGATTAGTTATCGAGCTATCGATTTTTAAAAATTTACTAAAAGAAGTCTTAATGTAAATTCGACTATATCTATGCTAATATTTAACCGATCGGGATGATTTGGGTATCATTAAGAAAACAAATAATTGTGCAATTTTTAAAAGGCAGAGCCACTTTTTTTTATAAAAATTAGAAAAAATATCAATATGTACTCCAGAATACAACAAACAACCTTAATAAAAGTCTATCTGGCTTTTTTTACAGAAAAAGTACATTTTGTAAAAGGCATAACTATATTTTGTTTTCATTTCATATTAAAACCATTTTAAATGCCTTTCGAATGACACCTAAATCATTCAGATCGAACAAAAATTAGCAAAAATATAATCGAATTTAAATAGTGGTTCCGTTGAGTAAACATTTTTTGAAAAATCGATATCACAATAACTAATCAATTTATCGATAAATCCTTCGGCGATTCATATTTTCTCAATGAGTACTTCAAAACTGCTTACTCAAATCGAGGGGCCAAGGAAATCGTAATCACCCCGAGTAAGTGGTCTTGAGTTAAGTATAGCCTCAATCTCAACCACAACTGTTTCTAGCTCTTCATAGGTTAGGAACACTGTGGATACACTCCTTATTAGATGATGGTTCGCTGATTTGACAACAGCTTTCCAGAGTCAACCAAAATGTGGAGCTCGAAATTCAATGAATTTGAAATCGATTCCCCTACCGCTGCATAACCTTATTTTTGATTCATTGGCTTTTTGGGAGTGGATTGCTTCTGTGAGCTCATGGAGTTGATTTCGAGCCCCAACAAAGCTTGTAGCGTTCGACGCATTCGTTGTTAAATTATTTACCAGTTCGAGGTAAACTGCCTTCGTGACGAAACTGAAAAATACAGCAATCTAAGCCTTTATGGCTCTTTTTCCTCTGATTTTGTAATGAATTCATAATGGCTCGCAGTAGTCAACGCCACTGTTAATAAAGGGTCTTGTTGGAGTCACTCAAGTTTGTGGTACCAACCCATGATCTGTTGACATAATTTTGTACGAGCCTTGCTACATCGTATGCATTGCTGTACTGTCACTCTGGGTATTATCTTTCCTTGAATTGGCCAAAAACTTTGCCTGATTATTGCTAGTAATACCTGGGAGCCACAGTGCTTATTGTCTTTGTTTGTCATAATAAATAAAAGTGTTGCTAACGGATCGTTGTAGGGAATTAGCATTGGATGCTTAGCGTGATAGGGTAGTGTTGATACTTCTAGCCGTCCACCCACTCGAATAATGCCTTTATCATCAATGAACGGAGTCAAACTGCTAATTTAACTTGATTTGTCGAGTTCTTGATGATTTTGTATTTGTTTAAACTCGCGACTGTAGTCCGAAATCTACATGCTTTTTACGATGACAAAAAGTGCCTCATTCATTTCTTTGGGGTTAAGCGATATTTGTTGTTGCCTCAAACTCTTTTTGGTTTTTGTGTATTTATAAATCGTAAAATATATCCTAGTATTCCTTGAAGTGTTCGGAATTAGTTTCCATGACTTATTGTGTACACAAATTCTCCATTAATAGGTTGTTGCGGCAATTATTTGTCATTCTCTGTTTTTCTTGAGGTAGCAAGGATCACGGCTTTGCTGGGAAATATTGCAAATTTTTGTATGTTTGTAAAAATAGGCTTTTCGATAAAATTTTTTAAATGCAATTAAAACAATTTTAATTAATTTTTTCGTATCGACATTTTGTTGATTTTTTTTGAGACTACGATCTGTAACTCAGAAGAGCTAGTGACGATCGGAGACAACTCTACCCAAATGAGACAAAAATACATATCTTATTACAATAAACAATAGTAATTTAGGAATTTATCAGTAAAAATTTAATTTTTTAAAATAAGATATAAGATATCAAGGTACATAGCATTAAAAAATAAAGAAAAAATATTATTAGGCTAAAATGCCAATAGTTAGATATAAAAAGTAACAATAATTTCACTCAGAGTTTATTGCATAACTTGTAGAATATTACCTAAATCTTCATAATTAAAATTAAATAGCCAGGACTTTACGCTTTTGAGAAATAAGGCCTTGTTGCGCATAAGCCGTAAATTAGCCGGTAATCGATTAAAAACTCTAGTGGACACTGAAGAGTAACAGTTTAACTAAATTTGCAACTTATGTGGTGGAACTTCAACAAAATTTTGCAAATTGGTTCTTAAATTATAACGCATAGAAAATCTGTTAGACAAATTAGTCTAACCAATCTGTTAAACCAGCGTTATTAAAAATAGTTTAAGAACCTTGTAGTAATACAAATGCTTTAGCGGCAACATTGACAGCCCCTTTAAAAAACCTTAACTTCTATCGTAGTGCGATTTATTACATAATAACCGAATAGCACACTTTTGCAAGTTAAGAATAGGGTTAATTTTGTTTTTATGTGTAAGGGACCCATGGGTACCATGTTTAATTGAATCTATAAAAATTTACAAATTCACAAATTATAAAACTTACAAAACACAATATTTAAAAGACTTAGGGCCGTTTTCTCAATGTCCGGTTAAGCACTAATCGGAACTTTAACCGGCGGTTAGCAAAAAAGCATTTTCTCAATGTTCGGTTAGGTCTTAAGTGTCGGTTAAGTTAACGGCTAGTTGCGGTTCCGGTTAGTTGCTAATCGGAAGAACAGCTGTGTAGTGTAAAAAATAATTATATATTTTATAGTTTAAAAATGAATAGAATTTCGAACATTTCGTTTATTTTCTAACTTAAATTTGAACTAAAATAGAAAAAAGACAATACGCATAGACGTGATTAGAAGAAGAGTACTGCACTTTCTTCATATGCACTGAAGTTCAGCACTCTGTTGCGTTTTTTAATTATTTATTAATTAATCCTTGTTAGATATTCACATAAAAAAATGAACAAACAGGCTAATATGCAGCTAATATGCAGTTGAGCGTATTCACAATTGAAAAATTCACAATTAATGACTTAACCGACAGTTGCTTAACCGACACTTGGTGAAAACGAAACTCTTTTTTTAGTTATCGTACGGTTAGCTAACTCCCGGTTAAGAGCTTGACTAACCGGACATTGAGAAAGCGGCCCTTAATAATAAAAATAATCTTAATTGCAATAGAGATTTGTACGTTAAACAATAATAATAAGACAAGTACTTACAAAAATTGTTGAACACACTACATTTAAAGAAATTATAAACCTGCTTTTCAATGTAACTAATTTAATAACTTAATTTTTCAAAAATTACAGCTGTCTATCTTCCGTTTCTATATTTTGTTTAAAGCAACTGCATAGCTTAAATTTATGTTGTCTTTATCTTCTTTGTAGTTCATTGTTGTCGTCAAGTTTTGTTGTATACGTAAGCTTTCTAGCATATATCGCGTTTTCCCTTTTCTCTCGATGTCTCGATATTTGTCTTCTTTTCTCTAGATCGGCTGGAGTTTGTAGTTGTGATAAGAACCCTGGAGGCCACAAGTCCTATCTCCCATGTAAGAAAAATGTTCCTTGAAACCATAAGTAGCATGCTGCGAGATCCTTTGCTGTTAATCCTCTAGACAGCATATCTGCTGGGTTGTCACTTGAGCCGACATATCACCACTGTTCTGGTAACGTTAATGTTTGAATTGTTGATATTCTGTTAGCCAAAAACGTTTGAAATGTTGATGATTGAGCATTGATCCAATTTAACACAATTTCTGACTCAGTCCAGAGGACTAATGGTTGATCCTTGATTTGCATAGGAAGTATTACGATTTTCAGCGGAAAAAGTAAGGATTACTTGTCAGTGACAAAAAAACAACAAATATCAAAATATCAATTTTTCATTGAACACCCACAATAAGTATGAAATCTTTTCAGTGTACTGAAAGTGCATGTGGTTTTGGAATTGTAATAAAAAGTAAGTATTAAATATTTTCATTGTACTGAAAGTGAAGGTAGATTTGAATTGTAATCCAAAGTAAGTATTAAATATTTTCAGTGTACTGAAAGTGAATATTAAGTTTGAAAATTTTATATAAAAAAAGATGCATTCATGTTTCAGTGCGCGGCAAATGCAAATCAAATTTAACAATTTATCAAATGTGTTTCCGTGAACATTAATTTTTCCGTGTTCTGACAATAAAGGCAATTGTTATTTTCTCCGAGAATGGATAATAATTAAGAAATAAGTTTTTAAGGTATAATATAAATTACAGATGTAGGTACTAAAATTGTTTTCTCAGTGTACCGACAATAAGGGAAATTCCTCATTGTAATAGTTTTCTATAAGTAAGTATTCAAACAATAAGTATTCAAACATTTCAGTTTATAGAAAACGTGATTATTAGGTTTGTGGTTTTTGATTTAATCTAAAAGGTAAGTAGGATTGTTTTCAGTGTACTGAAAATTAACTTAATTTTTCATTGGGATCAATACGATAGGTAATGATTTTTCAGTGTACTGAAATAGTGATTAATAAGTTTGTAAGTAGTCCTCTGGACTGAGTCAGAAATTGTGTTAAGTTGGATCAATGCTCAATCATCAACATTTCAAACGTTTTTGGCTAACAGAATATCAACAATTCAAACATTAACGTTACCAGAACAGTGGTGATATGTCGGCTCAAGTGACAACCCAGCAGATATGCTGTCTAGAGGATTAACAGCAAAGGATCTCGCAGCATGCTACTTATGGTTTCAAGGAACATTTTTCTTACATGGGAGATAGGACTAATTACCCAAAAAGGTAGGTATTAAGTTTTCAGTGTACTGAAAAACGAAAATTTCATTTTCAGTGTTACAAATGGTATACATTAATTTTTCAGTGTACTAACCATAAATGATATGTTTCAGTGCAATAAAAAGGTAGGTGATAAATCTTGTCGGTAATTGAAAAACCGAAATGTCAAGTAATATGCTTGTTAGTTTTAATATTCTCAAAGAGGTAAGTTAATTTTTCCCAGTGCATTGAAAATATTAAAATATAGGTTTGTAAATTTTAATGTAATCAAAAAGGTAAATCATTTTTTCGGTGTACTGAAAATTTTAAGTTATAAGTTTGTTAAGTTTAATTTAATCAAAAAGGTAAGTTACATTTTTCAGTGTTCTAAAAATATTACGTACATTGTTTGTTAATGTTAATTTACTCAACAAGGTAAGTTCATCTCTACAGTGTACTAAAAATATTAAGTTTTGTGTTTTGTTACGTTTGGAAATATTTAAAAAAAGTCCTAACTAAATATTTGAAATAATGGTTTTGGCTTTTAAGCGAGCCGCGATGTGTATGAAGGCCACAAGGCCGATTTGTAAATATAAAAAGAAGGCAATGCTGCCGGCATGACTTTCATGTGTATAATCCTTATTTATTTTAAATTTAATTTTCTTTTATAACAATTTGTACAATTTTTCTTATTCTAAGACACACCCATTTTCCAGTCACATTTCCAACATATTTAATTAGACCAATCATTGATGTAACTAAATATGCAGACTTGCATTTTGTGTCTTCCGCAAAAATGCAATACTAAACATTTGGTCACATGCAATAACCCACATGTGCAAATTGTAATATGATCGGCTCTTTGTTATTACTAGAAGTGGCTGCTTGCGCTTAGCCAACATTCGTGATTCATTAATAATCACTATTTCTTTATTGTTTATGTTCATGCCGTTTTATTGTTTTAACTTATGTTGCACTACTCAGCTTGATCATATTGCACTCACATGTGCTCAGTGTTTCAAGGTTTGTTTACGTTGATGACCTTGCTTGTGACTAGGTGGTCTGTTTGTTATTATTATTTGTTTGTTTATATTTGCTTCTGGGTTACGAACACAACAGTTTGTTTAACTTAGTCAAAAAGGTAAGTTAAATTTTCAGTGTACAGAAAATTTTAGGTTATAAGTTTGTTAATTTTAACTTAATCACAAAGTTAAATTAAATTTTCAGTGTACTGAAAATATGTCGTAATATGTTTGTTAAGTATAATATATAAAAAGAACAAATTCACTTTTCGGTGTATTTCAACGGTAAGTATCATTAAATATTATTTTTCATTTTTCAGGGTACGATTCTAAAAGGTAAGTATCAATAAAAATTAGATTTTTCCTGTGAACGGTAGGTAAAAGTAAAAATTTTCATTGTACTTCAAAAGTAATTATTAACATTATTTTTTTCTTTTCTTTTTTTTCCAGTATACTGGGAGAGTACATGCTAAGTTTGCCGATATATTGTCGTTGACTAAGTTAAATTTAAGTTTAATCTTTAACTTAGTTTCAACTGAGTTTTAATTTTACGTTCGGTTCCATGCATCGTGCATTCCCGCTTTCCGCTTTAGTTAAAATATATTTTAGTACCTTAATAAATTAGTGTCGAAGTTTTAAACTAAATTGTAGTCTAGTTGTAGTTATGATTCTATTTTGGTTGTGTCTATTATTTGGTTATGTTTAAGATTATTTACTCTTTTTTTTTACGTGTTCGCTTTCCCCGATTTTTAATTTTTGTCAAAGATACGATTATTTTTAATTTTAGGTTCCCGTTTATTATTTATATATCTGCTTATTCTGGATTTTTTGATTATCAGTTTTAAATACGCGTACTTTTCTTTTCATTTAGTAGAGATTAATATTTAATGTTAAGTTACGTTTATTATGTCTTTAATTTTCGGTTCAGCCTTGACTTACGACGCTCTTTTAAGCTTCCAATTAAGTTTTACTTAAGGGTTGAATTACGCTTAGACTAACTTTACGTTTAGGTTAAGACTAATGTTTAAGATTTTTATTTTAGCTTAAGATAAAGTTTAAGGTTATTAAAGGGTGTTTTTTATAGAGTGTTACAACTTTGAGTTCGCATCACTGCTTTATTTGACCACTCATTTAACAGTTGATAGTTGCGTTTTGTTAAGTTTGCTTTGACATTTCATAATAAATCAACTTACACCAGATCAACGCGTGCAAATTGTGGAAATTTTTAATCAAATCTGTTCGTCAAACTTATCGTGCACTTCGTCCATTTTATGGCGTACATAATCGTCCTTCAGAGCTGCTAATTCGAAGAACAATAGATCGTTTTCGGACCACATTTACTGTTACTGATAATGTGCATCCCGTGAGACGCCAAACAGTGCGCACTGAAGAATCTGTAGCCGCTGTAAAGGAAAGCATTGAAGATGATCCTAATCAATCAATTCGTCGCCGTTCTCACCAACTGGGGTTGAGTCCTTCCACTTTATGGACGATTTTACGAAAAGATCTTGGCTTAAAACCTTTCAAGATTCAACTTGTGCAGGAATTAAAGCCAAACGACTATCGGATGCGCCGCCAATTCGGCGAATGGGCTGAAGCACAAATTGATATTGATTTTGAATTTCCATGGAAAATTTTATTTTCCGATGAAGCCCATTTTTGGTTGAATAGCTACGAAATAAACAGAATTGTCGTATTTGGAGTGAGGAGAACCCACAAGCTTTTGTCGAAACACCATTTCATCCACAGAAAATTACTGTTTGGTGCGCTTTATGGGCTGGCGGAGTCATTGGCCCATATGTATTCAAAAACGATGATGGTCAGAATGTTACTGTCAATGGTGAACGGTATAGGAACATGATTCGAAGTTTTTCGTACCTCAATTAGCTGGCATTAATTTTGCTGATATGTGGTTCCAACAGGACGAAGCAACATGCCACACAACGGGCGCTACAACTGATTTACTCAAGGAAACTTTTGACGAAAAAATAATTTCACGAAATGTCCCAATTAATTGGCCCCCAAGATCGTGTGATTTAACCCCATTGGATTATTTTCTTTGGGGTTATGTAAAATTACTTGTCTACGTTGATAAACCATAAACAATGGAACACCTGGAAATCAGCATTCGAAGAGTTATCGGCGAGATACGGCCGCAAATGCTGCGAAAAGTTTGTGAAAATTGATGTTCCAGATTGCGCCTTGTACGCGCCAGCCGTGGCGGTGGTTATAAAGTTATATTCAACCATTAATGTCATAAAATTTTCTATCTAATAAAGCTCGTTTTATTGATATTAAAAAATATCACTATGTTTTATTATGATTTAAACTTGTATCACTCTATAAAAAACACACTTTATTTACGTTAATTATAATTACATTTGAATTACGATCTCCTGGTATATAACTAACAGCTTGAATTTTTGCTGCTTTTAAATGGTCGGGATTCGTCAAAGTATTGAAATTAACGTATTTTGGTTAAACCCATTCGTGGTATTATTGTTGCACAAAAAAAAAATTACGTTAATTTATAATTTTAGTTGAATGTTTTTTTTTCTAAATTTTTCCCTTGGTGTAACAATTAAAAGGTCTGCTTCCGTACTTGCTTCAAGTACTGTAAGGTATTTAAAACGTTTTACGTACTTTTTCCCAGATACCCAACGAGATATTCATTACACATGACCTGACCGAAACCGATTTATAACAATTTTTATAGTATTGACCTGAAAAAATTAGTTCTCCACTATTACCCGACTTTACTTGGAATTAGTACGGAAACAGATCTGATAAAAATATTAAAATTTTTAGCTTATACAAAAAAAAAAATAAGAAAATCAAACAGAGAAAAAACCTGGTGTCCCAGTCAGTGGATCCTTAGCTGGTAATGTTGTTAGCTGCTGCTGTCGATGGTAGATGCTGTTGTTGTTGTTAGCTGCTGTTGATGTTGTTAGCTACTTTTAGTGGCTATTTGGCCGAGCTGTTGGTGATGTTTAGCGTGCTGTTCGTGGCTGCTGCGATTGTGACGGCTGGCACCCGTGGTTGAATGCTCGCTATAGAAGTGCACAGCGATGGCAACTAAGGGAGTGCCCCACTGATGGTGTTCCACTTCACGGTGATTGCCGTGGTTGGCCGTGGCTATGAAGCTGTTGAGCTGTCTGTCGGTATCGATGTTGTTTCTCGGAATTGCAGCTTTAAACTGGTGCCTGTAGCTTTTGTTGGTGGAGCTTTGGGTGCGTAGAGCGGTTTTGCTGTAGTTGGCGTTGGCCATGCACAATGGGCACTGGCGGCTGGTGCAGACAATGCTGCCTGTTAGGTTGAGTGCTCCCTATTATTGCACTAGCTACGCTGCAGGTATGTTGGTCGTGGTAATGGCTTGGAACTGCCGCTACGATAGCCAGGTCCTGACGATCGCAGCATACAACACCAGTGCGCTGGTTTAGCGCTAGCTGGGGTTGTATGCTGCAGTTGATGACGATAACGTTGCTAGCGTTTGACTCTGGTGACGTTACTACCTGATACTGCTGCTCGCCGTGGGCGCGGCTATTGGAGCAGACACCCTTAGTAGCTGGTGGTGTTGCTTTAATTGGCTGCTGTTGTTCTACCGAGGATGATGCTGTGGTCGTGACTACAAATTTCAAAGTGAATGAATATATTTTTACCTACGAATTTCAGAGCGACTTGCCCAGGTAGCCATCAGCGAAAGAAAGACAAAGGCCGGAAGTTCGCCAGCCATCGCACTTTTCATTGACAGTATCCACTGGCTGTGTTTCGATTCACATAGGCAAGCCGGGTAGCACAACGCGCTAGGTTATACAACACGGTTTAACGACCGACTACACCGAATGTCGGTGCAAACGAGTGTTTGCGCAAACTGTCGGACACTGTGTTTGAATCCTTTTTCGCAATGTTTGCAATCAAACTGGCTGCATATACATCGAAAGGGCTTTAACAAGTAATTAATTCAGAATATAAGAAAAACATGTCACAATGTAGACACTAATTAACAACGGGCTGACACAGACACCCAAGGCAAGCAAAAATAAAAAAACTGCAAATAAATTTGATCGCTTCAGAGTTGAAATCCCAGCTCAGGTTTGAATTTGAATTCAAGTTCCAGACCAAACAAAGGCACAACACAACGGTTTTACCGGTTGAGCCGATGAGACAAAACAACTCTTCCGGTTGATCAGGTCATAGTTTTTCCTCTGCTGACTTGAATTTTAAATTCAAATTCAAGCCTGAGCATGGAAACAACTGTCGACTTAGCTGTCAAAATTGGGGTTGCGTTATGACAGTGATATTTTCATTAAGGTTGGTTCGCCACTCTACTACTATCTGTCAAACGACCATTTGACGCTGGAGATTTTTCGCCCCCTACAAAACAGATGCTTGACAAAAGCCAGATGCAGACAAGTGTCTGAAAAGGGTGAAAAACTATTAGATTTCCAATTTAGCTCAGTTTACCCATGGTCGTCAAGACAAAAAAAAAATCAGGAGTGCGAGCAGTCTATTTGTAAAGAACTTGGCACAACCACTTTTCGTTAGCAACATATATATCCCAACCGTACCCAAACGCGTATCCTTCGAGTGCAACAAAAAAAAAAGAATTCCAACTAACCGCTACCAAATATCTTTCACATGATATGTGCCTTGCGTTTTCCCCTCTACATCAGTCAGCACATAATAGGCGTTACCAAGCTTTTGTTTAACAATCGCTTTAACTCCGGTTGGAGCCAATTTGGCGTTAAAATGTTTGAGCAAATTGCTTTGGCAAAAATTACGCCTGGTCACTTCTTGACCAATTTCAACCTGACGACGGTGAGAATTCAAGTTATAAGATTGGGTATTAAGGTCATAGGAATCTTTCATTCTTTTATGAATTAAGCTTCGTATTATCGAAAACTCATCTTCTCGTTTTAACCTCTCTGAACCCTCAGAAAGCAAGTTAAGATTTTTTAGGATTTTATAATCTTTACCGTGAGTCATCATGTGCTGACCAAAGACAACATAATATGGTGCTTATCCAATTGTCTGATGGACACTTTTGCGCAATGAGCCATTAATGCTAATTATATACACATCCCACAAGCGTTGATCTTTACATATATACGAGCGTAAAACTTCGTTGATCGATCGATTGACTCGCTCAGAAGCAATGGATTGGGGAGCGTAAACGGCGGTGCGCACATGATTTATGCCATATTTAGTCAGGAAAAGTTCAAAATCTTTACTCTTGAACTGACTGCCGTTATCGGACAAAAATGTCTCGGGAAAAATGTCTTTCATAAAATCCATAATTAGTCTCGAGGTGAATTTCTTAAGATGTTTCAGAAAAGTAAATTTAGAAAAGTGGTCTACGACTATTAACATTCCAATGTTACCTCTCTTGGATCGCGGGATTGGTCCAATTAGATCGACGTAGAGTCTTTGAAAAGGGCGTTCAGACTCAGTCATCTGACCCATAGGTGGACGAAGGATATGTGTAGGTGACTTCGAGGTTTTGCATAACTCACAGCTCAAAACGTAATTTCTGAGATGTGTAACCATACCTGGCCAGTAAAAGTAACGACGAATTCGTTCAAGCGTCTTGGCTATGCCACCATGAGCAGAAGATGGAGTATCGTGAGAGGCATAGATTACACTTTCTCGCAGCTAGGCTGGTATAAGCAATTTCCAAGCCAGTGAAGGGTCGGTTGTTTCTGATTCAAATTCTAAACGACGGTAAACATAATCATCAATGATTTTATAGTCTGGCAAATTCGATCAAGCCAACTTTTCTCTGAACTTTCGGTATTCGTCTGAATTGAAGTGTCAAGACTCATTATCTATTTCAGGCAAAGTTTCTATTTCAAGTGCAGCCACGACAGATTCAGGGTCACCAGGTTCAAAAGACCGAGACAAAGCATCTGCTACAACATTCTCGCTGCCTTTTCGGTGTTCAATCGTAAAATTAAACCCTTGGATTTTCAGTGCCCATCGAGCTAGTTTACCGCTTAGATCTTTCTGACGCATCAGCCACTTCAGACTTGAGTGGTCGGTCACTACCTTGAACTCGTGTCCTTCAGTATAGGCGCGAAATTTTTTATCGCTAGCACGACGGCTAGACATTCCAACTCAGCGACGGTGTAGTTTCTTTGCACTTTGTTGAGTTTGTGAGACATAAAAGCTATGGGCCTTTCGTCCCCATTCTCATCAACTTGCGCTAAAAGACCACCAACACCACACTGGCTAGCATCGCACTGCACGATAAACGGCCTAGAGTAGTCAGGATGCACGAGGAAAGGAGCTGTCGTCAACTTAGCTTTGATGGCGTCAAAAGATTCTTGAGCCGAAGGGTTTCACATGAAAGTTTTCTTTTTTGTTAGGAGTTCAGTAAGGTGAAAAGTAACCACTGCATAATCAGACACAAATCGCCGGTACCACCCAGTTATTCCTAGGAATTGGCCAACTTGACGAACTGTTCTAGGGACGGGATATTCTGTTATGGCTTTCACTTTGTCGGGGTCAACAGTTAGCGAACCTTTTCCCACTACAAAACCAAGATACTTGACCTTATTGAGACCAAACTGACTTTTATTGACATTAATTGTCAAACCGGCTTTTCTAAGGCAAGATGCAACTTCTGACAAGTGCACTATGTGTTCTTCCAGTGATTGCGTTACGACCAACAGGTCATCCAAATACACAAAGACTCGAGTTTTGAGATTGTAAGGAATCACCTTGTCCATCAATCGACACATTGTTTGCGGTGCATTGCACAAACCAAAAGGCATGCGCGAGAACTGATACAATGGTCGATTGGGTATCGTAAACGCCGTTTTAGGACAAGAATCTCTGGATAATTTGATTTGCCAAAAGGCATCTTTAAGGTCGATCTTTTCCATAGCTGGTGAAATGGGATAGTATCTCTGTTTTATAGGAGATACTACACCTGTATCGATGACGTGTTCTACCTAGACCTTCTCTTTCCGAAGAAGGAAAGGCTGCTATAGTGGAATCAAGCATTCTACGCTGGAGGGCATTTAACTGAACGCTATCTTTTTCTATTTCAAAAGCAGAAAGTTCGCTCACGGTAGGAACGAGCTGAATTTTTAGCTCAAACAAATTCCAGAAATCCATTCCGCAAATCACGTCTTGGACGATAGAAGGAACAATCAAGAAATTTAAATTTTTTGTATGGTTATGAAAGGTAATCGGAAGACTAATCGAACCCACGACCTGTTTTTGTTGACCGTCAGCGGTTCGAACATTGCCTCTTAATTAAATAAGTTTTTTTGTAGAGTTTGACATAAGAACTTGAGCGAGTTTTCCACCAATGCAACTCTTCGTAGCGCCACTATCCAAAAGTGAAAGATATTTAGTTTTCTCAATAAGCAGATTGGCATAAGGCCGAACATCGGAGCCTTGATAGACTATGGCTGAGACAACACTCTTGCGTAAGGATTTAATTCGTTTCCAAAACGAGCGAATACGTTCCGAAGAACGAACTGAAGGACGTTTGATAGCGGAAGTTCCAAAAATTCTATCGCGGATTTTGCGATATTCAATAAGTCGAACATGGTACGGTTTGATGGTAGAAGGTAGAGGTTGAGAATCAACAGGAAGGTTTATCACAGTTTTTGTCGAGGCGGACAAGGACGTTGAAATATCGGATTTCAACAAAAGTTTAGTTGGAATTACATCCGAGGACGATTTAATTGGGGTCTGCTCCAGCATTTCAACTTACTGATATCTAGCACATTGATTTCTTATTCAGCGTGGTCGATTTCTACTTCGTTTAAACTCGGATCATTATCATGAGATAACTCAAATAACTGCCGACGAGAAATATCATGTCTAGGAGGTACACTACTATTCGGGCGAACGTAGTATACGACGTAGTATGGCAATGCTGCGAATGTCAATGTGTAGTAAATGTGTAGTAATTCATGACGTAAGTCCGGTCGTATATTTCTTACAACTGTTTCTACCAAGTCAGATTCGCACATTGGATGTCGAAGTCTATCACTTAAGCACAAAATTTCGTCAAGAAAATCATCAAAAGTTTCGGAATGCTTTTGTTTCGATGTCAACTTGAATATCAAACTCTGAGGTATAATCTTTAAATTGGCGCCGCAGAGCATCGCAGAGGTCAAAACATTCAACCTCAACGGCATTGCGATGATATCGCCAATACCACTGGTGAGCTTTGCCTTCGAAAAGAGAGTGTACGTGCTCACAAAGAAGAGAAAAATTTCCATTTAGGTGAAGAGACGTCAAAGTATTAATTATATAGATAAATTCATCGACTGAAATGTCATCCGGCGTGCCCTTGAATTTCACGAGCCAATTTCGGACAATGTTCGAAACTCGCTTCTTAGAGCCAGGGTCTCTATCGCAAATGGGAAGAGGAGGAGTCGCTCTGCGCCGAGCCGATGAAGGAGGTACAGGCCTCTGAGCTTCTTCATGCAGAACTTGTGGCCATTCAGGTTGTCGAAGATTAGGCACGTTAGCAGGAGGGTTAGTTCCAATGTTCAAAATACGCAGCATCGCTTGATGCTCTGTCGAAATTATCGAGCTTATCTCCACTCGGAGTTGGCCTAACGAGTCGGCGACGATTTGGTGTACTTTGGTTTCAGAAACTTGGTTCGATTGGTTCGGTAAGATGGCATTGCCCAGCTGTTCAGGCCTACTATCACGATGGTCCGATCTAAAGATTGCTTGTTGTCGCGTGTTGGGGCGATACCGTGGTGCACCACCACCTCTTCCCCGCTGTGGTTGTGGAATACTACCAGCAACTTCGAGAAGGTTCACCGCCGGAGAGGGACTACAACTGCCGGAACCAATGCCAACCGACAAACTGGACATGCCTTGTTGGTTTCTAGCCACGTCTGCAAGCACAGAGCATGGAAGTAATGATTGCACGAGGTCTCAACTACTTCATCCATAGGTTGAATGGTTTCATTGCACACGGCACAAATGGCATCGTTGGGAGGATTACCCACCCCTAACAGGTCTTCTGTACTTCGCGTTACAGGCATCGAAAATAAAAAAAAAATAAAAACCAGCAATCAATTATATTTATTTTTAGCATAAATAATTTGTATGCTGTTATAGCCGAGAGAACCCTACCGTTCTGGCGGAACGTGAAAACAAGGTAAAGAAAAATCAATTAACAATTTATCAATATAGCATAAATGATCTTATGCTGTTATAGCTGAGTGGAAACGAACAGTAAGCTGAATGAGAGAAACGGTTGGAAAAAATCAAAATCCAAATAGTAATTTGTACGTAGTGCATAAGCAATTTTAGCTGTTATAAAGATGTTACTCCGAAAAATTTCGAGAGAAAGATTTCAAAAAGAAATAAGAAATAAAAAAAATTCAATCAATATTAGGTACGTATAGTACAACCACTTATGCTTTGGTGAAGAAATGAAACTCACTGATTTCACGAGAGAAAAGAAATAGAGAAATATTAATCTCAAATAATATTTGGTAAGGATCGCATACGCAATTGTATCGTGTGGTGGAGAACTGAAACCACCAGATGTCACGAGAGAATAATAATGCAAACTAGAAAGAAATCAATAAATATTTTAACGTAAAGTGTTCAAACTTTTAAAATGTTGAAAAGGATGAAAGCCCAAAGGTTTTCACTAGAAAAAAATGTTACCATAAAGAAGTCAACCAATAATTTAACAGTGGCACATAACCAGTTTATGCTGTCAATGAGAAGTGAAACCAAAATTATTTCACGCGAGAGAAAAACCAATAATGATTTATAAGTAATGTATTGATACTTTTGTGATGTTACGAAGGAGCAAAAACCAAAAGATTTCGCAATGAAGAAAAACAATTTTTCAATAAAAAAAAAACTAAAAGTTAGTTAATATTAGTTTGTCAAGAAAAATTACGAGCCCCAGGAGATCACATTCTGTCAAAATGCCCCCGGAAGAACACTGGGAAGATACGACGTCGGCTCCAAAAAGTATCCCAATCACGGAAACTGCGTCAACATCCAAGGATGCTGCACAGAAAAGGGAAACAGAAGAAGGGCATAAACACAAGCTCTTCCACAGTAGACGTCGCCGTGTGAAACTTCCTCAGCGCGGGGAGCCAGGAGGGCTAGACGACCCACTAAGAGTCGGCCTAAGTGGAGCAGGCGTAAGATGGTTTCTGCGCTATCTGGAACAGGGCATGGCATCCGAAATAGCTCATGAAAAAGCGGTAGAGCATCGGGGTAAAGCTGGCGAAGCCCGGTACCAGAGGCAACGAAGAGGAGCTGCAGCGAGATAACGCCTCCTCAACGTCCAGAGAGCAAGAAGGTCAGAATAGCTCCTGGAAGCAACAGTAGATCAGTGCCAGGGGCTAAGTTACCCGAGCCAGAACCACAGAAAAAAAGGATCAGCTATGCCAGCATAACCAAAGGCATCCAAATAGCGGTTCTGCCCAAAGAATATCCCCGGCAAATGCTAAGTCCGGATGAGCTCTCGGAGCTAGAAGAAGCCATACTGAGCGAAGTAGTGAAGGGCTGGTCCACCAAGCTACAATTTGAGGGAATTCACTTCCGTCCGGGCATGTTACTGGTCGACTGTTCGAATTCCTCAACAGCAGAATGGCTGCGAGCAGCAGCACCAAAGCTCGAGCACTGGAAAGGGCTAGAACTGGTGGCTTGCCTAGGGGAGGAGGTCCCAAAAGTGTATACTGTTAGGATGTCCTTGTCAAGAAGCTCAAGTACGGAGATCAATAGATCAATGGGACTAATTGCAGCCCAGAACGATGGTCTCAATACAAAATATTGGAAGATATTGAGCTCCAAGGATGAGGGAAGTGGGCACATGCTTACGTTCTCAATAGATAGGGAGTCACTTGAGACTATCAAGTCAAGGAGCTCAACTATCAGCTTCCGCTTTGGAACCATTCCGGTGTTGGGCACAAAATCACCCCCAACGACCAAACCGTTCAAAGCAGCAACATCCACAGCTGCAGCACCCACAGCTGTAACGTCAACAGTGGTAACGTCCACAGAAGCCACATCTGCGACTTCCAATGAAGGGAAAGACGCAACGCCACCAATACAACTAACTGGTGAATTTGTTACGGAGAAGTTCGCCTCCGTCTCGATCATCACCGCAACACCTTCAATCGGAGATCAGGCAGAGGGCATGAACCTCGATTGATAATAAGATCGAACCTCTAACAGAGGTAGGAGTACCGCTGCCCGAAGAAGAACGGGGCAGCAGCCCGGTGCTATGATCAGCACAGTAACCAGCACGAGATGTGCCCAAGTAAACCTCTATCATGCAAAAGCTGCATCGGCAGTTATTGCTCGGAGGTTCACCACAGAACAACTGGGCTTCGTGCTGATCTAAGAACCCTGGTGCTACAGGGGAAAAGTCAGTGGCCTCTACTACAAAGAGGGTCAGGTAACTTGGGACCAGAGAACAATCAATCCCAGAGCATGTTTTCTAATGCAGAAAAATATTAATTATATTTGTCTTTCAGAATTTATGACGCGGGACCTATCAGTTATCGAGACTCACATCGAAACTGATGGCAAGCACCGCGCCATAGTGATCGCATCCACTTACTTTCCTGGGGACGATCTCAACATTCCCCCAGCGGAGATAAAAAGACTTGTGGAGCACTGCAGGAAAGAGCAACTTCAACTACTCATCGGCTGTGACGCCAACGCGCACCACACAATTTGGGGAAGCACCGACGTCAACATCAGAGGTGAGTACCTTTTAGAATTTCTTTTAAGTAGTAACCTAAACTTTTTCAATGTGGGGGTAACACCTACTTTTGTGACTAGAGCTAGAGAAGAGGTCTTAGATCTCACCATAGGAAGCCCAGATGTTGGGGATATGATTAGGGAATGGAGGGTATCAATGGAACCTTCAATATCTGACCATAGAATAATAGAGTTTAGATTTGGGGCAATAATTCAAGAGATAGAACCCAAAAGAAACCCAAG
This sequence comes from Dichetophora obliterata, assembly GCA_963920525.1. Taxonomy (NCBI): domain Eukaryota; kingdom Metazoa; phylum Arthropoda; class Insecta; order Diptera; family Sciomyzidae; genus Dichetophora; species Dichetophora obliterata. Next base: position 111,203,101 of record OY986436.1, on the reverse strand, counting down.
AAATACCAGTTGGGACACATACACCAACACCCTGAAAGAAAACCTACTGAACGTAAAAGCTAGGAGTAGAATTAGTAACATCCTAGAACTTGAATGCTATGTAGAGCAGAAAATCCATAGTGTTTTACGTAGACACCTGCCGTTTAGGCTTAATTCTACGTTGCTCCATAGCATGGGACCGAAATATTGCGTCCGCCAACGCCCCTTTGAGAGTTCAAAGGTACCAAATTAGCTAAATGTTATGATGACATGTCGCAACCCTTGGTAGGGGTGGAGGCCTATCTAAAACCTCTTCCGTACTCTGGGGTACGGCACCCGGTTTGAGAATGCAAACCTACACCGAGCTGAGTAGCTCTACCCGCGATATAGGTGATAAACACACAGCCACCACGAATCTCCCCGAAGGGCCGACTCAATCAGTCAACCTGGCGTATGCCAAGGGGCTACTGACTGCCCGTGGTACCATCTTTTAAGTCTTTGGTCGGACCTCGAAGCATACTTAAAGCATACTCCTACCAGTTTTAGCTCATCACAGCTCCGGACTGGTAACCAATAAAACAAAAATGGACAGATCAACAAAAAATCGAACAGCCTCATTCACACACCATTCAATTTGGACCAACACATTCACACAAAGCAGAACGAAAAAACGAATACATCAAACTCAAAAACGCCTGGCACGCCGCCTCTCAAACACCTGACATGCATACTGATCCAACCTAGAAAGGTGTTCGCTAGAAGCTAGCACATTTTCTAGGTCGAAATCCCCATTCACACTCAACACACCCATTGCACGCAAATCACGAATGTCATCATAAAGAGGACACTCACGAAGCACGTGCAACCAGTCCTCATAGACTGCCCCACAATCACACTCCGCAGTCACACTCAAGTTTCTCTCATGCAAGAAAGCATTGAGAGAACCATGCCCAGTCAAAAGGAAACCCAGACTCAAGCTAAAGCAAAAGTCAGGGCGACCATTCACAAACATAACATCACGTATAAATTTGTACGTGACCCTTCCATTCAAAGATTCATCCCATCTAGATTGCCATCTAGACCTCACACACTCATTCAGCAAAGCCTTCCACTCACCCTCATTCATACACCTTACATCAGAGTGCGAAACCCATTCAAACAATAAGGAGGGCACATCTTTCCCGATCCCATAAGTAACACAGAGTTGCATTACTACAAGATCAAGAGGAGGTACCCCCAACAACACTTGTAAAGCATCCGTAGATACTGTACGACACACAGGCATACACCCAATCATAATGGCTCTCTGACAAGAGAGTATCTTTCGATATCCCACAGCAGACCTGACCACGTGACCCCATACAGGAGCACCAAAAGTCGCGCAAGCAACAAATAGGCCCCCATACATAAGCCGCACAGCCCGCCTACTGAGGCCCCATTCACTCCTAAGCAGACGACGCACACACCCCACGACCGACAATAATTGGCCCTTCAATGTCACCAGATGGGCAACAAAGTTCATACGTTCAGATAGTTATCCCCAAATACTTGACTTCAGTCGCATATCTGAGGCTAACCCCATTCGCTCTTACACATGGATTTCGACGCAACGATAACCTGCCTTTCAGCAGCATCGTCACAGTCTTGTCCATGGCCACACTCACACCAACACCCCTCCCCCAATCGCACACCATGCCCATGGCCGCACTTGCCCTAGCCTCCAGCTCAGCACGAGACTGGCCTTCAACCAAGACAAGGAGGTCATCAGCATACGCACAACATTCATACAGTTGACGAAGCCGCCTTAGCAATGGATCCATCATGAGGTTCCAAATGAATGGACCACAGATAGACCCCTGCGGACAGCCCCGAACAACATCCATCCACACACATTGGTTTACACCAACAACACATGCACGCCTGCCAGAAAAATAACTCCTCCAGAGCTTAATTTCCCGGCACCCAATCACACTCAACCTATCTAAAACCTTCTCCCAGCATAGATAGTCGAAAGCCCCCTTGAAGTCAACAAATAACCCCAAGACATACTTGGAGCTACTTACCGCAACAACACTCTTTACAAACATCCACGCATCAATCACACTTTTGCCCTTACGAAAACCAAATTGATTTTCGCAAAGGCTCGCATTCACACAATCAAGAAGTCGTTCCACCATAACCCTTTCCAGCACTTTTCCAAGCACTGGAAGTAAGCTAATACCCCGTTAGGAGCGAGGATTGCTCCTCAACCTATCAGGCGACTTCAAGAGCACAATCACTCTTGCCTCCTTCCACACAGTGGGAAAGTAAGCCTCAGACACACACTTTGCATACATAGCCTCGAGATACTCAGGAATAACCTTCCAGATGGCTTTACCCATCTCTCCAGTCATACCATCCATACCAGGAGACTTCCGACTTCGCAAAAGACTGATACCATACTCAATCTCGCCCCCCCCCAAAGACGGAGGATCCAACTCTTCTCTGGATTGAGAAGAGATTTCACCTTCCGATCTCGGAAAGAATGAGCTCAACAAAGCATGGACACAATCACTCCATTCAGACAGAATGGTATCGCCAAGACGAATACAATTCACATCTGTAGATCTGCCCCGCCCACGACATATTTTATATGCCATGCACCATGGGTCATCTCTACAGCGGTACACAAAGTCTCTCCATTCTTTCTCTTTCACACTTACAAGCATATGCTTGTACTCACTCAAACATTCCCTATATCGCTGTCTATGCTGGAGCACTTCAGGATCCCCAACCACTCTAGCCCTTTGGAATCTCTTCCTCAGACGTCTGAGTAGCCTCCTTTTTACCCCCAACTCCCTAGTCCACCACTTCACTCTGCTACGATTTGCCACTTGACACCTCGTAAGCAAAGCGTCGTTGGCACCCTCAACCCAATCACACAACAGAGCAATTTGCTCATCCACATTCATACATCTAAAGTGTTCAATTGGAACGCTCATGGTCACTTCATAAAGAAATACACCATAAACATCCCAATTGACACCACGTGTGCGCCATCGCTTCAAATTCACCCGATCACGCAACACTCGCTCGTAAGTAAGCACAACCTCAATAAGGTTATGATCACTCACACCACATCCACCTCGCACTCTCCATTCAAACTCAAACATACCGAAGGCTAAGCTGTTACCGATTGTAACATCGATATCACTCACCCCTCTTGGCCCATCGAACGTATACCACTGGCTTGGCTCATTCAACACACACAAGCACCTACTCAAACACCATTCACTCAGCATCTCACCCCTAATGTGGTTCTGGTAACCAGACGCATGTCTGGGTGCCTTACTGAACCACATAGGAGATGATGCATTCGCATCCAAACCCAGGACCAGTGGCTTGCTACTCGCAAGTAATAGCAAGGAGTCCATATACGCAAGATATGGCTCAAGAGGATCACCGAACTTGCAATACAAGCTCGCCAGATACACACTTCCAAACACACCATCCACACACACACACACACCCCACTCACTGACACTCACAACCATGCATTCAACATCAATGTCATTAACAATCACAGCAGAATTGCACCTCGTATCAGGAAATACCCTCAAAGTAGAAGGTAAGCCCCGTAAACAACCATTGGCTGAGTACGGCTCCTGAACAAGAGCAAAGCTGATGCGACCATCAAGCATCAATGCACCCAAATCACACATAGCAGCATATGCACCCTGACAGTTGAGCTGAAGTATTTTCACACTCATTCTAGTGTCTTGCTCTCGCCCTAGCCAGTACCACACAATGCAGAGGGCACGCCTCCGTTAGCATGCGATGCGCAGAAGGTAAACCCTTAAACGCACAATTGCGGCAATTCAACGGATTGCCGCACACCCTAGCAATGTGGCCAGACTGACCACAACAAGAGCAAACCACTTCCTTCACTCTACACTCACTCACCCTATGGTCCAAACTCATACAACGATAACATCCCAGGTGCTGCGTGTAAGCCCTCACAAAAAATGAGAACCACTTAATATAGCAACGGCCGGCGTCGAGAAGGGATTCCATGGCAGTGCCAAAACCCTCCAGTATGACTGCCGAAACTCCATTATCTCCCACTTTCCATGGAGGACTGACCAGCTTAACACCCTTACGGAACTCATCCTCAGTCATCTTGTCCTTGAGATTCATCTCATATAAATCACCCATGAACTCGTCAAGGGTAATTCGTGAGTGAACCCCCTGGACCACAACACGCTTATTCAGTCTTTTGTTGACCATTACGTCCAGACCGACTTCCGCGAACTTAACGTTCTTAGAAATACGGTCACGCTCAGCAATTGAAGGGGTACGAATAAGTGCCCCACCACCACGAATCGGCTTGACTTCATGGACCCGCACACCAAGTGTAGGACCAACCTTGTCAACGACGTCCTTGACCACCTCCTGAGGCGTAGCCTTGCCCTTGCTCTTCACAACCAGCGACCATGTTTCCACAACAGGCTTAGCCGGTGCAATCGGCACAGAGACAGGCACAGCAACTGCAGCAGGAGCCGCAGACGCCTTAACCCCCTTAACCCCCAATGCAGGAAAGCCTGCCAAAGGCAAATCACTTACTCTCGTTTGGGTTACATCCAAACGCCCCTTCAACCACTAGTTCTCAGCAATCAGGGACATCAGTATGATTTCATACTCCCCGGCAGTATCAATAATACTCCGGGCCAGATTGCCCTCCTTGTTTGCCTCAAACACCGTCTTTACCAATTCGCTGGTAACACCCTTCAACAAGACAAGAGGTGAATCCTCCCGCCCTGCAGTTACCCCAGGAGCAGACCTCCCAGACACCGCACCGCCAGTCAAGGGCACCTCGGTCAGCCGTCCTTTGGAGTCACCTGACAAGCGACCACCAGTCAACGACGCGCTCGATGCGACCACCCCTTTACCGGGGCGGACCACCTCAACCACACCGCCAGACAATGGCACCCCGGTTGACCTCCCTCCAGACCCAACTGCGCCAGCCAAATTAAAACCAGACGCTGGTTTTCCCAACAGGGCATCACCTGTCACCGACACACCCCCCGGCAAGAACTCGTCAGACAAACCGTCCGACGAGGACCCGTCAGCCAGTGCCCCGCCAGACAAAAGCGAGCCTGCGGTCAACCCTCCGGAATTCCACCCCCTAGGCTTAGCCCCCTCCGATTTACCCCCAGACAACGGCACACTGCCCAGTAAGATCCCCTCCGTCATTCCGGTCGTATCGTCCGAGTTAGACTCCCCCAAAGGCCCCACCGGCAATGTAGCCCCCTTCAATCCCCCAATTGGCTTCAACCCTTTCGGGTTTCCACCATCCGGACGATCTTTAGGGACGTCCCCAACTCCAGAAGAGCTCTTCGGATTTCCGAAAAAATCCCCAACCAAAAATCAAACAGTTGTGATATCCCGTGGGATTACACAAACGTTTCCACAACCTATCAGTCAAAAAGTTTGACAGTCAAAAGTTCGACAGTCAAACAGGGCCCCCTCAACAGTTTGAGAGTCACCTCAAATTAACTCAACAGTTTGACAGTCACTGTAGTAACAGTTTGAAAGTCACTGGAGTAACAGTTTGAGAGGCACTGGAATAAATCGAACCCGAAAAAGTTTGAGAAGCACTGGAATAATTAAGTTTAGGAAGCACTGGAGTACTAACCCAAACCAGATACAACAACCGCCCGTGGGATGTAGTAGGTACACCCACCTCTCAGACAGACAGCCAACAGGTGGCCAAAAAGTCAAGTTTCAGGCAAGTTCAAGTAAGTACTGGAACAAGCTTCAGGCAAGTTCAAGCAAGTACCGGAACAAGAATCACGTGACAACAACTAAAGTGACGCCGATAACGGCACACTCAAAGAATGTGCTGTACTCAATAACCTTGCTACTATAAAAGCAACAAAAAATCATAGAATACAGCAACAAAATACAAGCAATTAGCTTCAAATCAATTAAAATACAATATATTTAGTAAAATGGCAAGGAAAACTCACCTGAAACCAATATATTATATTAACAACACTATATAATTTCACCCGGATGAAATACTTCCACTTTAAGCGCACACAATTTAAAGTAAAACTTTAATAAAGCACACACTTGAAAAAACACGTCTAACCAGTTTTCAGAGTTGCGCAAGTTGGCAACTCTGAATTGTTTTAAACTTTTTGAGGAAAGAGGAAATTTTTTTAAAACCACGAAATTGAGTTTTCAGAGTTGCGTGAGTTGGCAACTCTGCATTGTTGTAAAAAATTTTTAGGGAAAATTTTTCCCTAAACAAAACTTGCGCAACTCTGAAAACTCCATTTCATTATATTGAAAAATTACTTTTTTTTCTTAAAAAGTTTTACAACAATTCAGAGTTGCCAGCTCGCGCAACACTAAAAACTCAATTTCATTTCTCTGAAAACTTGTTTTTTTCATAATTTTTTTTTACAACAATTCAGAGTTGCCAACTCGCGCAACTCTGAAAACCCAATTTCGTGTTTTGAAAACATTCATTTTTCCTTTATAAAAATTTTGAATAATTCGGGGTTGCCAACTCGCGCAACTCTGAAAACTCGATTTTAATTGAAAAATTTCGTTTTTTCTTAAAAAGTTTTTTACAACAACTCAGAGTTGGCAACTCGCGCAACTCTGAAAACTCGATTTCGTGTTTTGAAAATTTCTTTTTCCTTTAAAAAATGAACAATAAACCAGGGTTGCCAACTCGTGCAACTCTGAGAACTCGACTTCGGGGGCTTGGAAAATTTCCTTATTCTTTAAAAAATGAACAATTATTTAGAGTTGAAAACCCGCGCAACTCTGAAAACTTGATTTTATTGTTTTGAAAAATTAATTTTCTTTTCTTAAAAATTTTTTACAATCATTCAGAGTTGCCAACTCTTGCAACTCTGTAAACTAAATTTCATAGCTTTGTAGAATTAATTTTTTTTCTTAAAAACATTTTTTTTACAACAATTCAGAGTTGCCAACTCTCGCAACTCTGAAAACTCATTTTTGTGGTTTTTAAAAATTTTCCTTTTCTTCAAAAAATTTACAATAATTCAGAGTTGCCAACTCGTGCAACTCTGAAAACTCAATTTTCTTGTTTTTTTTAATTTTTTTTTACAATTCAGAGTTGCTAACTCGCGCAACTCCGAGAACTCATTTTTGTGGCTTTGAAAAATTTTATTCTTCTTCAAAAAGTTTATAGCAATTCAGAGTTGCCTACTCGCGCAACTCTGAAAACACAATTTCACTATTTTGAAAAATTTATTATTTTTCTTAAAAAAAATTTTTTGCAACAATTCAGAGTTGCGAACTCGCTCAACTCTGGAAACTCAAGTTCGTGAACTTTTGAAAATTTATTTTTCCTCAAAAAATTTTTTTACAACAATTCAGAGTTGCCAACTCGCTCAACTCTGGAAACTCAAGTTCGTGAACTTTTGAAAAATTTATTTTTACTCAAAAAATTTTTTTGTACAACAATTCAGAGTTGCCAAGTCGCGCATTTGAATCTGAAAACTCAATTTCATTATTTTGAAAGATACTTTTTTTCTTAAAAATATTTACAACAATTCAGATTTGCCAACTCGCGCAACTCTGAAAACTCAATTTCATTGTTCTGTGAAATTTATTTGTCCCTTAAAAAATTATTTGCTTACAACAATTCAATTTCGTGGTCTATTGCTTGCATAGAACGAGCAGGGAATTCAACAAAAAGGCGGGAGAATTAACTCAAATTAACTCTAGACGAATTAAATTTCGTTAAATGCACTTTCAGTCTCTTTCTTTGCGCTCAAACTTCTGAAGCGATTTCAGAATAGCCAACCCGAGCAATTCTGAATATGTTAAACATAATCTTATGTTTTTCCTCTTTTCTCCAAAATTCCTGACGATTCAGAGTTGCCAACCCCGCGCCACTTCTGAATATTTATAAATACTGTATTATTTTTATCTCTTCTGACGAAATTCTGAATCTTTTTTAATTCTCTCTTATTTTCTCTCTCTTTTTTTTCCAACACCTCCGAAGATATTTAATAATTACACACCCCGAGCAATTCTTAATATTTCAAATGCTTAAATTTTTTCTCCAACACTCTTCAATACTTGTGTGTGTTTAATCCACTTTAATGTTCTCTCTCTTTCCTCCAAATACTTCTGGCTTTATTTCAAATTTGCCAACCCGGGCAATTCTAAACATTTTTATACTCACATCTCCACTTAAAGACTCTTAATTTCTTAAAATCCTTTTTTTATATTTCAGAGTTGCCAACCCCTCGCAATACTTATGAAATATGAAGACTTTCTTTACTTCTTAAAACTTTCACTATATTTCAGAGTTGCCATCCCGCGCACTACTTATGAAATATGAATTCTCTCTTCACTTCTCAAAACATTTCCCGGTACTTCAGAGCTGTCAACCCCGCACAACTGTTGAATAATTTCTTTACGTCTTTAAACTTTCACTCTATTTCAAAGTTGCCATCCCGCGCAATACTTATAAAATATGAATACTTTCATCTCTTCTCGAAAACTCTCCGACTAGCTTTTCATCTCACTTACGTAATCACTCATCTTTCATCATGGTTCTCTCACCTCACATAATCACTCTATTATACAGTACACTCACGCTTCTCAGTAATATATGTCATATATGTATAGTATATTTATAACCCCACTCAACTATAAAATCCTTCTGTACGGATTTTGTTACAACATGAACCCTCATACTGCATTACATACTATCAGTCGATACGATATACTTATACCCTTTTTTTGTTTCTAAACAGTTGTGTCAATGCCGGCTATGTAAGCGATACCACGCGATACGGTTTTGCAAACTCTTCTTGAAGATGGAAGTTCTACAGCGAAGGCAAACTATAAGGAAACATGGGCACTGCTCTAACTGCATTGCCAAATCCCACACCGTCGGGAAAAGCATCTCTAAGGTAGTTTGCAAAACGTGTGGAGACGTCCATCATACGCTTCTTCATCAACACAAATATCCTCGCATCAGTTTCAACACTCCGCCGAACGACCAGCGAGCCAAACCACCATCAGGCTCTGGATCAGCACATCGTCTTTCTCGGGTAACTTATCAGGATCGCACTGACCATAAGTCTTCACCGCCGTAGCGACGTTCTCGACCTATGGAAGGCATCCTCCTAGAACGCGGTTAACAGGATCGCAGCAGCAGCAGCAATCCTCGGGAACAGCTCGGCAAGGTTATACGGGCATTGAAGCAGCTAGTTAATTATTTTATACAAAATTCTAACATAATATTTCATCCCATTAAATATTCTTAAAAATCGAAAATGATATTGGAGTTTTGGTTTTCCAACTGGATGTTCTTAAAATCACAATAAAATTGTTTCGATTATTAAATTCTATATTGGTCTGGTTGGTCTAACTAGATTCTTACACCCTTTCTTGCAATTAGAAAGGAGCAATCCATCTCCTGGATGCCGCGATATAGCGATTAAACAAACACCTTTGTTAATGTTAATGTTGTGTGGTGGAGATGCGTACTGCGACCTAAATGAGATCTATTGTACCTCCTTCTCAAAGCTCCGCTGGATTTGCGGATTACAGAATTTCATCCAGCCCTATTTCTCTAATGAATTTGAGAATATTCTTAGGTTCAAGGGATGAAACCTGCTCTAGACTCAGCTCATAATTCCCCAGTGCTAATTTACGTCTGCGAGCCACGGCGTCGCAGTTTGTAAGTAGGTGTATTGGAGTCTCCTCTGCTTCTTCACAGAAACGGCAGTTACTATCGGTCTCTATGCCCAATTTCATCAGGTGGTATTTGAGTTTACAGTGTCCTGTAAGGAACCCCGTTTGAATCCTAAGATTCGGTTTGCCTAAGCTTATGCACAATTTTGCTCTCCGAGTGTTAAAATCTCTGAGGAGCACTTTGGATTGTCATAGCTTTGGGAGGCTTTTCCAAAGGTTTGAACGTTTATGCCTCTCCTCCCTTCTTAGTTCTTCTTTTATAGAGTGTGTGCCCAATCCGCAGAATGGTTCTGGTCCTATAAATTTTGTGGCTGCACCCTGTCGCGCTAGACCATCGGCTTCTTCGTTACCCTGTATTCCTTTGTGTCCTGGGACCCAAAGTATAGTAACAGTGTTATTCTTGCCTAGTTCGTTGCGTTTTGTTAGGCATTCCCATGTTATTCTCGATGATATCCCGCGGGAAACTAAGCTTTGATTGCTGCTTGGCTGTCTGACATCACAACTATATCCTGACCTTTGTATTTACGGTCCAGATTGAATTGTGCACACAGCTGTATTGCTAGGATTTCCGCTTGGAAGATACTGGGTGTTGTCCCCATAGGTTCGAAGTGCTTGGTTCTTGGCCCGTACACCCCTGCGCCTATACCTTCCAATGTCTTGGACCCATCTGTATACCATGCTATACTGTGTGGTTTCTTGACTTGCGATATCATCTCGCTGTCCCACTCTTCCTTGGTACTAAGCTTAATTCCGAAATGTTTTTCGAAGTTATACCTTTTTACTATATCGTCTCTTGGTAGATCGATGTAGGGAGTGTGCTTTGCAATATCCTCCTTCTCTCTACTGCTGATAGTTTTACCTAAACCTGTCCCCTCTTTTGCAATGCACAACAGGGTTCGCTTGGCTACTCCCTCTATGACAAGGTGTAAGGGTGTTAGGTCCAGAATTACTTCTAGTGCTGCTGTAGGGCATGTCCTCATGGCCCCTGTGATGCATACAAAGGCCAGTCTCTGCACCTTTGTTAGCATATTCCTCATTGTGGTTAGCTTGGTTCTCTCAGCCCATGCTATTGCACCATAGGTGAGGATGGGTCTCTCAGGCTCCTACATACCATGAGTGCGCGCGTTGCTTTGTTTATAGTTACCCCTGCATGTCTTCTCCAGAGAAGCTTTGAATCTAGTGTAAGTCCCAGATACTTTACTTCTCCTTTGAAGGGAATTTCAGTGCCATCCATTCTCATTGTTTGGAGGTTTGGCAGGCTTCTTTTGTTAGTAAAAGGTACTATGGTGGTTTTCGCTGGGTTGATACTTAATCCCACTGTGTTGCACCACTCCTTTGTTACTGACAGTCCTCTCTGTATCACGTTACAGAGTGTATCCTCGAACTTTTCTCTCACTATTAAGGCGATGTCGTCTGCGTAACCTTGACATTTTATGCCATTCTCGGTTAGCATCGTTAATAATTCGTCCACAACAAGACTCCACAGCAGTGGAGAAAGGACTCCGCCTTGTCGGCAGCCTTTTGTTGTTTTGATTCTTATAGTGGTGTTGCCCACTTTTGTTTCTGCAGTTCTAGTGCTAAGCATTTGGCATATCCATCTGCTGAGCATATCATTTACTCCTTTTTTGTGTAAAGACTTCTTCACAGCCTCGTGAGAAGTATTATCAAAGGCTCCCTCTATGTCTAGAAAGGCACAGAGTATGGTTTCTTTGTTTTTGAAAGCTGACTGGATGTTGCTAGCCAACTGGTATAGAGCAGATTCTGTAAACCTGCCCGCCCTATACGCGTGTTGACAGGGTTGCATTGGTGCCTTCTCCAGAATCTCAGTTCTTATATAGATATCTATTACCTTTTCCATTGTTTAAGTACAAATGAGGTAAGGCTAATGGGTCTAAACGACTTTGGTAGCGTGTAGTCTATTTTCCCTACTTTTGGTATGAAGGTGACTATCGCCCTTCTCCATTTCCTTGGGATATAGCCCAGCGCAAGGCTGCTTCTAGTTATTTTGACTAGGTGAGGCAATATAGTTTCTGCACCTTTTTGTAGAAGTGCAGGAAAGATGCCGTCTACACCTGCTGATTTGAATGGTTGAAAGGTTCTGAGTGCCCAATCTAGACGAGCCTTAGTACAAATGCTCGTTGCAAGTTTCCATTCTTCTTGATTTGGAGTAATCTGCCTGTCTGCTGTCTCATACTCAGTTACCGGTGTACTGCCCGGGAAATGAGTTTCTAGAAGGTGACTGGCTCGTTGATCTTCTCTAAGCGTATAGCTTCCGTCTGGCAATAGAAGTGACATTCTTGTCTCCACTCTACCTTTAGCCATTGCTTTGTGTATCCTGGCTCCTGCTGGCGTGGAAGAAATGACTTCACAGAAGGTTCTAAAGCTCTGTCTTTTAGCTTTCCTGACTTCTTTATCATACTCCGTCAGAGTCGCCGTGTAGTTGTGCCATTCTCCGTTGCGCTTTGCGGCATTAAAGCTGCATCGCACCTTCTTCCGGAGTCTGGTCAGCTCGGCGCTCCACCAAGGAGAATGTTTTGTTCTTGCCTTGTGCCCTGTTGGACAGCTAGATTCGTAGGCATTATATACTGCATTGTTTACTTGCTCTACATAGCATTCAAGTTCTAGGATGTTACTAATTCTACTCCTAGCTTTTACGTTCTGTAGGTTTTCTTTCAGGTTGTTGGTGTATGTGTCCCAACTGGTATTTCTTGGGTTTCTTTTGGGTTCTATCTCTTGACATTTCGCCCCAAATCTAAACTCTATTATTCTATGGTCAGACATTGAAGGTTTCATTGATCCTCCATTCCCTAATCATATTCCCCACATCTGGGCTTCCTATGGTGAGATCTAGGACCTCTTCTCTAGCCCTAGTTACAAAGGTAGGTGTTACCCCCACATTGAAAAAGTCTAGATTACTACTTAAAAGAAATTCTAAAAGGTACTCACCTCTGGTGTTGACGTCGGTGCTTCCCCAAATTGTGTGGTGCGCGTTGGCGTCACAGCCGATGATTAGTGGAAGGTGCTCTTTCCTGCAATGCTCCACGAGTCTTTTATCTCCGCTGGGGGAATGTTGAGATCGTCCCCAGGAAAGTATGCGGATGCGATCACTATGGCGCGGTGCTTGCCATCAGTTTCGATGCGAGTCTCGATAACTGAAAGGTCCCGCGTCATACATTTTGAAAGACAAATATAATTAATATTTTTCTGCATTAGAATACATGCTCTGGGATTGATTGTTCTCTGGTCCCAAGTTGGATCCCAAGGGTGGAGCCCCTTGACTTGATAGTCTCAAGTGACTCGCTATCTATTGAGAACGTGAGCATATGCCCACTTCCCTCATCCTTGGAGCTCAATATCTTCCAATACTTTGTATTGAGACCATCGTTCTGGGCGGCAATTAGTCCCATCGATCTATTGATCTCCACGCCATGCCCTGTTCCAGATAGCGCAGAAACCATCTTACGCCTGCTCCACTTAGGCCGACTCTTAGTGGGTCGTCTAGCCCTCCTGGCTCCCCGCGCTGAGGGAGGTGGACACGGCGACGTCTACTGTGGAAGGGCTTGTGTTTTTGCCCCTCTTCTGATTCCCTTTTCTGTGCCGCATCCTTGGATGTTGACGCAGTTTCCGTGATTGGGATACTTTTTGGAGCCGACGTCGTATTATCCCGGTGTTCTTCCGGGGGCTTTTTGACAGGATGTGATCTCCTGGGGCTCGCAGTTTTGCTTAGGTGGCTGGTACTAGGCCTTCGACCTCTGTGGATGGTATACTCCACTCGATCTTTTCCGTACGGGTGCCTCCTAATCTGTGTGCTGCAGTGTCTGTGATCCTTATGGATTCTATGCTCCACCTGATCATTGCTGCATACAGTCCTATTGACTTGTATTCTGGCTGGCAGAGGAGGATTTCTCCTAGGTTTGGTGCCTTGCCGTTGACCTTCTTCTTGGAATCTCTGTTTCATGAGGTCTGCTGCTCTGCTTGCGGTGACTCCCCGCAAGTCTTCCTGTTTGTTATGTTTTGTTTTTTTGTTTGTACTCATATTTATGGTTCGACCGGTAGCTCGTGTCCGAGGACAAAAGCGTCGCAGTCTGTGTGTTATGGCTGGGAAAGGGTGGTCAACCATGCCAGAGCCCGCATACCATGATAAGGCCACAGTTACTTCATGAGGCGGCCTGTTATTATGAAGGCTCCGTTCCAATACAGTCGGTATACCCCCTGACTGCAAACCATCCAATGGGCACGGTGCGCATGACACCCTGGATTAGGGGGGAGTAACTTTTAGTTCGTTTAAACAAACACCTTTAGTAAACACATTCAACGCCATGCTTTCGTTAACTTTATATATTGCAGTTTTTGCTTCTTGAGTCGGATTAGTCAAAGTTTTAATTTCAAATTAATTTTATTGTTCAGTTATTTCTAAAATTTTTTCTCTAAATTCAGAAATGGTGTTATTATTTTGCTTGAGTGTACCAAGTTCACTTAGTACTTGTTGCAAAGTTTTTGGATTCGGATAGGCTTTTTCTAATGAATTTTTCAATTCTTCAAATGTCGTTGGCCTATTTGAACGTCCTAAAATACTTCGTACTTGTGCCGTTAATTTAAAATTGTAAACATATTTTATGAAAATTTCTTTATCTTCATCTTTCAACATATCATGTAATAATTCTGTTTGGATTATAAAATCTTTCAAATGTGTAAAATTTCCTTTAAAAATTTGTAGGTTTTTACCTACTGTATTTATATAAAAATTTAACAAATAATTTTCTTTTAATACTTCTTTAAATTTTTTTCTTTTATTGGTAATGTTTCAATTGTTTTTAATAATTCTACGTGAAGATTATTAAATTTTATTTATAAAATTTCATAATTTTCATTTTCTTCAATTGAAATATTATCAACTTCGATTTTTAGATTTTCAATGTATTTCAATTTGAGTTCTTTATATTGTTTTGAAAATTCTCTGTGTTTACTCTTTTTTAAGTTTCTTTTAAGTTTTTCAATCAACAATATATTTGTTTTTAGCGTATCCATTCATATCGCTAGTTTAGAGTGCAAAGGCGCCAACTGCACATTTTTACAAAATTGAGATTTTAATGCAGAACCAAAAAGAATCAAAAAAATACATCGTTTAAAAAAAAAGGTTGGTTACTCTTTTTTTTCATATGGTTTCGTGTTGATGCGCAAAAGTGCCATGTACATAGCTGTCAAAAAGCACGCGCTAAGTTCATTAAACACATGTGATTGTTGCTAAATTGTGCTGGTTGTTCGTTCGTGCTCCGTAAAAATTAATTCATTGCTGTTTCTAACATCTATTTTACTCGCAAAAGGTAACATATTCTTAAGTATTATTGTTTTACAAATATTAACTAAATTATTACTACATTTATTAAAAGGTCTGTATGGCAAAAGACGAAAGTAATAACACGGCTTTACAAGCAATTCAAAACAGCAATAACATTGACCATTGGCATTAGCAATAATGTAGACGATGGTGTTCTAGGACTCGTGCCTTATAGTTTCCACAGCGATTCGGATTCTTCCATGGACATGCCCGTAAAATCCAAAAAGCGCAAGAAGAGAGTGCAAGTTAAACACGCAGATTGGATGAGTAGTCAAAGCAAATATCGAAGGCAAAGTGGTAAATCATATTATCGCTCAATGTCGTGTAATTAATTAATAGTGAACACTAGCAATTAGTTTAATTATATTTTTCAAGAAATTATTAAAAAGTTTAGTTGCGTTTTGCGTTAAGTGTTTATTAATTTATTTGTACTCAAAACGCTTTGAGTTGAGCCATAAAGAGCTACTGTCTGATTGGTGTAGTGAAAAAAGTGCAAAAATAAATATTTTATATTGGCAAAAGAAAAAAATCGATTTAAATGACTTTTGGCTATATGTAAATGTGGCTATATGTAAAAAAAGGATTTATAGATATATGTGTTTACATTTTTTTTACTTGTTTACTACAATATTTAAAATTCTATATAATTACAATGAAAATTATCTAGTTCAATATTAATTTGTTATTTTGAAAATTTAATATATAAAAATGCATGCAAAAAAGAATTGTTAAAAAGTGTGAAATTCAAAACAATTTTTTTTATTGTTATTGTATTTTTTGTTACTGCGACATTTAATTCAAAGTTGCAGTTCATCACTTTGAAACCAGATTTGGATAGCTATTTCCTAAGTTATTTTTAAAGTTGGACGACGGATGCTCAACAGGTGAATTTCATTTTCAAAGCCATATGATGAGCTGGGTCCAACATTGCTGTTTGTAGGTATGTCCTCCGGTACGCTGCGTTTTGCCGTCGGCAAATTAATTTTTCGCTCAGTATGCAGGATCGCCATGTAATATGTTTTGTTACTAGGTGACATCGCAGGGTCACCATGTAAATAACGCGCCTGCCTAATTGGTTGCCGGCGAAGTTCGCCATTGGCGCTATTTTTAATGTCCTTTTTATGCCGTTCACAAAAAAAAGTGCAGAGACTAAAAAGTTTAAGTCGGCAGCTATTAAAGCTCAAAACTTATAAAAATTGAAAATAGTTGGCAGCTGTTAGAGCTCAAAACGAGATTGACTTTATTTGAAATTTGTTCGTTCTTTTATAGTGTGTATAACGGTATTTTGTCTTAAAACTAGTTAACAATTGTTTTTGTATTTAAAAAGTAAACAGAAACATATGTTCTTAAATTAGTGTAAAAGTTATAGTAGAATATCATATACATATTTGTAATTTAGTAATAGTAGTATAATGTGTGTGAGTGAGTAGACTTAAATTATTAGAAAACGTAAACATAATCACATGTTAATATATTTGTGTAGGAGTAAAAGTTAAAAATGTAATTTCATATATTTTGTATTTAGCAATATTAGTACATGTGTGCGAATGAAATAGAAAGTAGTGCTTAATATGAACATATGTTCTTATTGCTAGAATATTATTTTTGTATAATGAAGTAAAATAGAATAAGGCTGTGTGTCAAAAGGAAACTTTTCAGTCGTGGTAGGATACAAAATATCAAGTTGAATAAAATTTGTGTGTGTTGAAATAAATTTGTCTTTTTTGCTGTGTCAAATGGACGATGAAATTTTGACAGTTACAAATTTTGACGTTTCACATTTCGGAGGACAAAATAATAATATAATGATAATAATAAAAAAACCAAAGTGCTTCAGTTTGTGTGTGCGTGTGAGTGAGCCAACGATCTACCGGCGCATCAGCAGGTGCAGCAAAGTTAAATTGCCTTTCTTTGCTGGTGAACGTCCTCCAAGTGCCACCAGCGGCAACACAAGCAAGTGCAGAGCGAAATTTCTTGCTAGCCAACATCCTCCAAGTGCCATCACCAGCAGCACAAGCAAGTGGAGCGCAAATTTCCTAATTCTTTTGCTTGCCAACGTTCTCCGAGAGTTGCCACGAGCAGCACCAGCAAGTGCAGTACAATTCAATTGACTGGTCAACTCTCCAATATTTCAGAAGCACCATTTCAGCATGTCTCAAGCGCAAAGGCAAATTTCTGCCAATATACTCCGGCGTGAATTAAATAAATTGTAAGCGGAGAATTTGAGCTTCATTTGCTTGTGCTGCTGGTGGTGGCACTTGGAGGACGTTCGCCAGCAAAGAAAACCAATTAAACTTTGATGGACTTGATGATGTACCCTGAGATCGTTGGCCTACACACACGCAAACACAAACTCAAGCACTTTACTCTTTTTATTTTTATTATTTTGCTATTTTTTAAGTTTACAATTTTACAAGTTTACGAAATAAGTTGCAAGTACAAGCACTCGAATTAAATACGTCTCGGAAATTGATGTGTTGTTTTTTTTTCTTTATTTTTGAGTGTGTCAAAAATCCGCTTTCGATTGTCAAAATTTGTAGTAGCCCCTGGGGCTAGCACAAATTTTGACAATTATATTCACCTCACAAATGCCAAAAATGTATCTACCAACTGTCAAAATGTGATCATCCGACTGAAAAGTTTCCGATTGGCAGTCTAAGGTGAAACGTACCGTAAAGGTGTGTATCTGTTAAATATGTTGTATGATTGTTTGTTTTAGTATTTTATAATGTAGAAGTGTGTACATTACAAAGGTACCAAAATATATTTTAACTAAAGCGGAAAGCGGTAATCACGATGAATGGAACCGAACGTAAAATTAAAACTTAGTTGAAACTAAGTTAAAGATTAAACTTAAATTTAACTTAGTCAACGACAACATATCGGCAAACTTAGCATGTACTTTCCCATTATACTGGAAAAAAAAAGGAAAAAAAAAAATGTTAATAATTACTTTTGGAGTGCAATGAAAATGTTTACTTTTACCTACCGTACACTGGAAAAAATTTAATTTTAATTGATACTTACCTTTTAGAGTCGTACCCTGAAATATTAAAAATAATATATAATGATACTTACCGTTGAAATATACCGAAAAGTGGATTTTTTCTTTTTATATATTATTCATAACAAACATATAACGTCATATTTTCAGTACACTGAAAATTTAACTTACCTTTCTGATTAAGTTAAAATTAACAAACTTATAACCTTAAATTTTCTGTACACTGAAAAATTTAACTTACCTTTTGACTAAGTTAAACAAACATATGACTTAATATTTTTGGTACACTGTAAATGAACTTACCTTGTTGAGTAAATTAACATTAACAAACAATGTACGTAATATTTTTAGTACACTGAAAAATGTAACTTACCTTTTTGATTAAATTAAACTTAACAAACTTATTACCTAAAATTTTCAGTACACCGAAAAAAATGATTTATCTTTTTGATTAAATTAAAATTTACAAACCAATATTTTAATATTTTCAATGCACTGGGAAAAATTAACTTACCTCTTTTAGGATATTAAAACTAACAAGCATATTACTTGACATTTCGGTTTTTCAATTACCGACAAGATTTATCACCTAAATTTTTATTGCACTGAAACATTTCATTTATGGTTAGTACACTGAAAAATTAATGTATACCATTTGTTACACTGAAAATTAAATTTTCGTTTTTCAGTACACTGAAAACTTAATACCTTCCTTTTTGGATAATTAAAACTTACAAACGTATTAATCACTTTTTCAATACACTGAAAAATCATTACCTATCGTATTGATCCCAATGAAAAATTAAGTTCATTTTCAGTACACTGAAAACAATCCTACTTACCTTTTAGATTAAATCAAAAACCACAAACCTAATAATCACGTTTTCTATAAACTGAAATGTTTGAATACTTATTTTTTTCTATTACAAGGAAGAATTTCCTTTATTGTTGGTACACCGAGAAAACAATTTTAATACCTACATCTGTAATTTATATTATACCTTAAAAACTTATTTCTTAATTATTATCCATTCTCGGAAAAATTAGCAATTGCCTTTATTGTCAGAACACGGAAAAATTCATGTACACGGAAACACATTTGATAAATTGTTAAATTTGATTTGCATTTGCCGTGCACTGAAACATGAATGCATTTTTTTTTATATAAAATTTTCAAACTTAATATTCACTTTCAGTACACTGAAAATATTTAATACTTACTTTGGACTACAATGCAAATCTACCTTCACTTTCAGTACACTGGAAATATTTAATACTTACTTTTTATTACAATTCCAAAACCACATGCACTTTCAGTACACTGAAAAGATTAAATACTTATTGTGGGTGTTCAATAAATAATTGATATTTTGATATTTGTTGTTTTTTTTGTCACTGACAAGTAATTTTACTTTTTCTGCTGAAAATCGTGATACTTCATATGTAAAATATCCGATATATTTTTTCTTTCATTCACTGTATTGAACAGTTATTAGCCAAACAAGTATACGCATGTACTATAATAAGTTTCTAAAATTTGTGTCAATATATTAATCCCGATGTTATGGGTAACCTAATAAATAATTATTTGGTTTGAAATTTATTTGGATGATGAAAGGTAAGCTATAGTAAGGGGCTGCTGCACTTAGGTGCACTACCAGGGTTAATGAAATCACTTCTCCGTTCATTAACAGGTAGGGCGGGTACAGACTACGAGGGGATTTAACACCTTCGAGTCGGTTCGCGTTTCGTTTTTCTTTTTTTTTCTCTCTCCCATCCGGTTCCTGTTTCCGCCCATTTGAATTTTAATTCAAATGTTCCTTGTCCGTTTCCCTTTATCGTTTGCATACGTACGACTTGTGCAGATCGCATCCCACGGCTTCCTGACGAAGCAATCCCACGACCATTTTCCCTGAGCTAAGCTGAAGCATAGCTGGGTATGCAGACGCCCGCTAAGTCAGGAAATGCCTCGTTATCCGGTTTGCGGATATCACGATGCGACGAGGTGGATGATCGGTTCTGTCACAAAAATGGCGCCCAACGTGGGGCCCGACGAAAATATGAATAGCCCTTACTCGTAAGGTCAAATTATTCCTTAACTTCTGACCACCTGAAGTATTCAGTATTTTCGTTCTGCCTCAACTTAACGTAAATTTTCTTTTCTTCTTCGCTTATGAATATTTGTATAAGGCATGTTTTGGATTTAGTACCTGATATTTTTTTTTTGGGATCCAACCGAACCTCTGATAGCCAATTGTTTTGAATTGAGTTAAACTTTTTTTAAAAATTTCGATTTTTGCTATTTATAATCTTTTGGATCGTTTCATAACATTATTGTTTTGTTAGCCAAAGGTTTTATTTACATTTTAATTGGGAATTTATCAAAAACTATATGCTTTTGAGATTTTTATCTTTGGATAATTTCGAAGATTTACTAAAGTATATTGAATATCATCTCTTTTCTCGTGGTCTTTGCAAATAAAATTTATTTTTTCTCTCCCGTTAACCGAACGCTTTCTCTATGCACCTGTGCCCTAAGTCTGTAGCGGTCCTGCTATGGCCTTGCCGAGTAATGTCCAAAGATTTTTTAATCATATCATTATATATTTATATTTGTTATACAATATTTTTTTTATATAGCATGAAATCATTGGATTCCATTTATTCACCATAGCATAAACTGGTTTGTGCTATATTTAGTTACCTAATATTGACTAATGTTAATGTTATATGGTGGAGATGCGTACCGCGACCTAAATTAGATCTATTGTACCTCCTTCTCAAAGCTCCGCTGGGTTTGCGGATTACAGAATTCCATCTAGCCCTATTTCTCTAATAAATTTGAGAATATTCTTAGATTCAAGGGATGAAACCTGCTCTAGACTCAGCTCATAGTTCCTGTATACCTTTGTATCCTGGGACCAAAAGTATAGTAACAGTGTTATTTTTCCTAGTTCGTTGAGTTTTTTTAGGCTTTCCCATGTTATTTTCGATGATGTCTCACAGGATAAATGCTTTGATTGCTGCTTGGCTGTCTGACATCACAACTATATCCTGAGTTTTGTATTTGCGGTCCAGATTGAATTGTGTACACAGCTGTATTGCTAGGATTTCTACTTGGAAGATACTGGGTGTTATCCCCATAGGTTCAGAGTGCTTGGTTCTTGGCACGTACACCCTTGCGACTATACCTTCCAATGTCTTGGACCCATCTGTATACCATGCTATACTGTGTGGTTTCTTGACTTGCGATATCATCTCGCTGTTCCACTCTTTCTTGGTACTAAGCTTAATTCCGAAGTGTTTTTCGAAGTTATACGTTTTTACTCTATCGTCTCTTGGTAGATCGATCTACTAGCTTTATCGATCTACAAATGCTCGTTGCGAGTTTCCATTCTTCTTGATTTGGAGCAATTTGGCTGTCTGCCGTCTCATACTCAGTTACTGGTGTGCTGCCCGGGAAATGAGTTTCTAGAAGGTGACTGTCTCGTTGATCTTCTCTAAGCGTATAGCTTCCGTCCGGCTATAAAAGTGACATTCTTGTCTCCACTCTGCCTTTAGCCATTGCTTTGTGTATCCTGGCTGCTGGTGGCGTGGAAGAAATGTCTTCACAGAAAGTTCTAAAGCTCTGTCTTTTGGCTTCCCTGATTTCTTTATTATACTCCGTCAGAGATGCCGTGTAGTTGTGCCATTCTCCGTTGCACTTTGCGGCATTAAAGCTGCATCGCAACTTCTTCCGGAGTCTGGTCAGCTCGGCGCTCCACCAAGGAGTATGTTTTGTTTTTGCCTTGTGCTCTGTTGGCCAGCTAGATTCGTAGGCATTATATACTGCATTGTTTACTTGCTCTACATAGCATTCAAGTTCTAGGATGTTACTAATTCTACTCCTAGCTTTTACGTTCTGTAGGTTTTCTTTCAGGTTGTTGGTGTATGTGTCCCAACTGGTATTTCTTGGGTTTCTTTTGGGTTCTATCTCTTGACATTTCGCCCCAAATCTAAACTCTATTATTCTATGGTCAGATATTGAAGGTTCCATTGATACCCTCCATTCCCTAATCATATCCCCAACATCTGGGCTTCCTATGGTGAGATCTAAGACCTCTTCTCTAGCTCTAGTCACAAAAGTAGGTGTTACCCCCACATTGAAAAAGTCTAGGTTACTACTTAAAAGAAATTCTAAAAGGTACTCACCTCTGATGTTGACGTCGGTGCTTCCCCAAATTGTGTGGTGCGCGTTGGCGTCACAGCCGATGAGTAGTGGAAGTTGCTCTTTCCTGCAGTGCTCCACAAGTCTTTTTATCTCCGCTGGGGGAATGTTGAGATCGTCCCCAGGAAATTAAGTGGATGCGATCACTATGGCGCGGTGCTTGCCATCAGTTTCGATGTGAGTCTCGATAACTGATAGGTCCCGCGTCATAAATTCTGAAAGACAAATATAATTAATATTTTTCTGCATTAGAAAACATGCTCTGGGATTGATTGTTCTCTGGTCCCAAGTTACCTGACCCTCTTTGTAGTAGAGGCCACTGACTTTTCCCCTGTAGCACCAGGGTTCTTAGATCAGCACGAAGCCCAGTTGTTCTGTGGTGAACCTCCGAGCAATAACTGCCGATGCAGCTTTTGCATGATAGAGGTTTACTTGGGCACATCTCGTGCTGGTTACTGTGCTTCACCAATTCACCAGTTAGTTGTATTGGTGGCGTTGCCCTTCATTGGAAGTCGCAGATGTGGCTTCTGTGGACGTTACCACTGTTGACATTACAGCTGTGGGTGCTGCAGCTGTGGATGTTGCTGCTTTGAACGGTTTGGTCGTTGGGGGCGATTTTGTGCCCAACACCGGAATGGTTCCAAAGCGGAAGCTGATAGTTGAACTCCTTGACTTGATAGTCTCAAGTGACTCCCTATCTATTGAGAACGAAAGCATGTGCCCACTTCCCTCATCCTTGGAGGTCAATATCTTCCAATACTTTGTATTGAGACCATCGTTCTGGGCTGCAATTAGTCCCATTGATCTATTGATCTCCGTACTTGAGCTTCTTGACAAGGACATCCTAACAGTATACACTTTTGGGACCTCCTCCCCTAGGCAAGCCACCAGTTCTAGCCCTTTCCAGTGCTCGAGCTTTGGTGCTGCTGCTCGCAGCCATTCTGCTGTTGAGGAATTCGAACAGTCGACCAGTAACATGCCCGGACGGAAGTGAATTCCCTCAAATTGTAGCTTGGTGGACCAGCCCTTCACTACTTCGCTCAGTATGGCTTCTTCTAGCTCCGAGAGCTCATCCGGACTTAGCATTTGCCGGGGGTATTCTTTGGGCAGAACCGCTATTTGGATGCCTTTGGTTATGCTGGCATAGCTGATCCTTTTTTTCTGTGGTTCTGGCTCGGGTAACTTAGCCCCTGGCACTGATCTACTGTTGCTTCCAGGAGCTATTCTGACCTTCTTGCTCTCTGGACGTTGAGGAGGCGTTATCTCGCTGCAGCTCCTCTTCGTTGCCTCTGGTACCGGGCTTCGCCAGCTTTACCCCGATGCTCTACCGCTTTTTCATGAGCTATTTCGGATGCCATGCCCTGTTCCAGATAGCGCAGAAACCATCTTACGCCTGCTCCACTTAGGCCGACTCTTAGTGGGTCGTCTAGCCCTCCTGGCTCCCCGCGCTGAGGAAGTTTCACACGGCGACGTCTACTGTGGAAGAGCTTGTGTTTATGCCCTTCTTCTGTTTCCCTTTTCTGTGCAGCATCCTTGGATGTTGACGCAGTTTCCGTGATTGGGATACTTTTTGGAGCCGACGTCGTATCTTCCCAGTGTTCTTCCGGGGGCATTTTGACAGAATGTGATCTCCTGGGGCTCGTAATTTTTCTTGACAAACTAATATTAACTAACTTTTAGTTTTTTTTTTATTGAAAAATTGTTTTTCTTCATTGCGAAATCTTTTGGTTTTTGCTCCTTCGTAACATCACAAAAGTATCAATACATTACTTATAAATCATTATTGGTTTTTCTCTCGCGTGAAATAATTTTGGTTTCACTTCTCATTGACAGCATAAACTGGTTATGTGCCACTGTTAAATTATTGGTTGACTTCTTTATGGTAACATTTTTTTCTAGTGAAAACCTTTGGGCTTTCATCCTTTTCAACATTTTAAAAGTTTGAACACTTTACGTTAAAATATTTATTGATTTCTTTCTAGTTTGCATTATTATTCTCTCGTGACATCTGGTGGTTTCAGTTCTCCACCACACGATACAATTGCGTATGCGATCCTTACCAAATATTATTTGAGATTAATATTTCTCTATTTCTTTTCTCTCGTGAAATCAGTGAGTTTCATTTCTTCACCAAAGCATAAGTGGTTGTACTATACGTACCTAATATTGATTGAATTTTTTTTATTTCTTATTTCTTTTTGAAATCTTTCTCTCGAAATTTTTCGGAGTAACATCTTTATAACAGCTAAAATTGCTTATGCACTACGTACAAATTACTATTTGGATTTTGATTTTTTCCAACCGTTTCTCTCATTCAGCTTACTGTTCGTTTCCACTCAGCTATAACAGCATAAGATCATTTATGCTATATTGATAAATTGTTAATTGATTTTTCTTTACCTTGTTTTCACGTTCCGCCAGAACGGTAGGGTTCTCTCGGCTATAACAGCATACAAATTATTTATGCTATAAATAAATATAATTGATTGCTGGTTTTTATTTTTTTTTTATTTTCGATGCCTGTAACGCGAAGTACAGAAGACCTGTTAGGGGTGGGTAATCCTCCCAACGATGCCATTTGTGCCGTGTGCAATGAAACCATTCAACCTATGGATGAAGTAGTTGAGACCTCGTGCAATCATTACTTCCATGCTCTGTGCTTGCAGACGTGGCTAGAAACCAACAAGGCATGTCCAGTTTGTCGGTTGGCATTGGTTCCGGCAGTTGTAGTCCCTCTCCGGCGGTGAACCTTCTCGAAGTTGCTGGTAGTATTCCACAACCACAGCGGGGAAGAGGTGGTGGTGCACCACGGTATCGCCCCAACACGCGACAACAAGCAAACTTTAGATCGGACCATCGTGATAGTAGGCCTGAACAGCTGGGCAATGCCATCTTACCGAACCAATCGAACCAAGTTTCTGAAACCAAAGTACACCAAATCGTCGCCGACTCGTTAGGCCAACTCCGAGTGGAGATAAGCTCGATAATTTCGACAGAGCATCAAGCGATGCTACGTATTTTGAACATTGGAGCTAACCCTCCTGCTAACGTGCCTAATCTTCGACAACCTGAATGGCCACAAGTTCTGCATGAAGAAGCTCAGAGGCCTGTACCTCCTTCATCGGCTCGGCGCAGAGCAACCCCTCCTCTTCCCGTTTGCGATAGAGACCCTGGCTCTAAGAAGCGAGTTTCGAACATTGTCCGAAATTGGCTCGTGAAATTCAAGGGCACGCCGGATGACATTTCAGTCGATGAATTTATCTATATAATTAATACTTTGACGTCTCTTCACCTAAATGGAAATTTTTCTCTTCTTTGTGAGCACGTACACTCTCTTTTCGAAGGCAAAGCTCACCAGTGGTATTGGCGATATCATCGCAATGCCGTTGAGGTTGAATGTTTTGACCTCTGCGATGCTCTGCGGCGCCAATTTAAAGATTATACCTCAGAGTTTGATATTCAAGTTGACATCGAAACAAAAGCATTCCGAAACTTTTGATGATTTTCTTGACGAAATTTTGTGCTTAAGTGATAGACTTCGACATCCAATGTGCGAATCTGACTTGGTAGAAACAGTTGTAAGAAATATACGACCGGACTTACGTCATGAATTACTACACATTTACTACACATTGACATTCGCAGCATTGCCATACTACGTCGTATACTACGTTCGCCCGAATAGTAGTGTACCTCCTAGACATGATATTTCTCGTCGGCAGTTATTTGAGTTATCTCATGATAATGATCCGAGTTTAAACGAAGTAGAAACCGACCACGCTGAATAAGAAATCAATGTGCTAGATATCAGTAAGTTGAAATGCTGGAGCAGACCCCAATTAAATCGTCCTCGGATGTAATTCCAACTAAACTTTTGTTGAAATCCGATATTTCAACGTCCTTGTCCGCCTCGACAAAAACTGTGATAAACCTTCCTGTTGATTCTCAACCTCTACCTTCTACCATCAAACCGTACCATGTTCGACTTATTGAATATCGCAAAATCCGCGATAGAATTTTTGGAACTTCCGCTATCAAACGTCCTTCAGTTCGTTCTTCGGAACGTATTCGCTCGTTTTGGAAACGAATTAAATCCTTACGCAAGAGTGTTGTCTCAGCCATAGTCTATCAAGGCTCCGATGTTCGGCCTTATGCCAATCTGCTTATTGAGAAAACTAAATATCTTTCACTTTTGGATAGTGGCGCTACGAAGAGTTGCATTGGTGGAAAACTCGCTCAAGTTCTTATGTCAAACTCTACAAAAAAACTTATTTAATTAAGAGGCAATGTTCGAACCGCTGACGGTCAACAAAAACAGGTCGTGGGTTCGATTAGTCTTTCGATTACCTTTCATACCTTCGATTACCTTTCATAACCATACAAAAAATTTAAATTTCTTGATTGTTCCTTCTATCGTCCAAGACGTGATTTGCGGAATGGATTTCTGGAATTTGTTTGAGCTAAAAATTCAGCTCGTTCCTACCGTGAGCGAACTTTCTGCTTTTGAAATAGAAAAAGATAGCGTTCAGTTAAATGCCCTCCAGCGTAGAATGCTTGATTCCACTATAGCAGCCTTTCCTTCTTCGGAAAGAGAAGGTCTAGGTAGAACACGTCATCGATACAGGTGTAGTATCTCCTATAAAACAGAGATACTATCCCATTTCACCAGCTATGGAAAAGATCGACCTTAAAGATGCCTTTTGGCAAATCAAATTATCCAGAGATTCTTGTCCTAAAACGGCGTTTACGATACCCAATCGACCATTGTATCAGTTCTCGCGCATGCCTTTTGGCTTGTGCAATGCACCGCAAACAATGTGTCGATTGATGGACAAGGTGATTCCTTACAATCTCAAAACTCGAGTCTTTGTGTATTTGGATGACCTGTTGGTCGTAACGCAATCACTGAAAGAAGACATAGTGCACTTGTCAGAAGTTGCATCTTGCCTTAGAAAAGCCGGTTTGACAATTAATGTCAATAAAAGTCAGTTTGGTCTCAATAAGGTCAAGTATCTTGGTTTTGTAGTGGGAAAAGGTTCGCTAACTGTTGACCCCGACAAAGTGAAAGCCATAACAGAATATCCCGACCCTAGAACAGTTCGTCAAGTTGGCCAATTCCTAGGAATAACTGGGTGGTACCGGCGATTTGTGTCTGATTATGCAGTGGTTACTTTTCACCTTACTGAACTCCTAACAAAAAAGAAAACTTTCATGTGAAACCCTTCGGCTCAAGAATCTTTTGACGCCATCAAAGCTAAGTTGACGACAGCTCCTTTCCTCGTGCATCCTGACTACTCTAGGCCGTTTATCGTGCAGTGCGATGCTAGCCAGTGTGGTGTTGGTGGTCTTTTAGCGCAAGTTGATGAGAATGGGGACGAAAGGCCCATAGCTTTTATGTCTCACAAACTCAACAAAGTGCAAAGAAACTACACCGTCGCTGAGTTGGAATATCTAGCAGTCGTGCTAGCGATAAAAAATTTCGCGCCTATATTGAAGGACATAAGGTTTAAGGTAGTGACCGACCACGCAAGTCTGAAGTGGCTGATGCGTCAGAAAGATCTAAGCGGTAAACTAGCTCGAAGGGCACTGAAAATCCAAGGGTTTAATTTTACGATTGAACACCGAAAAGGCAGCGAGAATGTTGTAGCAGATGCTTTTTCTCGGTTTTTTGAACCTGGTGACCCTGAATCTGTCGTGGCTGCACTTGAAATAGAAACTTTGCCTGAAATAGATAATGAGTCTTGACACTTCAATTCAGACGAATACCGAAAGTTCAGAGAAAAGTTGGCTTTATCGCCTTTGCCAGACTATAAAATCATTGATGATTATGTTTACCGTCGTTTAGAATTTGAATCAGAAACTACCGACCCTTCACTGGCTTGGAAATTGCTTATACCAGCCTAGCTGCGAGAAAGTGTAATCTATGCCTCTCACGATACTCCATCTTCTGCTCATGGTGGCATAGCCAAGACGCTTGAACGAATTCGTCGTTACTTTTACTGGCCAGGTATGGTTACACATCTCAGAAATTACGTTTTGAGCTGTGAGTTATGCAAAACCTCGAAGTCACCTGCACATATCCTTCGTCCACCTATGGGTCAGATGACTGAGTCTGAACGCCCTTTTCAAAAACTCTACGTCGATCTAATTGGACCAATCCCACGATCCAAGAGAGGTAACATTGGAATGTTAATAGTCTTAGACCACTTTTCTAAATTTACTTTTCTGAAACCTCTTAAGAAATTCACCTCGAGACTAATTATGGATTTTATGAAAGACATTTTTCCCGAGACATTTTTGTCCGATAACGGCAGTCAGTTCAAGAGTAAAGATTTTGAACTTTTCCTGACTAAATATGGCATAAATCATGTGAGCACCGCCGTTTACGCTCCCCAATCCATTGCTTCTGAGCGAGTCAATCGATCGATCAACGAAGTTTTACGCTCGTATATATGTAAAGATCAACGCTTGTGGGATGTGTATATAATTAGCATTAATGGCTCATTGCGCAAAAGTGTCCATCAGACAATTGGATAAGCACCATATTATGTTGTCTTTGGTCAGCACATGATGACTCACGGTAAAGATTATAAAATCCTAAAAAATCTTAACTTGCTTTCTGAGGGTTCAGAGAGGGTAAAACGAGAAGATGAGTTTTCGATAATACGAAGCTTAATTCATAAAAGAATGAAAGATTCCTATGACCTTAATACCCAATCTTATAACTTGCATTCTCACCGTCGCACAGTGATTCGAGTCCATACAAGCGATGGACAAAAATAGAAGGAGTGGTCGGAATCGAATGAAATTTTGCTTGTATCTGAACAATGGTATACTGAATCGAAAAACGTAAAAAAATTTAAATAAACAATTGTTTTTTTAAATTTAAATAGTTTTTAAAAAAATGGTTTTTTATCATTTATTTTTTCTTCATTATTCTGCAAAGTAGTACTGCCATAAAATGATACATTTTTATGACTATCAGGGAGAAAAACTAGAGATAAAATGTATTATTTATAATATATAAATAAGTGAATTTAAAATTTATTGCGTAATGAAAAGTTGTTAAGGAAAGTGTTCAGAAACTTA
Organism: Dichetophora obliterata; assembly: GCA_963920525.1. Lineage (NCBI taxonomy): Eukaryota > Metazoa > Arthropoda > Insecta > Diptera > Sciomyzidae > Dichetophora > Dichetophora obliterata. The sequence continues at coordinate 111,173,749 of OY986436.1, read as the reverse complement.
CATATTATGCATAATGAAAGTTATTAGTAATAATATTAATATAAAGACATAAACAGGATATGAAACGATACTTCTTTAGTTTTATCGAAGAAATAACAACCAAAGATTACATTTTTTCAATAAGGTTTTAATCAAAAATATAACTTTCATCGGACGCGCTTTCTTCTGCATCATTTAACATTTCTGCAAAGTTATCTAGTTCGCCTGTCCCTTCCATATTAATTTCAACTAAATATTTTGCTATACAATTATCATTTCGCTTTTGCACTTTTGATATCAAATTCCTTTTTGATACAATCCCTGGATCAGATGACAAAATTAAAAACCGCATAAGGTCTTCATTTGTATTTTCACGACTTGTTTTTCTAGTGTGGGAAAGTCTAGCATTTCTAATAATTTTATGAGTTGATTCCAAAGCTTCCTCAGAAAGGGAACCTGCAAAAGATTTTTTCCAAATTTGAAGAAAATTTAAAATAATTTGTAAATACATATATCATATTTAAATAACCTATTGGCAAATCGAAGTACTTGATGACTTCTGTTCCGTGTATTAACACCTTATGCAATGAGCTGGGCATGTAGTACCAACTATAGTTTTTAAGATATAAATCTCTTGTTCTCAGCAAGAGCAAATCAAATTCTTTAATATTTATGGTTTTTCCACACGACAAAACTTTCAATATTAAGGACATATTGTAAAGCAAGTCCTTATCCAACTTTGTTATTCTTGCTGCAGTATCCACATTGGAAAAGAATTTACGAGCAGTGTTTCCATCGTTCGTAGTACCGTATCCTTGCTTGACTTGGTCGATAATCAAACCCATTTCTTCTTTAAATTCGCGCTGAATACGATATTTGTTTTCTAAATATATTTCTTTATTTTCATTTCGCACTTGCCACTTTTTGAACGGAAGACGATATGCAATATGGATTAAGCATTCCAAAAATCGAATCCAACAATGTAGAATAGATAAGCCGAATTTGTAGTGATCTTCGTTGCTCAACCGACTGGTTGTGACAAGGTTCATTTCTTTGGGAGAGGCTTTACAAATGAAACATCTACTTGCACTTGTATTTTCTGTTAATACGTTAGCTACTGACCCATCAATCATGGTGCAGTGCATAATATAAGAAACTTCTGCAACCTCGCCATGCCATTCTTTAAAAATGTATCACATTCAAGATTATTTATCTTAAAATTCATGTTATTATTCTCCATCGAAACTATCTGTTTGGATTCTTTTGTAAAAACAAATTTAATGGGTCTGCATGAAAGTATTGATGAAGGTGTTGAATTTTCCCATAGAGCTTCATTTGTTGAACTATCAATCAGCCTAAAAATCGAGGCTATTACTTACATTATCGGAATTAGTTTCCTTGAATATAGACCACTTCAACCAAGCAGAGTGGTTTTCAAGTAACCTCTCTTTTTTATATTGGCTTTGACGCCACTTTTTTGTCATCTCGGCGTTAAATCGAGATATATTAATAAGAAGTTTTCCGTCACTAAAACTAGATTCCCCGAGCTTGGAAACACAAAATGAATATATATTTAATGATCTTTTTGTTACATCACTAGTAAAACACAAATCAATAACATCTTCATATAATATTTGTTTTGGCATATTTTATAATGTTTGCACTGAATCAATCGCACTTTTAACTTTTTTGCCACTTGATTTATGTCAAATGTAAACAAAATTAACCCAATAGTGGCTACTTCATAAATTTAAACAAAATAAAGCTTAAAGTTAATAAAAATAATTGTGGATAAAAATAATTCTAAGGTATTTAGGAATTTCTAATTAAATTAATCAAAATTTTTATAAAAAATTCTTAATAATTATGATATTTTAAGCCAATTGTTATTTTTATATTACATTACTTATGCTTTTCACATGCAATGCAATATAGGGTTAATTTTTTAACGGTTTTGATTTTATGTTTACAAAGAAAAAGAGTTAAAGCAAGAAACAACAAAAGTTGATGTTTGGAAAAAGAGTAATATTTTTAAAAGGCGGACGAAAGAGGAGTAAATTTTTTTAGTTCTTGTTAGTAGAAAGTTAAGACTAATGATATATGAAAAAAAATTTTACCGAAGTTTATGCATATTTTTTTAAATGTCTTAGTAATATTGCTATTTTGCAATTTTAAGTATTAAAAAGCGTGACTTTGAAGTGAAGTAAAATTAAAATTTTTAATTTTATTTTTACAATTTGAAAAACTTAAATTCGACCATTTTATTATCTTTACAAAAATGTTATTATTTTTTTTTTTTTTAAATTGCAGTTTTCATACTTTTTTTTGTCTTACCCGATTTTCAAGATGCGATAATACATAAAATTCATGAAAAACAATCAACTCTTAGAACCTATAGCGGGCGTTGGTAGCGGTTAGTTGGAATTCTTTTTTTTTTGTTGCACTCGAAGGATACGCGTTTGGGTACGGTTGGGATATATATGTTGCTAACGAAAAGTGGTTGTGCCAAGTTCTTTACAAATAGACTGCTCGCACTCCTGATTTTTTTTTGTCTTGACGACCATGGGTAAACTGAGCTAAATTGGAAATCTAAAAGTTTTTCACCCTTTTCAGACACTTGTCTGCAGCTGGCTTTTGTCAAGCATCTGTTTTGTAGGGGGCGAAAAATCTCCAGCGTCAAATGGTCGTTTGACAGATAGTAGTAGAGTGGCGAACCAACCTTAATGAAAATATCACTGTCATAACGCAACCCCAATTTTGACAGCTAAGTCGACAGTTGTTTCCATGCTCAGGCTTGAATTTGAATTTAAAATTCAAGTCAGCAGAAGAAACACTATGACCTGATCAACCGGAAGAGTTTTTTTGTCTCATCGGCTCAACCGGTAAAACCGTTGTGTTGTGCCTTTGTTTGGTCTGGAACTTGAATTCAAATTCAAACCTGAGCTGGAATTTCAACTCTGAAGCGATCAAATTTATTTGCAGTTTTTTTATTTTTGCTTGCCTTGGGTGTCTGTGTCAGCCCGTTGTTAATTAGTTCCTACATTGTGACAAGTTTTTCTTATATTCTGAATTAATTGCTTGTTAAAGCCCTTTCGATGTATATGCAGCCAGTTTGATTGCAAACATTGCGAAAAAGGGTTCAAACACAGTGTCCGACAGTTTACGCAAACACTCGTTTGTACCGACATTCGGTGTAGTCGGTCGTTAAACCGTGTTGTATAACCTAGCGTGTTGTGCTACGTGGCTGCACTTGAGTTAGAAACTTTGCCTGAAATAGACCTTGAGTCTTTACACTTCAATTCAGACGAATACTGAAAATTCAGATAAAAATTGGCTTTATCACCTTTGCCAGATTATAAAATCATTGATGATTATGTTTACCGTCGTTTGGAATTTGACTCTGATACAACCGATCCGTCTCTTGCTTGGAAATTGCTTGTTCCTGCCGGATTGCGAGAAAATGTAATCTATGCCTCTCACGATACTCCATTTTCTGCTCATGGTGGCATAGCCAAGACGCTTGAACGCATCCGTCGTTATTTTTACTGGCCAGGTCTGGTTGCACAAGTCCAAAATTATGTATTGAGTTGTGAATTATGCAAAACTTCGAAATCACCTACACATATCCTTCGTCCACCACCATGGGTCAAATGACTGAATCGGAACGTCCATTTCAAAGACTTTACGTCGATCAAATTGGACCATACCCTCGTTCTAAGAGAGGTAACATTGGAATGTTGATAGTCTTAGACCACTTTTCGGAATTCACTTTTCTGAAACCCCTGAAAAAATTTACCTCGAAACTTATCATGGATTTTCTGAATGAAAGCGTGTTTGACACCTTTGGTGTTACTGAGTCAGTTGTGTCCGATAACGGAAGTCAGTTCAAGAGTAAAGACTTTGAACTTTTTCTGGCAAAATATGGCATAAATCATGTGTGCACCGCCGTTTACGCTTCCCAATCCAATCGTTCGATCAACGAAGCTTTACGCTCATATATACGAAAAGATCAACGATTGTGGGATGTGTATATAAGCAGCATTAATGGCTCATTGCGCAAAAGTGTCCACCAGACAATTGGACAAGCACCATATTATGTTGTATTTGGTCAGCACTTGATGACTCACGGTAAGGATTATAAAATCCTAAAAAATCTTGACTTGCTTTCAGAAGGTTCAGAGAGGTTAAGACGAGAAGATGAGTTTTCGATAATACGAAGTCTAATTCATAAAAGAATGAAAGATTCCTATGACCGTAATGCCCGATCTTATAATTTGCATTCTCGCCGTCGTCAGTTTGGAATTGGTCAAGAAGTGACCAGGCGAAATTTGCTTAAACATTTGCTTAAACAGAGCAATTTGCTTAAACATTTTAACGCCAAATTGGCTCCAATCGGAGTTAAAGCCATTGTCAAACAAAAGCTCGGCAACGCTTATTACGTGCTGACCGATTTAGAGGGGAAAACGCAAGGCACATATCATGCGAAAGATATTTGGTAGCGGTTAATTGGAATTCTTCGTTTATGCTGTTCTCGAAGGATAAGCTTTTAGGTACGGTTGGGATATACGTGTTGGTATCGAACAGTTGTGGTGTTGAGTTCACTACAATTAGACTGCTCGCACTCCTGATTTTTTTTCTCTGTCTTGACGACTATGGGTAAACTGGACTATGTTGGAAAACTAAAAGTTATACACCCTTTTCAGGCACTTGTCCGCAGCTGGCTTTGTCAAGCATCTGTTTTGTGGGGGGGGGGGGGGGGTGAAAAATCTCAAGCGTCAAATGGTCGTTTGACAGCTAGTAGTGCATGGATTGGCGAACCAACCTTAAGGAAAATGTCACTGACATAACGCAACCTCAATTTTGACAGCTAAGTCGACAGTTGTTTCCCTGCTCAGGCTTGAATTTGAAGTCAAAATTCAAATCAGCAGAGGAAACACTACGACTGATCAACCGAAAGAGTTTTTCTCATCGGCTCACCCTGTAGAACCCGTTGTGTTGTGAGCCCTCGGCTGGTCTGGAATTTGAATTCAAATTCAAACCTGAGCTGGGATTTCAACTCTGAAGCCATTAAATATAAATTATGTGTTTTTTTTTTTGTTTTTTTGCTTGCAAACTAATTAACAACAACGTGTCAGCCGTGGTTAATTAGTGCCTACATTGTGACATCGTTCAAATTGCCAGCTGACATGTTTGTTGTGCGGACTTAATTGCTTGTTAAGGCTCTTTTGATGTGTACGTGGCCTGCTTGATTGCACACATCGCAAAAAAAGGGCTCAAACATCGCGTCCGACAGTTTTCGCAAACATCGTTTGCACCGACATTCGGTGTAAGCAGTCATTAAACCATGTTGTATTACCTAGCGTGTTGTACTATCCAACTTGCTTGTGTAAACGAAAATACAACCGGTGACTGCTGTCAACGAAAAGAGCGATGGCTGGCGAACTTCCGGCCATTGTCTATCTTTTCGTTGATGGCTACCTGGTCGAGTCGTACGTGAAGTTGTGGGTAAGTTGAAATCGTAATACATAAGAAAAATCTTATAATTTTTTTTTCACCCACCACACCAGCAGCAAAAGACCTTGTTGCTAACTTTATTTGGAGTCTAGTTTTTGGCAACGCTGATCTGGCTCAATAATATTTGAGCAGGAAAACAAAACAGAAAAACTATAGCAGCAAAGACTATCACCAGCAATAGCTGATTGACTGTTCCGTCAGCATCGTCATCGTCGTCGTCTTCAAAGTCTACTAAATTATATTTCATCAAAAACAAAGGTAAATAATACAAATTAACCATTTACAACAGTAGCAGAAACGACTAACAGACATCCTGTCTCAGCATTTTCATTCTCCACAGCAACAACAACAACAGTTTGCTATTAAGAGTTTCCGGGAAAAGCCTGAACAGGAGCTCCCACGTCTTGTTAATCAAGTCAACGAGTACCTGACCAACGGGAGCTCCGGTATAAATCACCAACAGCTCCGGACGTCTACAGCATCTCTATCGGATTGGGAGCGGTTGCTTGCACAGCGCCGTCGTAACACGATCGGTAGTCGTGACCTAGTTACTTCTCGTCCGACTACACCAACTACGCTGATTTTGTTACCACCAAATTTTCTGGCAGCAACATAGAAACCGGTGTTAAATTCTTCGAAGTGTGTCATGGTTGCATCGTCGAACATCAGCCATATCAACCTAGACGGTGACGGAATCAATATAAGCAACGAATTGGTCGGCGTTTTTGCCGTAATCAACCAGCGCGTAAGGTCTAATTGTGGTCCACCACCTCGGCACTTCCAGCAAAAGCAGACAACATCCGCCACAGCCAACAACAGGAGCTAGTCAGCACCACTGTCACCACCAACAACAGCTAAAAATTTCAACAACCGCCAACAACAAGAGCAGATGCAACAATGTCATTTGCAGCAGCCACGAACAGCACGCAAAACGCCACCAACAGCTCGGCCGAATAACCACTAACGCAGCGCTACAACAACTGCAGCTAATAGCAACATCGCCAGCTGCAACAAAGTCGCAGCCGGACCAAACACCAACAACATTACCAACAACATCAGCAACAGCCAACAATAGCAGCTAAAGGCATCAACTATAGTTAACACCAACACTAGCAGCTATCATCGTAAACCTGCAGGAGCAACTATAAAAGTTACGGCAGCAACACCCCAAATTCCAGGTACAATGAGGCCAAGGTCAGTACATCCCTTGGAGTACTTGGACATGCATTTATTTGCATATACACATATTATACATGCGTGGAAAGATGTGTGCATGTGAAAATAAATGTATCTCTTTGTTTGAGATTAATATTTCTATTGGAGAGAAAAATAATTTTTTTAAGTCTATTTTGCATAAAGTTTAAAATGAGAAATTTAAGAACTATTCCCTCAGAAATTCACAACAAATAAAATAATCCTTTGCTTAACCGTATTACCATATATGGTAGCAAACATGAGTCATTCTGAAAAATTTGAAAAAAATTTGTATCCATGAGTGAGCGATAATTGAAATCATTTAATTACCAACGAGTGATTCGAAGAACACTTCTCTTGGCATTAGGAGATTTTTGTTTACACTTTTAAGCAGATTAATGAAAACTAAAACTTGAATATAATTATAATCTCAATAAGCCAAATTTAACTGAATTGTTTTGTTTGTTATAAATATTCTATACGAAGAAAAAGAAAAAAAAGTAAGAAAAAAAACATTAGCCTAAATTAAGTCAAGACTAACCTAAACATAAACGAAAATAAAATGCACGGAATATAAACGAAACCGAAACACGATTTACATTATTACGAAAAGTAATAAATTATAGTAAATTACTTCAACAAGATGTTAAACATAAACCAACTTAAAATGAACGAAATATAAGCGAAACAGAAATACGATTTAAATCATTACGGAACGAAATAAACTTAAAGTAAATTTATTCGTAACAAACAAAATTAATCGAACATAACAGGAAAATAGGTTGTTTTTTTTTTTGTTATTTAGTAAAATTTGAAGGACACACATACACAAAATAATTTAAAAATATTTTTGTTGATACTTGCCTTTGATATACTTACCTTTGATGTACGCTGAAAAATTTTAAAATATTTTTTTTTATACTTACCTTTGCTATACCTTTGCTATACTAAATTTAAAAATATTTTTTTAGGGATACTTACCATAGATATACGCTGATAAATTAAAAATAATTTTTGTATGTTATTTACCTTTTTAGTACACTGAAATATTAATGCTTACCATTCGATTATAATGAAAAATTAATTGCCTTTTTCAGTACACTAAAAACATAATATTTACCTTTTCATACCATGAAAAGGAAGGTACCTTTTTTTTTTCAGTATACTGAGGACTGAATATATACTTAGTTGAAACTGCAAACTAATTTCCTTTTCAGTACACTGGAAAAACAAATATACTCTCCTTTTAAATCAAATATAAAACAAACAACTTATTACTTAACTTTCTTTTCAGTACACTGAAAAAAAAAGTTTATACATGTTTGTATATATGTTTCAAACTGAGTAGACGCGTTTGTTTCGCGCTGGCAAAAAAAATCACGTTCTATTTTCACTAAAAAGATTTAAAAAATGTATTGTGATTCGTCAAAAACTGTTGCATTAGTTCTGCTTTTGATTTGGCTCGCGAAGTTTATGATAGACACACATAATCACTGATAATTTCGATTTTTAAAATTGTAAATTAATTATAAACGAAACATTTAATATGTCTGCCAAAGCAAAATCTTCGGTTGCTGCTGCAGTTCGACGACCTATGACGCGCAATTCACCACAATCTCCGTTTATCTCGGTCGACGAAGGCACGAATGACTTACGTGATGTTACCCCCTCGGATAATTGGATGCTACTGTTGGAAGAACAATTAAAAAAACAAAGGGTGAGCATCGTAGAAGAGCTGAGGAATGCAATGAAGGATTCCGAGGAGAGACTTGTGCAACGTATGGGTGAGATGGTTGCTGAGTTGACAAATGTCAAATTAGCTATTAAAACTTTGGATCGCCGTGTTACAGCTATCGAAAATGAATCAGTTGAAGAGATGCAAACTTTTAAGAGCGAAATAAGAACAATTAAAAAGCAGTTTGAAAAATTTGAGAATGAATCTGTTTCTACTGATCTCTTAATAAATGGAATACCAGTTTTAAAGAATGAGAGCACCGCAACGATTTTCTCTGATATATGCAAAGCAATCCACTGTCGAGCTCTACTTGTGTGTGATTGTTTCCGTATACGCTCAAACATCAACAAATCGCAGCCTATCATGGTAAAGCTTCAATCAGCTCATGAAAGAAACCAGTTATTTAAGTCTATTGCTGGATTCTGCAAGCAAAACAAAAGATCGCTGGCCATGTCTGACATTGGTAGAGACGGAGAAGGGAGAATATTTGTACATGAGAGCCTTACCGTAGCTAATCGGGAACTAATGTACTATGCTACATACCTGAAGCGCCAAAAATTATTAACATCAGCTTTTTCAATCCGAGGTAAAGTTTTCGTAAGAGATAAGTAACGCTGGAAGTAACATCTAAAGAGAACGTCGATGAAATTGCTAGCATCAACATAAGAGCAAATCGCAACTAACGCATAGAGCAGCAAACAAATAAGATTTATTACAGAATTATTATTTTCTTTTCCTTCATTTATTATCTTTATTTTTATTTTTATTTTTTTTTTCTAATGGGGGTAATCTATGATATAACTGGTTTTATTCTAAATTTAAACTGCCATTTCTTTAGCATACTTTATTTTATCACTATTATTAATGATTGATTTACATGCGAGTCACAGCATTTCCACAAAAGCTATTCTGGGTATTTTAAGTAAAAACCATCGAGGGTTTCAGCTGTGCCATTTAAATGGCCGCAGTTTAAACTCATTAAAAATTGATTATTTAAATCATTTGTTTTCCGAAAGTCTCATTGACATAGTTTGTGTTACGGAGACTTGGTTTAAAAAAGATACTGAAGATGATGTGTACGCACTTGAAAATTTTAATATATTAAGAAATGATCGCGATAATGGTTTGAGAGGAGGGGGGATTGCTATATATTTTAGAAAATTTTTACAAAGCAAAATTGTTTTCAAATCGAGCTTGGATGATCAAGTAGAATTCCTCTGGGTTGAATTTGGAGACGGTTCGCAGAAATGTATAGTTATTTGTGTTTACAATCCTCATAAGTCATTTTCTTTAGATACGCTTTTTACAACTATATCTGAATATAGCCTCTCATATGAACATATCATAATGTGCGGCGACTTTAACATCGATCTTCTTCTAAACAACTCGCGGACAATTTCCTTTTTTAACTCTATAAGCTTTTGTGGCTTAAATCTTGTAAATAAATGGCCAACACGTTTCGCTCCCAATTGCAAGCCCAGTCTCCTTGATCTTTTTTGTGTGGCTGATCAAACACGCATATCGCATTTTGACCAACTGTCTTTGGCTGGTGTTTCAGATCACGATATGTTATTTATTTCTAATGATATAAACATAATTAAGTCGTCGGTCGAATCATGTTTGTTTTATCGTGACTTTAAGTCCATTGACACATATTGTTTATTTAATGAAGCTAGCATTTTGGAATGGAGGGATTCTTGGTATTTTTCTAACATCGAAGATAAAGTTGAACATTTTACAACTCTTCTAAATTATTTTTACGACAAATACGTTCCCTCAAAAAAACTTATATTTAAAAACTCTAAGCGTCCAGGGTTTTCGCACGAGGTCGAAAAAGCTATTAATAGTCGTAACAAAAATTATAGGAAATGGAAACTTAATCAAACTGAATGCAACTGGGCTACATTTCGCAGGTCTAGAAATGCAGCAACACGTATCTTGCGACGATCGAAAAAAATCTTTTTTAAGAACAAACTCAATGTGAATTTACCTGAAAAGGTTTTGTGGAAAAACTAAGAATCCATAGGCGTAAAGAAAAGAATCTCTGAATGCAATGTTGACCCCAACACCCTAAATGAGTTCTTTCTACAATCAAATAAATTCCATGACAGTAGTTCATCTTTAATTGATCATCGTCTTGTAATTCAATGTAGTAAAAAATTTAATTTTAAAACTGTTTCTGAGGAAAATGTTGCAAGGGCAATCCAATCTGTCAAGTCAAATGCTGTGGGAAATGACAACGTCAATCTTAAGTTCGTAAAAATTCTTCTTCCTTTTATTGTTCCGACACTTACACATTTATTCAATTACGCTATTACGTCCTCAACTTTTCCCAAGCAATGGAGAATAGCAAATGTTATTCCAGTTGCAAAGAAAAATAATCCAAGCCGTGCTGAAGATTTTTGTCCTATAAGCATTCTTTCTGCTTTATCAAAATCATTTGAAAAGGTTCTTTCATCTCAAATTGTTGAGCATTTAAATGTTAATAAGTTGCTGACCGAATATCAATCAGGTTACAAGGCGGGGCACAGTTGCACTACTGCGGTTCTTAAGATAATGGAGGATATTCGCCCGGCATACGATAACGACGAGCTCACCATTCTAGCACTTCTAGACTTCTCGAAGGCTTTTGATACCGTCAACCATGTCATTCTTTTAAAAAAATTAAAACATTATATTGGCTTTGCCTCTTGCGCAATTAAATTAATGAAAACGTATTTAAACAACCGATTCCAACGGGTGATTAATAAGGATCGCTCGTCGGAACTAAAGAATACATTTTCTGGTGTCCCACAGGGATCTATATTGGGACCCATTCTTTTCAGCATTTTTGTTAATGACATAGTATCTTGTTGTCAGAATACCTCAATTCATCTGTACGCAGACGATGCACAAATATATATTTCACGGCCAATTGGACTTTCAGAGGACTTAATATTTAGAATAAACGAAGACTTAGCTTCCATAGGGGCCTGGGCAGCCGCAAATTTTTTAAACTTAAATGCATCAAAAACTCAAGCACTTACTATTTCACGTCAACGCTACGGCGTCCATAGCTTACCACCCATAGTTATGGCCGGTGCAAATGTTTCACTTGTCACCTGTGTTACAAGTCTTGGATATAAAGTTAACAATGATTTAAGCTGCATTGATCACGTAAACCTTACGATTTCTAAAATATACTGCGTTCTTAGAAAACTATGGCACACGACCGACTGTATACCTCAGGAAACAAAATTAAAGTTTGTGCACTCTTTAATAATTCCTCATATTACATATGGTGAATTAGTTTATGGAAACCTCGATGCGGCTTCAAAAAGAAAGTTGCAATTTGTGATAAATAACTGTGCAAGATATGTTTTTAATAAAAGGAAATTCGACCACATATCAGAGTTTGCCTCGAGAATTCTTAACTGTGATCTCACAAATTATCTAAATTATCGCAATCTACTCTTTTTGCACAAACTACTTAATACACGTTGTCCCGAATACCTGTTTAGAAATTTACGTTTTGCATTGTCTAGTCGTAGACTTAATCTTATAGTCCCCGAATTAAAATCTGTTATGTCATCTAGAATGTTTTTTGTTAGCGTTGTGAAACTCTGGAATATGTTACCAAAGTCTATTAAAACCGAAAATAATAAGGTACGCTTTAAAATGGCTATTTTGAATTTATTTAAATAATACAAAATTTACTTTTAAATATCGTTTCATAAATTATATGTTTTTCTATGTTTAATATATATATGGGGGTATATTTTTTTAGCATTTAAGAACTAGAAATGTATTTAAAAATTAAGTAAAATTATTTTCGAGTGATTTTTACACTTTTGATGTACTTTAAGAGACCTATAGTCTCACGTGTACAATGGTTTCTTATAAATAAATAAATACTTACCTTTTTAATCAAGTGTAACCTTTTATACTTACCTTTAACTTGTACTAGTAATATAGTGCCTCAAGAAAACATTGTGGTTAGAGTTCAATATACCTTGAAAACTATAATCTACAAAATTAAGGTGTAACATACTTAGGTTTAAAAATAATTACAATGAAAATTTAGTATACCAGAGATACTTACACTGAAAAAGAAACTAAAATGAAAATTTAAAAATACTTACCTTCAAAATAAATTCACTGAAAAAAATTACAAATTAAAGTATAATATACTTACATTTAAAATACTTACACGGAAAAAGAAACTAAAATGAAAATTTAAAAATACTTACCTTCAAAATACATTCACTGAAAAAAATTACAAATTAAAGTATAATATACTTACATTTAAAATACTTACACTGAAAAAGAAACTAAAATGAAAATTTAAAAATACTTACCTTCAAAATACATTCACAAAATACTTACATTTAAAATACTAACACTGAAAAAGAAACTAAAATGAAAATTTAAAAATACTTACCTTCAAAATACATTCACTGAAAAAAATTACAAATTAAAGTGTAATATACTTACATTTAAAATACACTGAAAAAGAAACTAAAATGAAAATTTAAAAATACTTACCTTCAAAATACATTCACTGAAAAAAATTACAAATTAAAGTATAATATACTTACATTTAAAATACTTACACTGAAAAAGAAACTAAAATGAAAATTTAAAATTACTTACCTTCAAAATACATTCACTGAAAAAAATTACAAATTGAAGTGTAATATACTTACATTTAAAATACTTACACTGAAAAAGAAACTAAAATGAAAATTTAAAATTACTTACCTTCAAAATACATTCACTGGAAAAAATTACAAATTAAAGTGTAATATACTTATATTTCAAATACTTACACTGAAAAAGAAACTTAAATGAAAATTTAAAAATACTTATCTTCAAAATACATTCACTGAAAAAAAAAATGCAAATTAAAGTGTAATATACTTACCTTTAAAATACTTTCCTTGCACTAAGAGAAAGCTGGGTCAAGCTTACATTTAATTTTTCTCGTCCTACCATAAGAGAGTTTGTTATGATCATTACTAAATTTTTATCAATAAATGTAACAATCCTTTAGAATGGGTATTATGTTACTATACTAAATTTGTGTAAATTATTTGGATCAATGAAAGGTAAGGGCATGGTAAGGGGCTGCTGCACTTAGGTGCACTATTTGGGTTAATGAAACCAATTTTTTTTATTCATTAACAGGTTGGGTGGGTACAGATGATGAGGGATAATAACACCATCCTCCCTCATATATCTCGGTGCATAGGGACAACAGTTCGGTTCACGTTGCCTCTTTCGGTTTTTTTCTCTTTCCTCTCTCCCGTCCGTTTCCTGTTTCCGCCCGTTTGAATTTTAATTCAAATTAACTACTGAACACTCATACGCTGATGCTTTGTCACGCTTGCCATGTGGACCTGATCATGAGTTCGACATGTACGAAGTTGAAGTATTCGATACGCCAATCAATGCAGAGTTATTACAACAGCACACCAAAAACGATCACATAATTCAACTAGTCAAAAAATTCATTTGTGAAGTATGGCCTTTAAATCTAAATCGAAATGACATAGAATTGTTTAAATTTTTTCAGCGTAAGTATACGCTAACTATTAAAAACGATCTGGTTTATTTACAGACAGACGCTACTCGAGTTGTCATACCAGCAGCTACGCCAATCGGTCCTAAAGCTTTTACATGAAGGACATTGGGGTATTGTTAAGATGAAGCAGCTAGCCAGACCTAGATGGCCTAAAATTGATGACGTGGCGGGATCGAGTCCAAATCAACAATTTCTACAGTGGCCTAAACCAGTGCGTCCATGACAAAGGGTCCATATCGATTTTTCTGGCCCAATATTTAACTCTATGTGGCTCATTGTGGCTGACGCCTTCTCACAGTTCCCGTTTGTAGTTCAGCTTGAAAAAACTACCTCAGTTGACACCATTTCCGCTTTGTCAACTCTTTTTTCGCTTGAAGGTCTACCTGAAGAATTAGTAAGCGACAACGAACCGTAGTTACTTCTGAACAATTTGAAGAATTTTGTCTTAGGAATGGCATTAAGCACATCAAAGCCGCGCCGTTTCACCCAGCTTTAAAAGGGCTTGCAGAAAGGTTCGTCCTTACGTTCAAAACATCAGTTAAAAATAATCTAGATGACAGTTTATCACTAAATCTTGCCGTGGTAAAGTATCTAGCTACGTATCGTGCAATTCCTAACGCAGAAGGGAAGTCACCGGCTGAATTGCTACATGGCCGTGCTCCTAGGACTTTGCTTACGCTACTATCAGCTGGGGCTGCATCTAACAACAAAGTTACAACAAATAAGCAAGGCAAATTATCACCAAACGATACAGTCTATGTAACCACTATGGTGGAGTTCTTAAATGGTTAGAAGCTGTTATATTTCAAAGTCAAGTCAAAATGGTTTACATAGTAAAAACTTCAGGGGGCTGTGTTCGACGCCATCAAAACCACATTAAACTTCGCTATGGTTCATCCGCTAACAAGCCTAACGTAACTAATTGGTTGATCCTGAATTCCAGTATACCAAGTACAGATGAAACAGCTTATCTAATGAAACATCACGCGAACATCCTCCGCCTATTGAAGAAATTCCAAGACGTAGCAATCGCGTTCGTTTCAAATCTAATCGTTATCAGCCTTCCTAAGTTTTATGTCTTCATTCCTAAAGGAGGGAGATGTTATATACGGAAAATGTATATAGTATTTTAAGTAATTTCGCATCACAGCAAATGTGTATGTATTTGCCTTTAATTTTTCTGAAATAAAGTCAGTTCCCCGGTATGCGTCGTAAGAAATACAACTGTTAATATTTTTTAACTTCGAACATTTTTTATATTGTACTATATGTAAAATTTTATGAATAATATCATTTATAATTATGGTGACCATCCGTCCTCTTTTAGAGAGCACAGTCTTCTTTTTTAGCCTCTCCTAGCCTTAAAATTGCCCTCTATTGTAATCTTTTTTCATTTTTAATAACTTTTGCTTTAAGTTTGCATGTTAATGTAGAATCACTACTTTATTTTTTTTTTATTTTGGCAGCACACGTAAATAAACGACAAGAAGCTGGACTTCGCAGCATAGAAAAAAGCTATTGTAAAAGGTTCTTGAAAGCTGTTTGTTTTTTGTTTGTATTTTTTTTAAGTAAATTTGCAGGGTTTTCACGTTTATAAATATATTAAAGATTTTATTATGTTGATTTTATATGATTTATTTAGTTTTGCTGAAAATATTTTACTTAAAATGTCATCGCCTCTGTGGTGCATTGCGCTAATGCGCGCTTGCACGGCGTATCAGAAAGATTTCTGATGAAGCCCTTAGCAGGGCCGAAATTGCAATAAAATCAGAAAGTGAAGTTTCTTTTTCATATTGAAAACGTTGTTGTTGTTTCTTTGGAAAGATTCGTTAGAAAAATTAATTTTTCTAACCTTGACCTAAAACTCAATAAACAATTTTAAACTATCAAACAACTAGAATTTGTATTTAAAATCAAGTATGATTTAAACTATCAAACATTTAGAATTTGTATTTAAATTATATAAAATCAACATAATAAATAACAAGGTCATTTAGAAAAAAACTTTAATTAATGATTTTAAATAAAAAAGAATTTATAATTGTTGTTATCGGCCTTTTTATATTACTTTTATAACTGTATTTCGTATGCTTTGAATGTAAAAATTAAGCACGAGTTTTAATTTTTTTTTCATATTCTTTTCGATATTTCGATTAAAATTGTGTGTCATCAGGACCAGTAACACTAAACAAAAAGATACTTGTTATAAAGAATTATTTCCGTCAACTTATTTAACGCCAGCTGCATAACAATGTATTTAGATTGTTCCAATCATGGACCCATTAAATTTTGTCAAGAATTAAATCGGAGTAAATTGTGTTGCTCACATTTTAAGGAATTATATTCAAACTGCGGCGGAGTCTGATCCAATAGACATAGAAGTCATTATAGTAAAAAATTTTTAATTATTTTACATTTACACTGTAAGAGTAGAACAGTTAAAAGAGATCAGTGAAGATGTCGTTGTTGAATACCAAAAATTTTGGACGACAGCAAAACACGCTGGCCTAAAGCCTAAAAAATAACCGATTTTTAAGTTGTTCGTGCCATTAAAGGAATTAAAAAAATATAAGTAACAAGATTTTATGAAACATGGTCAACACTTTACTTGCACTGCCTGCTCATCTAGGAGAGTGCTTCGTTTCGCTCGCCTCCACCAATGAGTTCATTACCCCCAAATACTGCGTTAACTAAACAGAATAATAATCAAGAATCTGACTCTTCACATAAATCAGCTGTTAAAATAAATTCTCAGGAAATTCCTCTCCAAGAACAACCACAACTGAAACCTAAGGAAACTCATCATGACAACCAGCAGAAACTACATCAGACCCAACTTACTCAAATAACACAAGAGCAGCAACAAAACCAACCATTGCATCAGAAACAACAATTAATCAATTCGCAAGTTCAACAGTTACATTATCAACAACAACAAGCTCAACAACAGAACGCCCAACAGATGGAGCAGCCATGACAAGATCGGCTGGAGGGCAAACATATAAAGGTTAGCCGAAACAAGCAGCAGCAGTTAGACAATTCTCTTGTAAGAGTGGATAGTGTGGTGAGTGCAAATGCAAGTGAGTCATCCATAACGTCAAATATTGTTTATCATTAAGTTTTATGTATGAAGAATGTAATCCATGATCTTAAGACATCAGTGCAAATGCTAAGATAAGATAAGCAAATTTTATTAGAAAAAGTGGATGCTCCTCAAAAAGAAGTAAATTTTTTGAAAGAGAAAAATGTTGTAAAGTGTGTTGAAATTGTTGGTGTACCTGATATCAACTCAAATAATGCAATGGGCTCTGCACTAAAAATATTAAACGATGGATTGGATGCAAACATTACTGAGGATCATATTGATGACTGCTACGTTAAAACTATTAATGCTAGGAAGCAGTCAATTTTTAATAAGCCATTAAATATTTTATGTGTTAAATTTTTGTCATTGCGGAAAAAGAAGGAAATTATGAGGAAAAAGTTTACAAATAGAAATAATTTAAATTCGAAATTATTTGGTGGCGATGGTCTCCAAAAAAATTTCATAAATGATAGCCTTTCGGTGGAAACACGAAAACTGTTCAACGCTGCAAAAGTCGTAAAAATTAACAAAAAATTCAAATATGTTTGGGTTAATAATGGCAGATTTTTAATGCGGAAAAAGGAAGGTGATAGCCTAATTGTTGTGAGTTCGTTCTAGGATCTTGATAGAGTCAATTAAAACTTTGTTTTACGACTTATAACTCATGATGTCAGATGCTTTTGATTCTCACAATAGTTTGCTAGATCTTCCTTTCGAAAATTGTTAAAAAGTAAATTTTTATACTGTCTCCTCAAACAAAAATTATTTAAACGGTTTTTATATAGTTACCCAAAATATTAGAAGTTTACGGAAAAATTTTGACACCTTTCTCCTTCATCTTGAGTCATTCAATACAAAGCCAGTTTTTATTTTCTTTACCGAAATATGGATATATGACTATGAGACGATGCTTTTTGATATTCCTGGCTACAAATTTTACGCAAATTTTAATAATCAGTACGCATCTGGTGGTGTAGCTTTTTTGCTCCAGACAATATAAATTGTGATGTTGATAATTTAAGCTTGAGTAGCTCTGATGTTATCAAGGTTAAATGCTCTATAGACAAGCAAATATACATTTTTACTTGCATGGACAGATTTCATGACACTGTTTCTTACGACATATTTTTAAACGAATTAAATAACTTATTGGCGAGTGATAATAATGATAATATGATAGTTATTGGTGATATGAATGTTAATATTCTGCAAGACTCATTGCAAGTGGATAGTTATTTATCGTTACTTTCTTCCTTCGTCTTCGAATCTTGCATTAATGAGCCAACTAGAATATTTGACCATTCCGCTACATGTATTGACCATATTTTTGTCCGTTTAAGCAAATCGAGTAATGTAGCAATTAGTAGTTCAGATTGTGATCTAAATATATCAGATCATTGCCTGACTTGCCTCTGTTTTGCAAACGTTAATTGTCAGAAAACCTATGCTGCTTTAAGCCCCTCAAGAACAATAACTGACTTCGACGTCTTAAATAGATTTCTACTTTTTGAAACATGGAAAAGTGTTTACGATGAAACTGATCCATCAAGGGCTTATAATAATTTTATAAATACCTTGACGCATTATGTTGATCTTTCCACTAAACAGTCCAGACCAATAACTTCCTATAAAAAAACTAAAACCATGAATGAGTAACGAACTTCTTGATAAGGTAAAAAGAAAAACCAGTTTTTTAAAAATGCAAGTAATTTCCTAGTAATATTACTCTTAAACTTAAATATAAAGATATGTGCAAGCAAATATCTATGGAAACTTTAACTTGTAAAAATGCATACTATGAAAACGAATTTATTAAAGTTAAAGGCAATGCTAAAAAAGAATGGAATCTAGTAAATAATATCGTAAATAGGACTACCGCAACCGTTTAAATAAGCGATCTGGAAGAAGGGGACACGATCTATTCTGAACCAACTATTATTAAATTAAATTATTTTGCAAATATTGGAAATGAAGTTGTTTCAAATAATGGGTTAAATCCCTCTTTCTGTAATTGTCTTCAGAAAGAAGCTATATTACTGACAGTTTTTACTGTGAGCCCTTAACATCATATGAATTATATAGAATTATCTTGTCATTGAAAAATTCCCATTCAAGCACTGTAAATAATTTTTCAAGTATCTGTATTAAGAAAATAGTTTTCAATATTGTGGACATTCTGTGTTATATTATTAACAAAATTATTGATTTGGGTATCTTTCCAGATGAGTTGAAAAGGTCGGAAGTTATACCTTTATTTAAAAAAGGAAATACATCTAATATTAACAATTACAGACCAATCTCGCTTTTGTCTACTTTTTAAAAAATTTTTTAAAAGGCTATAAAATTCAGGATGCTAGATTTTTTTAACAAACATAAATTTTTTAATAATAGTCAATTTGGATTCAGACCAGCACTTTCAACGGAAGATGCTTTGCTTAAGTTTTGTGATAATATATATGGAAGCCTTAATAATAAAAAAATTACTGCTGCCCTGTTCATTGATATAACAAAAGCATTTGATACCGTGGATCATGAAATATTACTAAGGAAACTGTATAAGTGTGGATTTCGTGGCAGTATTCACCAATGGTTTTCTTCGTATTTAATGAATAGGTTTCAAACGGTAAAAGTTGATAACTATTAAAGTTCATCTAACAAAATCCTTATTGGAGTTCCACAAGGTTCTGTTTTGGGTCCAATTTTGTTCTTAATATACATTAATTCATTGTTTTCTAATAAGTTTATGGGTAAAACTATAGCGTTTGTGCTAAAATTTTCAAGTATCTAGACTAAGTATTGGACTGGAAAATGAATTGGAGTGATCACTCAGCTGCTTTAAGAAAGTATTTATTGTTCCACAAAACTGCTTACTTGTATTTATTTATGTATTGTTCAATCAAAGTTAGATGATGGACTGGCCTGCTGGGGTGGTACACATTATGATAGGATAAATTCACTTCTCACTCTCCAAAAATGTACCATTAGGTTAATAACTAAGAACAGTCGAAATGTAAACAGTCTACCTCTTTTCAGAAATTTGAACATTTTGCCATTGAAGCATTTGTACTACTTCAAGGTGTTCAAAATTTTTTTCCTAAGGTCTGGCTATTCACTAAATATTAGAAGTCATAATTAAAGAATAAATAATAGGAATTTGGTTTCTGTTCCACCTCACAATCTGCAACACTTTCTACACTACTATGCTTCTGTAGCCCCAAGAATTTTTAATAAGCTTCCTTACCATATAAGATGCCTTCGTAATAAACGTGCTTTTTTTAAAAAAGTAAACACTT
The DNA here is from genome assembly GCA_963920525.1 of Dichetophora obliterata. Taxonomy (NCBI): domain Eukaryota; kingdom Metazoa; phylum Arthropoda; class Insecta; order Diptera; family Sciomyzidae; genus Dichetophora; species Dichetophora obliterata. The sequence continues at coordinate 111,153,386 of OY986436.1, read as the reverse complement.
GGCTTTTAAGTTTCTCATATGAAAATATAAACACAATAGGTGTTACTATTTCCTTAATTTTTTTTATTGTAATTAATAACTGTTTAAAATTCAAAGTTTTTATTTTTTTTTTTCCTCATATATCCAGTTTTTCTTGATCTCTTAAATATATTAATAGTTTTTATTTTATTTCTTTTTCCCCACATATATCAACTTTTTCTCGATGTCTCAATGTTATTCATAAATAGAATTTTAAAAAATTAAAATTATATTGATATTAAGTTCCCTTAAAATTGTTTATTGATCCCTCACTATAATTATAATTTAATAGTTTTATATGAAATTATGTATCTCACCGCTTTTAGTGTTTATTTTACTATAGGATATAGATTATTCTTGATTGTTAATATCAATTTAAAAAATGTTTAGAATACATAAATTATAATTATAATAACAAATAATAAATGTAAAAAAAATATTATCTAGTTTATGACATTTATGCTATATCTTTTTCTTCTAACTTTGATAACATTTTTAATTTTACAATATTAACTTATTCCTATCTTATATATATATATATATATATTTATTTTAATGTTATATCTTATTGTCATTCAATCCTAATATTGTATAAAATTGTCTCGACTCAATATTTATTTTTTATTACTTATTTCGCCACTAGTTCCTCGTGAACTACAGATAGCAGTTCTTTTTCACCAATTCTTTGTTAAATTAATGATATATTTATGCACGATCGTATTTTCAAGTGTTATTAGTGAAATAGAAAATAAAATTCAAATTCAAAATGTATTGACTATTTGAGCCAATGGGATACAGCTTTTAAAGACATTGATAATTTCGAATGGGTCCTTTTATGAAGTGTTTCATGTTGACAATCTATTGAAAAGAGTTTAGCTTGCATAAAAAAATTTAAGGGATGATATATTATAATATATAATATATATGATATATTATGTATATGATAAGGGATAAAAAATAAAGATTTATTTGATAAAGCATTTTATATTGATAATTAAGTAGATGTAAAAATAAATGATGCAACCTCAACAGGCTTGAAATGGATGGATATTTTTAGTCATTTTTTTTGGAAAAATTTATTGAATGCAAAAATATACTTAAGATAGTTGAGTTTATTTTATATCTATTATTTTAATTATTTTAAATGTTTTCAATTTTTTCTAAACATATTTTAAATTCTGTCAGTTCATTCGGAAGTTACACTTAGAAATTAAAATAGATTCTTAAGTAGTTACTTTTAACTGCTACTTCTTCGATGTCCAAATATTATTTCTTAAGAAACTACCCTCTCTGTTGGCGCAAATTCCCCATTATTGCTTGCTTAGTCTATTATTTAAAAACATAATGTTCTTAATAAATTTAAAAATAATAATGTTCTAAGATAATTTTCTCTAATATTAATTGAATAATATATTTTAATATTTTAAAATAAATTATTAGTTTTTTAAATTTATGTGTTTTGCTACTATGTTTTGCTTATCTTTTTTTTTTATGTCCTTTTTTTGGTTTGAAAATAGTGGTCAGCGTATTTATAATTACAATGAAGTGCTATAAAGTCTGATCAGGCTTCATAGCATCCCTGATAGGTTCGATAACTCAACTTTAAAGTCAAACGTTTAGTTATCGAACCAGGGATGCTATTGTTAGGTAGATTACACGATACTACAACAGTTAAAGCACTTTGTCCAATCAAAGATTGTTAATTTATTTAGATAATTCTTTTGTTTATTATATTAACAGGTTTTACACGCACACACGCCATTTCGCATTCACATTTATTATTTAATAACTAACCGGCAGCCTGCCGGTCACTTGTCACAATTTTTCTTTATTTACTTTTTCTCATTTTCGCCAGTGCTGCCACAGTCGGCCATCCTGACACTAAATCGTCCCGATTTCACCTTACTTAAAAATTATCTGCACGGGTATGTTTGAAAAGATCTTCAACACATTCTCAAATTTTCAAACACGCTTCCAACTCTCATTCGTAAAAGCGAAACGAATAAAAAAAAACACAAAAAGTGGTTGTTGTCGTTAGAATGTTAATAATGAGAGAATGAAGACAAGAGGGTATGGAGACATGAGCGAAATGAAACATGAGAGATGGAATGGAGTGAATGGAATGTCTTGTTTGTAATATGATAGACAAGAATTTCTTGCACTGGTTTCAGTCTGTGTGCGAAATTAATGTTATTTTTCTTTATTTTTTTGGCTTGATTTTTAAAAATACATACATATTTACAAAAATTTTAAAAAATATAAATAAATTACATATTCAAAAAGTAATTGTTTTCTTTTTTTGCCTTTAAATGCTTTACTATACACAGACTATTCTTTTTGCTAGATTTCAATTTGTTTGTTTTATTCGCTTGTTTGTACTACAAACTATCGCATTTACTTCAATAAATACTTTCATTCACAAACGAAATTCAAGACATTATATAATTGGAATGTCTCCATAATAATTGAGAATTATGAGAGCAAATTTCGATTTATTGTATTCTATTCTATTCGTTTATTGAGGCTGTTCTTTTAGTTTCGTTTCGTTGCCTGCATAACGAATGGAATGAATATTCGTTTCGTTCCTTGAATTTACTCTCAATTAGAGATCTCTTCTCGAATCATTCTCAATTGGCAGACAAGCAAAGCATTCATGCAGATCTTTAGTAAATACCTACCATTTGGAGTGACTCTTAAACTTTGGTGCAATTTTCTTACAAACTCCCGAAGAACTAATAAAATTTTTTACCATAACGTAGTCGTCAATCTTATACGATTTTTTAATTCTATTTTTGTCTTGGATAATTTTATTATAAGTGTGATTTTTTGTATCTTTTTTGCTGCTGCAGCCCTGATACTCATTAAATCTGGAATATTTTTAAGTTCATTAATATCTTCCAATTTTTTTTAAATCTACTATCACACCCTTTTGACGAACACTGAAAAGAAGCTCACTTGGCGTAGTACCCGTACTACGGTGCATCGAATTATTCATAGCGAACTTTATATCTGGTAAAATTTTATATAAACTGAACTTTGAACCGGCGCTTGTTAATTTTTCTATCATGGGAGCAAGGCTACGATTGACTCTTTCGACTTGCCCGTTGGCTTAAGGGGACCCAGTAACAATTTTTGTGTGTATTATATTATTATTTTCTATAAATGTAGTGAAATCTTTTGAAGTGAATGCACTACCTCGTTCTGAAACTAATATTTTTGGACGACTATATGTATTAAAGTATATCTTGAACTACTGAGAACTTCATTAGTATTAGTTGTGCGAGCTGAAAACAGTCTAACGAATTTTGAAAACGCATCTGTAACTAAAAACACATATTTTTTTTCTTCGCATTTTTAAGTGAAACTGGACAAAAATGGTCAACATGTACGGTTTCGAAAGGTACATCTCTTTTGGGAATATTATCCAGAAGCCCTTCATGCTTACCAGTTTTCGGAGAGAAAGGTATACATTTCAAACAGTTTGCAATATAATTCTTTATCTTCTCCTTTATTTTTGGAAACCAATACGCTTTTACCAGGGCATTAAAAACTTTATCAGATCCCATATGCCCCATTTCGTCATGATACATTCGTATTAAGTTATTTTCCATTTCTTTCGGGACATAAAACAAAATATCGTTTCCTTTTTTTTTTTTGTAAAAATTAACCCGTTACGTATTGTTAATTTGTTGCTTTCTTCTTTTTCTAAACTTTTTCTAACTTTATTTATTTCATTATCTCTATACTGGCAAATTGATAAATTCTGCTCAACGCGTCTACATGTTGCATTTTCATTCGATTGCGGTGCTCGAGCTTGCAATCAAAGTTTTCTAATTCGAGGGCCCATCTCGCTATTCTAGGGTGAACTTCCTTTTTATTTAAAGTTAAGGTCAAAGAATTGCAATTGTTCACCATTTAAAATTTTAATCCTTGCAAGTATATCCAAAATCTTCGTAGCGCATAAATTATTGCCAAGGTTCCGAGCTCAAAACTATGAAATTTCGACTCACAATCACTCGTTCGCTTTGAGAAATAGAACACTGGATGAAATTTCCCATCCGATTTCTTTTGTAAAAATATAGTACCAAATCCTTACGAATTTGTGTCGCAGTGGAGTTCAGTCTCATCTTTTGGGTCAACAATTGCTAATATAGGTGCTTCAATTAATTTCAATTCTTTAAAACATCGCATCTCATCTGTACCAAATTTAAAAATAACGTTCTTTTTAATCAAATTATAAAGTGGTTGAGCTTTCACTTATGAGCCTTCAAGGAATCGACGAAAATATTAGCCCTATTTTAGCCTAATATTAAATATCTGGCCCTATGCCCTTTTTAGAAATAGTATAACCTAACACTCGTATTTCTGATTTTATAAAACAACATTTATCTAATATAAGCTCTAATGTATTTTTCACTAATCTGTTAAAAACCTCGTCTAATATTTCCAAATGCTCATCTTCGGTGTTTGTGGTAATTATTATGTCATCAAAATATATCGTAATTTTTCCGGATCTAATAAAATCTGCGAAAAGACGGTTAACAAACCGTTGGAATGATGAAGGTGCATTCCTTAACCCAAAAGGCATCTTCAAGAACTCGTATTGACCTAAAGTTGTTACGAGCGATGTGTATTTTATCGAAACTTCACTCATATGAACATGGTTAAAAACACTTTTCAGATTTAACAGCAAAAATTTAGTTTTATTTACCAATTGGTCGAGTAAATCATCTTTTAGCTGTATTGGATAATTATCCTTAAGAATAACTTTATGTAACGTTCGATAATCTACATATAGTCGTATTTCACCTGTTTTTTTTTCCTAACGGGAACTATGGGAGACGCATACTCTGATCTACTTTTCCTGATTATTTTATTATCTTCTAAATCATCCAATAATTTTTGTAATTGTTCTCTTTCACTATAGGATAAACTCCGCGGCGCTTTTCATTATTGAATGGAAAGGCTTTTCATTATTCAACAACAATTTCATTTCACATCTGATTTGGGATTAATAGGGGCGTTCACAATTTATATAAAATTCTTTGAACAATTTATCAAAATTTATCTTTTGCATCAATACATATTTTATTATTGTCAATACATATATCATTAATTTAAATTTTCATTAGATCTAAGCACTCATTCTTTTTTCCACAATATTGTAAATAATTTTCTTCACCCTTCAATTTAAGCTTAGCAATTTTTAAGAAATCTTTTCCTAAAATTATTAGATATATCATTGTATAATTTGACACTACAAACAAATCCAATCCAATGTTTTTTTCTTCATAACAAATAATGGCCCATTATCATATTCAAAATAAAGTCGACTTTAAATTTAGTGCAAGCTTTTTGACAACATATCATATTGAAAAACTGTCAAAAATACTTATAATAAATTTAAAGTCCACCATATTTTGACTATGATAATGGGCCAATACATTTTATTTTCCAGTAGTATTGAGTGGACTTTTATTTATACCACAGTATTTTGGAAATATGTTTTTATAATTAATATTTTAAAAAAGAATTTGAGGCATGAACTGTTGGTGAACAAAGCTTTTTGGGCTGCCAGTGTCAATTATTGTCTCTAGAAAAGTATTAAAATTAAAATTTAAATAAATAAAAGAATAACCTATTCATCATTGATCATTGTCTTCATCTCGATTGACGTAGTGAACTTGATGCATCTTCTCCTTCGTGTATTTGACTGCAAAGTGTCCAAATTCTGCACATACATGGCAAGAATTCACTTCACGCTTTGGTTTACGACACTCACCTGCAATGTGGCCAACAGAGTTGCAATTGAAACATCTTGTCTCCAATATTCGCTGTCGATCATTTAATGGGTCATGACACGCTACCTCCACCATTGCAGTTGATGCACGATTTGTCAATTGCACCGTTCGAAATGCATCCAATTTTGCTTAAGCGAATAATCAGCTCAGCTTTATTTCCCCGATTTGTTTGTCCAAAGTTGCGCAGCCACGACTTTAACTGCATGACGGTACACTCATTCATCTCGCACGACATATCTATTCCACTTCTGATATTTTAAGCACATTTGTTCCAATAAGAGATTGTTAATTTATTTATTATATTAACTTATTTATTATATTAAATTTATTATTATATTTATTATATTAATATATTTATTATATTAACAGGTAATAGACGCAAACACGTCTTTTCGCGTTCACATTTATTCTTTAAGAACTAACCGGCAGCCTACCTACGCATTACAGTTTTTCTTTTTTTACTTTTTTGCATTTTCACCAGTGCTGCCACAACAGTAAGCATTTTTGACTGACTCATTTCAAATGAGTCATTTGGTCCAATGTAATTAATAGTAGTATTAGATAAATAATACATTCGCGGTCAGTTACTTTTCGCATGGTCCCTTTGTAGGGCATAGGCTATATCTTGAGAATTAATGAAGATGAATTATCCAAGATAGGAGCAAAATTATAAGAATTAAGGAACACAATGAATTATGTTAAGTTTTATAACAATTTAATTTGTGGTTCTTGCCGTCATGTCCCAGCCACAGTTCCGATTGGCGACACAGGACTCGTAGGGAAATCCCGTCTTGAAAATATGGTTAATGGTAAATGCCGCCTTGTACCTACATTTTTCTCATAATTTAATGGCATATGCAGTTTTGTCTACGAATGTGCTAAATATATAAAAAATCCTTTCAGACCTGACGATAAAACAAATCAAGTCAAATCGCGATTCCATGGCGAGTTAATTTAGAGTTAACTTTGGCTTAACTGAAAATGGTAACGCATTAATACTTCTGCAACAAAGTAACTGTTATCGGTATATCCGTCATCTTTAGAAAACCCTCGATACCAATTAATAAAACATCGCTAAACTTGGCGATCTTTTCAATATTATGTGCTGTAAAAGAGTCTAAAGTAATTGTGAAGCTATCATTCAATAAGATACATATATAGGGTACAAGTAAATGCTGTATTTATACTATATGTATAATTATTAATAAGCGGTTTCTGTACATATTCTACGGATCTATAAAAAGTAACGATATGGCAGAAGATTTCGACGTTGAGGCCATGTTAGAAGCTCCATACATAAAAAATGTGAGTAAGCTCATTCAAGAGCATATATTATGTTATTTTGAAGAGTAGTATTCGCACCCTATCATAAGAAAAATAGACTGGAAACATATTTTGTTTATTTGTACAAATTTATTTTGGAACCACTACTTTGATTTGACATAATCTTACTTTTGGGACCGGTCCTGAACATTTTTTACTTTAGGGCCCGGATCCGAATATTTTTCTTGTTTTTATTAAATTTATTTTGGCTTCCTGAGCCTAAATATGCAAACAAAAATTGTCGCACTCGATTGGTTTAGGAGATAAAGAGAAAGTGTGTGGAACTTAATTTGGCCTTTTACGTTAACATATACGTTACATTGTGATATTGTTAAATAAATAAGTTGTTTTATGAAAATCAAGTGTTTTTTTTACTCATTACCATATGAATCCGTACAATCCGAACCTTTTGGCTCGGTTTATTATGTCATGTGAGCTCATACTGGAAGCAAAGAAAATTTTTCGGAATATTTTACCTTTAGCTAAAATTAATTAAAACTTTGTTTTCGTGGAACATATGTATTAAGGCCTTCTAATTCCAAATCTGAAAAATTAATCGTCGCTCTCATCTGGTTTAAAAGTTATAGGGGTCCAAAGTTGAAGAATGGGCTAAAAAAACTTGCTATATCTTTGCTATATATAAACAAAACTAAGCAAAATGGGTATTAAAAGAAAGGCTATTCTATTACTTATTCCATTAATTACTTTCTAATATAGAACTCTTTTTTTTTATGTATCAACTATTTTGCATCAAAATTTTAGATGCATTTCAGATTCAAATAACGACAAAAATTAATTCCATGAATTCGAATGTAGAAACGACAAAAATTAATTCCATGAATTTGAATGTAAAAAATTAAGGATATTTGAGGAAACGGACCACACTCGATAAATTTTTAAAACATTTACAGAGTATTTTCTTAAAAGCCATAAAATATTATTTTTTTAAGAATTTTTGAAATATTTAGAAAATGTTAAATGAATGGTGAATAAATAAAGCGCCTCAGTCGAAAAATTGTTATTAAAAATCGCCGCGATTTATTTAATTTATTTAATTGTTACTAAAATCAGCGTTTAAGAAATTACTCTGTAAATGTTTTATAAATTTCTCGAGTGTTGCCCTTGCTTCCTCAATCATTCATGTAAATCATTCGTAAATATTCCTCCATCATATATGTTACATCGTATATGTATCTAGTTATACCTTAGTTACTTGAATTGCAATTATTACCTGCTTTTTATATAATTTAGACTTCCAGCTTAATAGTGTTTTGCCCTTGTACAGAATATCGTTTTTAACACTACAAAACGAAAATATTTATTTTTATTTATTTTAATTTATTTATTTTTTTATTTACTACAATGATGAGCCACTAGAATGGCCTAATTATTGTACAGGGAAAATTTCAAATGGCAAAAAAAAAAAAACAAAACTAATTTAAGTAAATATACAACAAACCCAATATTCAATTCAATTTTTCAATTAATACACTTACATTTAACTAAAAGATAAAAAGAGAAAAAAAAAAATCAAAGTAACACTATTTAAACTAAACCAGCCCTGCACGAAAATAGGGGTAAACACACAGTAACAAAAAGAAAATTAAAAATAAACATTTCATTTTATTTTAACAAACCAGCAGTAGCAACAAAAGAAAATAAGTGAGTAAATTGGCTAACAAAATTTACAAGAGCAATAACAAAATTTTTTTTTTGTTTTTTTTTTTTTTGAAAATAAATTATTAGTATTAAAATTTGCTTGCCAAAACGGCCATAAATTGACTAATAGCGATAAATTTCATTTCCGGTAAGGAAGAATTGTATTCCAGAGCCTACATACGCGTACCGTAAACGATCTTTCCATAATAGAAGAAGAGAAAGCAGGGCTCAATAGCATATGAGTTCTGCTTGAGTTGGAAAATTTGAATTTGTTTACCAGATATACAGGAGATTTTATTTTAAGGATTTTATAGATCAATAGAAGTTCTCAAAACTTCAAAATTCTCAAAACTTCTGCCAATAAAGTCTAACATATTCAGAGACGTGATCATGAATGCGGAGATTGTATACGAAACGAATTACTCTGTGAAGACATAACTTCAATTTGTTCATATTCTGCTGAGTGGTACCTGAAAATAATTCTAATCCATACAACATTACTGGCATAAATAAGGCATGTTCTATTCTTTTCCTAATAAAGAACGGCAGTAAATAACTGTAACAAAACAATATACGGAGGGCAAATGAGACCTTGGAGATTATGTTATTTATGTGAAAATTGAAAGATAACTCTTTATCAATATAGAAGCCAAGACTTTTGTAGTGCGAAGTAAATTCTATAACCTCATTATTAATGAAAATTAATGGGGCTCGTATAGGACTGCGGCAAAACAACATAGCTTTTGTTTTTGAAGGGTTTAGATCAATAAAGTTTTGTTTTGACCAATTTGAGATATTATCAAAGTCCCTGTTAACTTGCATCGAAAAACGAAAAAAAGAGGACCCAATATTGAACCCTGCGGGACTCCCCTGTGTAATTCAATCAAACTAGAAACAAACTCGCCAGATTGAACATACTGCTCACGCCTGTGAAGGTAAGAAAACACCAAATTGCAGGCTGTTTTTTCAAATTTTTATTTAAAGTAAAGCTTGTTAACAAGCACATTGTGACAAATGGAATCAAAAGCTTTCCTGAAATCCAAAAAAATTAAAACGGATAAACTTTTTGTCAACCCCGTATCTGATATTACCAACAAGGTCAAGGTGAGCTCTAAAACCAGACTGAAAATTAGAAATAAAATTGTTAGGTTCTAATTAAAAAAGAATCTGTGATTTCATGATGTATTCTAAAATTTTTGAAAAGACTGGTAGTACACTTATGGGACGGTAGTCAGAAACATGTTCAGGATTTTTTACCTTTGGAATTGGCGTAACCTTCGCAACCTTCCATGCTGTTGGAAACGACGACGTAGTAAGAATGTGACGTCACATTCGCAAGTGTGATGAAATAGAAGGAAAGACTATTTTCAAAAATTTTAGCGAAACTTCATCCATACCAACTGCGTTAGATTTTATTGACAAAATTGAGCACCATAGCTCATACTCACTGACTGTTCTGAAAGAGAAATTTTGGATGTCGTCACTATTTATGGTAGGAGGGGATGGCTGCAGAGACTGGTCAATGGGTGGTAAGACAGAAAAAAAGTAAATTATCGACGTCAACAGTTGCACTTTTTTCTAACTCGCTAATCACGCCAACATTTCTCAATTTTTTCCACATTTGATTACGGGAGCAATCTGAGAAAAAAATTTGTGCATTCCTTATTTCGTTCTTTGCGAATAGTAGACTTAATCTTATTACGATAGACACAAAATATTCTCCAGTGTCACTCTTTTCTGTCATCAGAGAAGGCACGAAAAGCCAAATCTCTTTTTTTCTTTCGCTCTAGATATTTCAGGAGATAACATCCAGCTATCCTGAGATTTTTTACGAAAATTTTTAAGTAAAACAAAACTATTAAAGAACTAAAGAACATAATGACAAAATGGGACGTCATAGCAAAACACACAAAAATACCAAAAGGACGATTTTTGGAGATACTACAGTTCTGCTTACAAGACAACAACTACTTTAAATACGAGGACAGACACTACAGTCAAACATTTGGAATGCCCATGGGAAACCCCCTTTCCCCCACGATAGCAGACATTGTACTGGACTGCCTACTCGACACGACAATCGAAGATTTAAAAAAAAAAAAAATTCACATAAAGGGCATATGCAAGTATGTCGATGACATTTTCGCAATAGTAAAACCACACCACACCGAAAAAATACTGAGCACACTCAACAACTATCACAAAAACTTACAATTCACAGTAGAAACAGAACAGAACAACAGCCTTGCATACTTAGACGTAAAAACCTACAGAAACTCAAAACAAATCACTACAGATTGGTACACAAAACCAACAGCATCAGGACGCATGATAAACTTTCATTCCACACAACCTATAAGGCAAAAAATAAATACCGCACAAAACTTCATCCGAAAAGTACTAACCATCAGCGACAAAGAATACCATGACAACAACATACGAAAAATTCAAAAAACACTCACGAGAAACAGTTTTCCAGGAAAAATTATTCGCAACCTGATAAATGAACACTACACAAAAACCCGGCGAAATCCCACACCAACATCAGATCAACAATCTGGCAACACTAAACGATTTCACAGCATCACATACATACCCACACTAACGGACAACAAACAGCTGAAAACAATAACACAAGATGAGAATGTCGCATTCGCTCAAAAATCCAACGCCACCCTCACAAAACTATTCACCAACACAAAAACACCTGTAGAGATGGAAGAAAAGAGAAACGTAGTCTACGAGATCAAATGCAACGGCAATGCAGCGGAGCAGTGCAAACACGTATATATAGGTACAACAAAGAGATCACTCAAAACAAGAGTTAGTGAGCATCAAGCGGACATCACTCACAAACGAACGTCGACAGCGTTGGCAGAACATATGCTAGAGAGAGGACACACAGCGGACTTGAACAGAGTGAAAATACTGGACATTGAAAAGAGGGCAAACAAACGCTTCACTCTAGAGAGCTTACGCATACAACAAAAGATAACGACGACGATGAACTCAAGGGAAGATAAAGACAATATAAGTGTGAGCTACGCTCTTGTCTTAAACCAATAAGACAGTGTTGACAAGTGGTGCAGTTTATTATAAATATAATTCTAAAAAATTCTATAAAAAAATAACTTTAAAGTTACCAAATATTTAAACAATTTTTATGTTCTAATCAAATTAAACGTTCAGCATGTGAGTTCTTATGTCACTTGTTTACAGCTTTTATTTATATATTTATTTCATTATCAGTAAAATTTTCACTTAAACTAATTTTAAATTTCAAATTCAAAATGTTTTGTTCAACTAAGCTATTAAAAAATTGTTTTTTTGTTGTTTTCGTTTTTAATAAAAGATCCCCTGAAGAAGTTGAAAAAGAATCAACGAAACGTCGGGAAAAATATGAATTGAAATTTTAATTTAATTGCATACAAAAGAATTGATCAGGAAGCCTATTCAAAATATTGAAAATATTAAAACTATTATAGGTTTCAAGAATGGCGGCAGTAAAAAAATGCACAATAAAATCTAAATCAGAGCTAGCATACATTGGTGTAAAGTCGTATGCAACTAGTTTTTCCAAGCAAGAGCTTATGGTTATGTTTTTATAATCTCTATACTGAAAGGTTACAAGAGGAGTTTGCAATGGCAAGTTATAGGAAATGTAAATCACAGCGTGATGGGAGTTTAGAGCCGGAAACTGAACTTGACCCTTGTGTACAACTAAACTGATGTTTGAAACAAAAAATAGTCAATAAGCGAGGATGAATTACACTGTAAATTGAAGTGTGTCGGTGCAGAATTGTGGACAAAAGATTAATTAAAATTATTGCTAAAATTTCTAATAATGTCTCCATTGGCAAAAATGTTAGTGTTAAAATCCCCCATATAAACCACATGCTCATAAACAACCTTAGACTTGAAATTAATAGCCACGTACAAGCAAACACCTCCGCCCCTACCCCCTTCACGATCATTTCAAAGCACATAATATCCGTCGACTGCTATAGCATTATTGTACACATGACTTTTCAACCATGACTCTGAAACACCCACCACATCTAGACAACTGTTTTCGAGAAAACACCTAATTTCATCAAGCTTACTGGAGTTATACCGCGGTGCCAAACTTTGAGCATTGAAGTGAGCTACATTGAAGTTATTGTTATATAACATACTTTTCCAAAAGCTGCTATTGCTGGCTACTGGGCCAATGTTATTCAAAATTCAAATGATGTTTACCCCATATTCGTGCAATAACTAAAATACTCATATCTTTAAAGTAATTTCAAATAAAAATATGCTGTACAAAATTTACAAATATTATCTAAAATGTTGCGTACATATAAAAGCAGAGAAAAAAATAAAATAATTAAAATAAAAAGAGCATGTCAATTGTCATAACAAATACAAATTTATAAGACTGTCCTTTCAACCAACAAGTACAACCCCGCGCTAGGACACAGTAAAAAAAAACTTATTCACATCAGTAAATAAATAATTTAAAGAGTACAACAATACTGATAGCTACTACATAGTTAGTTGAAAAACAGCTTCTTTAACTCCATATCACTACTCCGAGCCAGCAGTCACCTCCACTGAACGAGTGTTATTGAGAAGAGCAAAAAGTTGATGCGACTCCAGAATTTTTACTTCACCATCCTGCCAAGAAATTTTAACTTTTGGGAGCTGAGTTTATAAGTCGAAAACGCTTTATTACTCCAATTTTTAGAAGCTTTCGACAGTGGAATTGTAACTTAGAGGCAGCCGGTGTCAAATGGTCATTAAGAAAGACCCGAGAGTTAATATCAGTGCTGCATATTTGGCTTAGCTTAAGATCATATTAACCTCGATATTTTTCCATAATTAAATCGCGCTTCTGTACGCTATTTAGCTTTACTAACGCAGGACCACCACTACGAATTCGCGTGCAAAAGTTTATTTCATGAAGAATTAGATCTTCACCAAAAATTTTCGCTATGGCGATAACGGTCTGAAGTAATTAATTTCCGCTAATATCTGCAGGCAGCCCTCCAATAAGTATGTCCGCGCGGTTCAGTATCATACGAAGGCTATTATTTTCAAGCTCAAGATTGTTTAATTTTTCCACTGATTTTTGCTCAACATCGCTGACCTTAAGAACACATTCATCTAATTGCAACTTGACTCCATCAAGCTTGGATGTTAGTTGCATCGATAAGCTTTCCATTTTACTCTCAAGTTTATCATCTAGTTTGTCAATTTTGCTATCAAATTTTTGATCCAATTTATCCAATTTATTGACGATTTCAGCGAGATCTGATGCAGAAGACGACGGAGAGCTAACGCAGACATTACATCGATAGATCAAACTGCCACCACTTTTCCCCATGGCATCAATCATAGCTATGGTAACGTTGGGAGTGAGTTTAGTGGCATATTCAAAGTGAAAATGGTGACTACAGATGCAGCAAGTGATGGTGCTCGAAGTTTTAGTGCAATTTGTCTTGCACTGATAACATTGATATTTGCCAGCCATCTGAGCAGCTCGTGACAAAATATTGAGGTTATGTTTGCAGGTGTAGCTTAAAATCCTCAAAATACGGCAAAAAAGACCAAAACTTTTCAGAAACAGCAATTGTGTTATGAAGACAATTTATTATAACTTTTGATTTGTTCAAAAATTTGACTATTGCATGAACTTAATATTAGAAAAAATAAGATATGCACACAACTCTAAAAACACGTATATCTTGCCATCAGTGATGCCAGATTTAAGTATAAAATAAGTTATGTCTTAAAAAGTTATGCATGGATTTTAATGTTTGTTACCTCGTTGAATAGGTGCTCGTAATAGCTTTCTTTTGATACCCATAATGCTAAATTTTCTAGGAAAATTGAAAAAATTACAGCATGTTTTTAAGGCCATTTTTCCTAACTTGCACCCCTATAACTTTTAAACGTCTTGAGAGGTACCTCTAATTTTTCCACTATTCGCTTTTTAGCTCCAAATACACATTTTGAAAAAAAAATTAAAAAGTCCATTTTAGCTATAGATAAAATGTTCCAATTTTTCGCATGTGGCACTTTTCCTTTCATCAAATATAACATACATGTAATCAAAAATACCACTAATATCATCATCACAACAAATAAAACTACTCCTGCTCAATCTTATTAAAATAGTATGCTTTTTTATTCAGAATCAGTACATTCAGAGGAAAAAAAGGAATTGCTCGATTGCTCGTCATGCAATGAGCACTTTTTTTTTTATCTTGCACACTGGTAGGTCAGACCATAGCGTAAGAAAACAATGTGAACGCGATTTTTTATTTTTGTTGTAAACAAAATAAAGTAGTCTATTAATCATACAAAATCAACTTTTCTGTCTCTTTCAATCATTAAAAAGTTTGACTGCTTTAGCAAACGACGTCGACGTCGCGTTAACCTTGTTTTTTACAACATGGGTCAGACCAAGGCATATTAACCAGGTATGCTCGATAGAAGAGACGCTCTCAAAATTTGATATCTTGTTCTTTACATTGTGAATTTAAATGCTTGTCACAATCAGCTGTTTCTCAAAATCAAAATCAGGCAGGGTGTCGTGCAGTATTTTGTTCGCTTACTTAATGCCTTAGTTCAATACATGTGTTAATATGAGTTGCCGTGCATACTTTTTGTGTTTAAATTTAAATAGGGGTATTCACGACTCGGTGCACTTGCCAGTGCAGTTGAGGACTTGTGCAGTTAGGTTATCATGAACACCACTATCACTTTTTCAAAGCTGTCAAATTTTTCAACGTTCACAACTGCTTAAGTCCTAAAGTTTAAGGCAATAAAAGAAAAGTATTTGTGCAGATTTTGGACGTACGCGTATTTTTTTTAAAGTGCACAAGTCCTTAACTGCAATGGCAAGTAGTGCACTGAATAGTGAATACCCCTAATATTTATAAATTGAAATTAATTAATTGAAATTAATTTTAAATGGTTGATTTTCCTTTTCTCATTAAAAAAATTGTTGAGGATTTGAAAATTGATGAAAAAGTTTTGAAAATTTACGGAAAGCTTAGGCTTTTTTCTTTATTGCTATATGAAACCGTTCGTGGGGGTCCGTTAAGATCTCAGAAACGGAGCACCTAAGGGCATACAATTTTCATTTGTTGTCAAAGCTAATATCTCGAATAATAAAATAAAATTTCCACACCCCCTATTACCGCCCACAAATCGTATAGTTAATCTCGGCAACTCAAACTATAACAACGCCTACTTTTAAGAAATCATTGGTGCTATTTAGAGCTAATATAAGTTTTCAGAAAAATTTCAAATTAACCAAATCCTTAGACTATTTCACAGTTTATAGCTGTTTGTATGTAAAAGTAACAATGTAACATGTCTGACTGTTTGAATCTGGGGGCGATGTAACAATGTAACATGTCTGACTGTCTCAACCTGGCGAGGCCAGCATAATATTTGTGAAATCGCCTCAAGCCGACTCAAACCTCCACGTGGTGTTTTCTGGGCAATGTCAAAACTGACAACCGTTAGTTTGGCGGCTAATCTGAGCGGCGGGCCTCCCTAGGCTTAAAATAGGTTGTGCGTCGGGTTTGAAGCCCACCCGTAAAAACAGATTTCAATGAAAACTAATAAGAATAGAAGAAAACTCATCCCCAAATCTGATGACTTCCGCAAACGAAAAACTGATAATGATTTACGGACATGCACCTGGAATGTCCGAACCCTTAATTGGGAAGGTGCCTCTATCCAACTGACTGATGTCTTGGAAAGATACAAAGCTTATATCACTGCTATCCAAGAAATGCGATGGAAGGGACAGGGTTGCATTCGGCATGCACCCTGCGATATCTACTACAGCGGCCATGCGGAGAAGCACGAGTTTGGATGCGAATTTGTAGTTGGCAAGAGACTACGGCCCCACGTCATGCGATTCACGCCTGTGAACGAACGACTTGCCATAATCCGCATCAAGGTTAAATTTTTTAATATAAGCCTAATATGTGCGCACGCTCCGACAGAAGACAAGGACGATGATATCAAGGAAATTTTCTATGAGCGCCTTGAAAATGCTTATGAGCGCTGCCCCCGTCACGACGTAAAAATCGTGCTTGGTGTCTTCAACGCTAAGGTGAGCAAGGAAAATATTTTTGGTCCAACAGTCGGAAAGTTCAGCCTCCACGAAAACACCTCCGATAACGGAATGAGGCTGATTGACTTCGCCGCAGTACGAAACATGGTCGTAAGTAGCACTAGATTTAAGCATCTCAATATTCATAAAGCCACCTGGATGTCCCCTGATCAAAAAACCAAGAATCAACTTTATCACGTTTTGATTGACGGAAGGCACTTTTCCAGTGTATTGGATGTACGCACGATCCGTGGTGCAAACATTGACTCGGATCACTATCTTGTTGCAGCCAAGATCCGTACACGTCTGTGCGCAGCTAAGAATACACGCAACCCTACACAGAGAAAGCTAGACGTCGACAAGCTTCAATCGAAACAGACAGCCGATGCTTTGGCCACTCGACTCTCACTCCTGCTTCAAAGCACTCCTCCAATCGATGATATTTGCGCGCAGTGAACACACATTTCCAACTCCATGAGTGCGGCTGCTGAAGAGGTGATTGACTACCAACGCCCTCGCCGAAACCAGTGGTACGACCAGGAGTATCGCGACGCCACTGCAGAGAAAGACGCCGCCTACAAAGCCACCCTGCAGTCGGTTGTAACGCGCGCTGCTAAGGAGCGATACAAAGAAAAGAGGAGGGAAGAGAGACATATTTTCAGGCAGAAAAAAAGATGCAGAAAAGCGCGAGCAAGAGAAGATTGAGATGTATGGTGACAGGAATGAGGCCCGAAAATTTTTCCAAAAAATAAGACGCCTTGCCGATGGTTTTAAAACCAGGGCCTCTTCCTGCAAGGATGAAAACGGGAATCTAGTGACAGATGTTCAGTGACATTGACGTTATGGAGGGAACACTTCTCTAAGCTTCTAAATGGCGACGCTGACAACAATCCCGCCAATAGAGATGATATTCCGGAAACCCCAATTTTGGGTGACAGCGTTGAGGTTTCGCTGCCCGACTATGATGAAGTTCTGACAGCTATAGCTCGGCTTAAAAATAACAAAGCCGCGGGAGCTGATGGCTTACCTGCTGAGCTGTTTAAGAACGGAGACGAAGCTCTACTTAAATGCATGCACGAGCTTCTATGCAGAATATGGTCGGAAGAATACATTCCGAACGATTGGAATCTCAGTGTGCTCTGCTCAATCCACAAAAAAGGCGATCCCACTATCTGTGCCAATTACCGTGGGATAAGCCTTCTTAATATAACATATAAGGTCCTGTCGAGCGTTTTATGTGAAAGATTGAAGACCATTGTAAACGAACTGATCGGACCTTATCAGTGTGGATTCAGACCTGGAAAGTCCACCATCGACCAGATTTTCACTCTACGACAAATCTTGGAGAAGACTCAAGAAAAACAAGTCGACACCCAATAAGAAAGCACCTGTACTCCACCATGTCTGAATTTGGTATTCCTGCAAAACTAATGCGACTTTGCAGGATGACACTGAGGAACACCAGCAGCGCTGTTAAAATCGGGAAGGACCTCTCCCCACCTTTTATTACCTTATCGTGCGACTTTTTCAACCTAATGATGGAAAATATCATCCGAGCTGCTGATCTGAGACGTAGTGGCACAATATTCTACAAGAGTGTTATGCTGCTTGCGTATGCTGATGACATCGATATCATTGGCCATAATACGCGCGAAGTCAGTGCAGCATTTTCCAGATTAGAAAGAGAGTCAAGTCGAATGAGTCTGGCAGTGAATGCAGATAAGACGAAATACTTGGTGTCAACAAACAAACAATCCCATCGTCTTGGAAACCACGTTACCGTTGACAATACCTCTTTCGAGGTTGTGAAGAACTTCGTTTATCTGGGATCCAGCATTAACTAAACCAACGACATCAGCATTGAGATCAAACGAAGAATAACTCTTGCCAACAGGTGTTACTTTGGGCTCAGTAGGCAATTGAGAAGCAGAGCCCTCTCTCGACGAACGAAAATCACGCTCTATAAATCGCTCACCATGCCCGTCCTACTTTACGCATCACAAACCTGGACGCTGAGCAGTTTAGATGAAAAGACTTTAGGAGCATTCGAGAGAAAGATTCTTCGTAAGATCTACAGACCAATCTGCGTCAATGGCGAGTACCGAATACGGTGGAATGATGAACAGTATGAGCTGTACGCTGACATCGACATAGTCAAGCGCATTAAAATCGAGCGGCTTCGCTGGATTGGTCATGTTCAGCGCATGAAAGACGATGCTCCAGTGAAGAAAACATTCGATTCGGTACCCCGCGGCGGTCAACGCAGAAGAGGACGACCGCATCTTCGTTGGAAAGACCAAGTAGAGAACAACCTAACGAAGCTTGGAATTTCCCACTGGCGCCAGCAAGCGAAAGACAAATGGCTGGCGCAAATTCTTAGATGAGGCCAAGACCGACATACGGTTGTAGCGCCAACTAAGTAAGTAAGTAAGTAATGTAAAAGTAAAATATTTTCTTACATAAAACCGGTATTTTCTCAAAAACTACCATTATTACTACGAATTATGGAGAGTAAATTATTGAAGTCTGAAAATGCATCGTTCATTTGGTGTATAAAATATATGATTTATTTATTCTCGGTTGAAATAATTTCATAATTCCAGAATATTTAAGATTTAACTCTTACAAAAATAAAACAAGAAGAATCATGATTTCCCAATTTACGGAATGTTTATTTTAAAACATGTTAATTCTATTTTTATACCATATTTGGTGAATTTATACTGTAAAAACACCTTTGAAATTTGTTTATTTTTATTTTTTAGTATGTAGAATAAATTTACCTATAATTTTAGGATATTTTGTCAAATATCTTGTGATATGTAAAAAAATTATACATTTACATATCAACTAAAAGATTTAATTATAGGCTTTCTGAATAAGATATTTTTTTGCATATTAGTAACGCTACTTTAGGAGAAAATAACGGGTTTATCAGTAATAAAAAGTAAGTATAAAAAAGAGAAAATCAAGTGCTAATGAACAGAAGTGCAAAATATAAGCAGCGTAATAAAACCAAAAAAACTAGTGAAAAAACAGTTTAAATAAACAAAAACATTGTGACATTATAAATAGACTTCAAAATAGCCGACTGCACATAAAATAAAGTTGAATAAAACACGATTTATATTAAAGAAACTTATTTAAAAAATACAAAAATGTAGGTAGAAGTCAAAAAACGAATAAGTGCGAACACAGTGATCTCTCTCACTCGCAGCGAATCAGCAATCAAAAAGGCAGAATGGCGGAGGACGAGACGGAGAGTGGAAAAATAAAACCTGGTGTAAAAAATGAAAAAAAAAAATAGAAACAAGAGGAATAATCTTTGTAACATTAAACAACAGCAACCCAGCAGAATAAATAGTCAAAACAGCATAATAATTTTGCCTACACTGAACGAACAGGACAGTAATGAGACGGAAAAACAAATTAAAACAAAAATATTGCCAGCTAATTATGTTCAACCAACTAAGATGGAATCTCTCTACCTCTCCTCCGTATAGAACACGATGTGCCCTGATTAGTTTGAGCACTTTAAACTGTAGAAGGAGGGCATAATAATTATAATATGCTACTACAATAATTTTTCTTAGAGACATTCTTCACAATAACTTAGATTGCACCGAACTATTGGTTAAGCTTAACCTCCACATACCCTCGAGATCCCTTCGTAGTCACTTTCACTTCTATGAAACTTTTCATAGAACTGTATATGCACAAAACGAACCCCTAGCGCGTTGTATCAGAGAAGTTAATAAGGTCATAAACTTAATTGATATTTTTGTAGATACTTCTAAAGATAAATTTAAGATCTCCTTGTATAATATTCTAATGTGCAATGACACATAATCTAGCTACTTTGCATATTTTTTTCATTTATAAATGGCCCTGCAATTAATTATATTCTCAACTTAAATTAAAATAAACTTTGTGATTGTATATCAGCTTTATTTATCATTATTTAGAATATTTAGAAATGTGATCATGTTAGTTCTTATTTTTCTTGTGATCTCATTAATGATTTTTATGTTTAAATTTGTATTCATTAATTTTCTTTAGTTTTATTTATATACTACAGTAGTCTATAAGAGCTTGTACTCTGCTTGATAACAAATAATAATAAATAAATAAAATCAAAGTGGGAATTTCATCAATTAAGCATATAACTAAAGGAGGAATTATCGTAACAACGAATGAACAAACAAACTGGAAACAGAAATAAAGCAAAATTTCACAGAGGGCTATAAAATATCGGTACCAAAAGCAAAACTTCCAAAAATATTCATCCCTAGTGTAGATCATGAATACAACGAGGAAGATCTTGTAGAAGAGCTACTGGCAACAAATCACTTCATTGACGAAAATGACTCACTAAAATTGGTACACAAATATTTGAACAAAAAAACAAATTTATGGAATTACATAATAGAAATCACCGGAGTAACACTGGCAAAAATAATCAATAGATATGTGATGCTAAACTATCGGGCGCGCTACGTAAAGGAGTACATATCGATTCTGCGATGCTTTAAATGCCAAAAATACCACCATATCAACGAGGAGATATGCGGCTTATGTGCAGAAAAACATGCCATAAAAACCTGCACAGTAACGCGTAATTTCAAATGCATAAACTGCATAAGATCAAATTAACATGGCGCCAAATTTGCACACGACCATAAGGCAGGCGCAAATAATTGCAGCGTACATATTGCAAAACTAACGGTGAAAAAGATCGAATTAGTTATTCACCATGACTGAAAGTTCTCCACTAAACATATTATATGTCAATATCTGCAGCATCCGAAACAAACTATTCGAATTAAAACTCATGGTCAACAATCATAAAAACGTTGACATAATAAATGGTACAGAAACATGGCTTTATGAAAACGAAACCGGAACCTACAATCTACTCAATTTTACAGCAATTCACAATTGCAGAAATGGAAACCGTGGATGTGGTACGGCTATATTTATTAAAAATTGCTACTGCTACAATGAAATAAATAAAGATGAAAGATACAATCTCACAATGATCGAAATCACAAATA
Source organism: Dichetophora obliterata (assembly GCA_963920525.1). Classification (NCBI taxonomy): domain Eukaryota; kingdom Metazoa; phylum Arthropoda; class Insecta; order Diptera; family Sciomyzidae; genus Dichetophora; species Dichetophora obliterata. The sequence goes on along the minus strand of OY986436.1, from coordinate 111,131,412 downwards.
TAAAAAAACCAATTGTAATTGGCACGTTCTACAAAGCGCCCAATGAAAACTGCAACATCTTTCTAGATTTTATCGAAGGCAAATTCAGTAATAAAAGTACCATTTGCAGATGTCAACATCAACCTACTAGAACAGAACAATACGGTCATTAGATATAGTTCAAAGCAACAGTTACACTTTTGTCAATAATACTTTACCTACAAGACAAACAACCACCACAATCACACTAATAGACCACATTATCACAAACATCGATACCACTCACAAAATTCACTACATTCTGGATGATACAGATATATCAAACCACAAATACACAACAGTAGCAATAACAGCAATTTTACAAAAAAAAAAATAACCAATGATATACCATATTATTCCAAAAATAAATTATACAAAAATGTCAGAGATAGTCAAGAGAGAACTTAATAACACCGCAGACACCGAAGTTGAAAATCTGGTACAAATTATACAAGCAGCGAAAAACACATGTACAAAATATATAAAAATTAGATCACGAAATAACACTTGGATTACATCAGAACTTCAGAAAAAACTAAAACAAAGACAAAAACTATATAAAATTTGGAAATCCAACCCCGATGATCAAAATAAAAAAGAACATTATAAAAAATACAGAAAGAAGCCGAAATCTTAATTAAAAGTACCAAAAAAAGCATATAAACGAACAAATAGAAAAAGCCGGAAATAATTCTAAAAAGCTATGGAGTACAATAAAAACCGACCTATACAAAACAACAAAACAAATGGACATCAACCAACTCATATACATAGAAAAATCTAAATACATCTACAAGACAAAAAAAACATACTCAAAACAAAAATGGTTTTAACTACAAGAAATACAATACATCACCATAACACAAGACAGAAACACAACTTCAATATCCCAAAAGCTAGAACAACTAAACAGCTCAACAGCCTGAAACACAGCGCAATTAAGCAATACAACAACCTACCAGAAGAAATTAAAAACGCTATAAACATCAATATCTTCAAACAAAAAATTAAAAATATAATGAATTTAAGATAAATGAAACTTTAAGATCTCTCCAATGTGATACCGCAATATTTTACAAAATAAGAAAAAAAATTGTTTATTTATTTGGCCATTCACTAGTTTTAAGTTTTTATTTTTTTCCTATATCCTCTTGTGGGTCGTTAGTTTGGTTCTCACGAATTACTTTTTTAACACGATATATATTTTTTATTTTATTTCTTTTTGAACAATTTTATTTTTGTATGTCTTCATACAATGAATACATTTTTATAATAAAAATAATATACAAAATTGTTGATTAATAATAATTGACAATTTTTTAAATCTTAAATAATAATTTTTTAAATAAAATGTGTGAGTGAATATTTTGTAAAGTGTGTGTTTTGTATGTTGTGATGTTGGTGTTTATATGTGGTGGTATTGAATCACCACATTATTCCCCTCCTTTCTCAAAAATTTTGGTCGTGTTAGCTAATAAGTTAAAGTGCACTTTTTTAGTATTTTTGTGTTTGGTTGAATGTGTCTGTGCTGTTTCAGTGTCTAAGGAGGCGGGCTTAGTCCTATCAATGTTGACTGTTATGTTAGTGTTATTTTTACGAATTGTGAAGTATTTTGGTTTTCTCTCAATAACTTCGAAGGGACCATCGTACGGCTCTTGCAGTGTTTTACGAATCGTGTCGTTGCGGACGAAGACAAAGTTACAAGTACTGAGGGCTCTAGGTATATATTGCTGGAAGTTAGTGCTGTGGTGCGTAATGTTTGACTTTTTATTTTCTACTGCCTCTTTAAGTTTGGACAAGGTGTCCGACGCATTAAAATTCTGACTGTTGTGAATTACTAGTTGTTGTGGTAGCCTGAGTGTTTGACGAAAAACCATTTCAGCTGGTGAAGCCTTAATATCTTCTTTGACCTTGGACCTGAGTCCTAGAAGAACTAGTGGCAACTCTGTGTACCAATTTGTCTGGTTGTTACACGCTATTATAGAAGTCTTTAGTTGGCAATGAAATCGTTCTACAATCCCATTGGCTTGTGGATGATAAACAGAAGTGGTAATGTGTTTGCTTCCTAGATTATTAACGAAGTTTCTAAATGTTGTGGACGTAAATTGAGGTCCTCGATCGGAAGTAATTTCCAGAGGAACTAAAAAACGTGATATGTATTCCTTTTGAAGTGTATCTACGATAGTACTGGCGTTGGTATCTTTAATTGGATACACTTCGGGCCAACGTGTGTTTCTGTCAACTAGGGTAAGAAGATATCTGTAACCATAAAGTAAAGGGTAAAGGTAAAGGGTCAACTAAATCAACGTGAACATGCTCAAAACGACCGTGTGGAATGTCTATCTTGTGTGGAATTGTCTTCGTAAGTTTGTGTATCTTTGGTTTTTGCCATCTAACGAATTCTTGTGATCATTTGTTGATTTGTGTGTTAATTTTGGGCCAACAATATCTTTGTGCTATGAGTCGTCGAGAAGCTCGTGTACCTGGATGTGAAATGTTATGTAATTGCTCAAAAATTTGTTTGCGTAATGTTTGTGGAATGTATGGACGTGTTCCTGAACTTGTTTATTCGCACCAAATTTTAATGTTAAGTATTGGAATGTGTATTTGTTCGAATTTGTAAGTATGTTTATTTAGTATCTCTTGTAGTTCTGAATCTATATTCTGTTCTTTGTGTAGAGTTCTGAGGTTGATCTCAGAGGTCGTGAAAGCTTCTATCTCAGCTCATGAAAGTGCGTCCGCTACGGTGTTATCGGTACCTTTAATGTGTCTGATGCCGTTGGAAAACTGTGTAATGAATTCTAGGTGTCTTGGGCTTCGCTCTGTTTTTTAATGTAATGCTGAAGTAAGTGGTTTGTGATCTGTGTATATAGTAAATGTTCGTCCTTCTTAATAGTGTCTAAAGTGTTTAATTGTAAAGTAAATTGCTAAAAGTTCGCGATCGAATGTACTGTATTTTGTCTCTGATGGTAATAATTTTTTCGAAAAGAAAGCTAGTGTTTCTGTTTCCTGATTGTGTTCTTGTTGCAAAACTGCACCGATAGCAGTGTTAGATGCTTTGCTATTAAAATGATTAAGTAGCACTTCCTTAATAAAACTTTATTTTATCGTTGTGAATGCTTCTGTTGTGTTTTCTGTCCATGTTAAGTCTTTGTCCTTTGTTTTTATTGCTGAAGTTATCATATCATAAATGTGTGTGAGTATGTGTGCTAATTTTGGAATGCATCTGTGGTAGTAATTAATCATCCCGATGAATTTCTGCATTTGTTTAACTGTTTCTGGTTTTGCATAGTTAACAATACATTGAATTCTATCGGGAGATGGTTCTATGCCTTTGTTTGAAATATCATAACTTAAAAAATTTATTCTGTCTACTCCAAAAATACATTTGTTCGGTTTAATGTTTAGTCGGTAATTGTCAAGTCGTTCGAAAACTAAATATAGATGTTTAAGGTGTTTTTCTTTTGTCTCGCTGGCCAATAGAATGTCGTCGGGGTATACGAATGCGAAGTCTAGTTCTCGTAATACTTTCTAGTTCTCGTAATTGATAAATCGTTGCAATGTTTGAGCTGCATTTCTTAAACCGAATGGCATTCTCAGAAACTCAAACATTCCGAACGGTGTAGTAATCGCAGTTTTGTGTATGTCTTGAGTGGCCATGGGTATTTGGTGTTATGCTCTAACTAGGTCTAATTTTGAAAATATGTGTTTGTTGTGTAAATCTATAGATAGGTCGTGTATGTGTGGTAGAGGGTAGCGGTCTGGAACTGTAATTGCGATTAGTCTTCTATAGTCATCACTGGGTCTCCAATCGTTCACATCTTTTTTTGGTACTAAATGTAGTGGAGACGCTGACATGGAGTCTGAAGGACGACAGATGCCTGCTTTGATTAAAAATTCAAATTCCTTTTTGGCAATTTTGTATTTGTTAGAGTCAAGGCGTCTTGGTCTTGAAAAAGGTAATTGTCCTTCTGTAGTTATATGGTGTACTATTTTGTGTTTAACTAGTTTGTTGTAGTCAGGTTCTGCTGTTAGTGATGGATAATTTTTGAGTATATTTGTTGTCTAGTGTAATTAGTTTAGGTAGTGATGTTTCTGTAAATGCTGTGATTGCGTTAACTGATAATTGTGTAAGTGGATCAATGAGTTTCTTGTGTTTTAAGTCTATCAAGAGTCCATATTTCGTAAGGAAATCTGCTCGTATGATGGGTCTTGTAATGTCTGCTAGTATAAATGTAAAAGGGAAATCGCGTCTTAGTTTTAAATTTACGTTAAGTAATTTCTTGCCGAATTAGCTGCTGTTAATATTAAGTCTGAATTTTTCTTGTGGGCTTTAAATTTATTTACTGGAAGTACTGAAACTTCTGCTCCACTGTCTATCAAAAAGCTTATGTGATTGTCATTATCGTAAATAAAGAGGCGGCGTGTGAGTATTCTTTGACTTCCATCATTAGCCGTCGCAATGATGGAGTGACTTAGTTTGTTGAGTTATGTTGTGTTGTGTTGAGTGTCGTTTTGACCGAATGAGCATGGTTGTTCGCATTTTCTAGCTGCCCTACCGAATCTAAAATGGTTTCTACATACCCAGTTGGAAGGTTGTTGTCGTGACACACTTCTTGACGGAGATCTACGTCTTGAAAATCTTCGAAAATTAGATTCTCTCGAGTACCTGACTACGGTATCGTTCGTTTTTCAACTCTTGAACCTCAATTGTTAGTTTGTTGAAACTTTCTAAGATTTTTAACGTTGTTTCAGCAAACGATTGCGTTATCATCGCAAGCTCAGAGTTTTGTGTAATTTTTGCCATGCGTTGGACATTATTGCCAACTGAAGCGACTTTGGATTCTGATATAACTTCCCACAAATTGTCAGCTAGTTCTCAATTGTTCCTCTAGTTCTCTATGACCAGATCCGGTCAAAGCAATATTAAGGCTCTTGGGGAGTTTGCGAAGCCAAATTTTATAAACTAAGTCACTATCGACTGTAGTAAATTTGTAAATTATCTACCATTCCGAAACTTTTTGAAAAATTAGTCTACAACAGACTTACTTTCTTAGTGAAGGAGTTAATATCACCGTTTCAGCATGGCTTCTTTCAGGGAAGGTCTACAACTACAAATTTAGCAATATTTACAAAATATATTTTAAACTGTTTTGAGAATGGATATCAATGTGACGTTATATTCACGGACTTTTCAAAAGCATTTGACAGTGTTCATCATGACTTACTGTTAAAAAAAAACTCAAATTCATTGGATTTCACTCTAATTTACTTAAGTGGTTCAAATCATACCTTATTGGTCGTACTCAATTTGTTCGTATTAATAATTTCCAATCTAATGCGATAATGGTCTCTTCTGGTGTCCCGCACGGTAGTCACCTAGGACCACTTCTGTTTTTATTATTTATAAACGATATTCCCAAAATGTTGACTTTTTCTCAATGTTTAATGTACGCCGATGACATAAAAATTTTTTCTGTTATTAAAGATACAAATGATAGTATAAATATGGAGAGGGATCTGTCCCAACTATCTTCTTGGTGCAGAAGCAATTTATTGCCCCTCAATTTATCTAAATGCCAAAGCATGACATTTTGCCGAAGTAATTCTCCTGCATTTTACCCTTATAAGCTGGGAAATACGACTTTGTTAAGAATAACCGAGAAAAAAGATCTTGGAGTAATTTTTGATATCAAACTCACATTTTCAAGTCACACTATATTGTTGCAAAGGCCAATGGTATGTTAGGTTTTATAATCAGGAACTCTAAAGACTTTTGTGATCCTTTTTCTCTTAAAGCTTTATATTTTGCCTTTGTAAGGTCTATTTTAGAATATTGTTGCATAATATGGGATCCCTTTTATGCATGTGCTTCTAACAGAATCGAGAAAATTCAGAGACGTTTTACGAGATTTGCAATAAGTCGCTTGAGATGGAATATTGATATGCCTGAATATAGAGCTAGAAGGTTCCTTCTGGGAATACAATCTTTAGTCGTCCGGCGTAAATATTTTGCTATTATGTTTGTGAGAGATATAATTTGCTTTGATATTAATTGTTCGTTTCTACTTTATCAAATTTCTTTTCACATACCTTCTCGTGTTCCAAGGGCTCAAAATTTATTTTATGAACCTTTTCATAGAGTGAATTACTGCAGGAATGAACCTTTAACGCGTTGCTTAAGACTGGCAAACTCTGTGTGCCAAGATGTAGATTTTAATCTTGGTTTAAGTAGAGGTGTGTTTAAAAATTCTTTGCTTTTATATTTTAACAGTATATATTATAACTCTAGAGAATAACTTTAATTTGTATCTAATTGATAAATTCACTTTAGTGATTTAGTGTATTTAAGTAATCAGTAAGAGATATTTATACTCTGTTTGATGAAGATGAATTAAATAAATAAATAAATAAATAAAAGTACCGGCTAACATTAGAAATTACCTATAAAACTGAGATGACTTTTGGTCACCTATCTCAGTGCCAGACAGAATTTAGTCGAACCTCTTGGCTTCATTTAAAGAGTGTCTGTCAATCAAGGTTCTCTTTAAACCTTCATACTTATTTGAGGACGGAGGTTTTTGTATGAAGTCTAGCACTGTTTTAATTGCCTCTTCAGGTAGAGCGGTTACGAGGTACTCATACTTAGTCTTGTCAATTGTGATTCCTTTTGCTTGAAATTGTATTTCTGCATGGGCGAACCATGCGTCAGGACAAGAGGTCCAAAATTGTGGCAATTTTACCGACGTGGCTTGTATTTCTGAATGCATTGGTGCATCAAATGGATTGAATAGATCCGTTTGTAATTGTATGAGAGGGCGATGGTCACCTTCGCCGAAATGAGAGAGATGTAAGAGAGGGTTAGAGGTATGTAAGGGAGTGGAAGTTTGTCTGGGGTGGGGTGGTGGTGTGTGTGAAAGATTCATGACTTATTTTAAAAATGTGTTCCTAAAAATATGTTTCCTAAAATGTGTTTCCCTAGTGCAGTGGAGTGCCTACGTATGTAAGGCGATAAGTTTCGCACGACCCTAGCGTCTTACAAACGTTTTAAAAGCTACGGTGTGTGCCTCGTGAAAAGCTAGAATGATAAGACAACCTGAAAAAAATGTTATAATATGTGATACACAAAATTTTACATAACTTTATGTAACAATTTATTTACATAAATTTTTTTTTAACATAATATATAAATTTTTATATAGAAAGAAAATTGTTGTTGCTGCCAATGTTGTTGTTGTTACTGTTAATGTTGTTGTTGTTGCCAATTTTGTTGTTGTTGCAATGTTGTTGTTGTGGTTACCCGCTGCTGCTGCAGTAGATCGTGTTGTTGTTTTAGGTTGATGTTGACTGCACTGTTGGCGTTGTTGTTGTTATGGCTGCTGCTATGGTTGTTGTTGTTGTAGTGGCTGCTGCTATGGATGCTGCTGTTGTTCTTATTGTGGTGAAACAGTTGCAACGCCTGTTGTAACGATTATTGAAGTAATAATCTGCGCTGGGTGGCAAACCAGGAGTGACCATAGATATGGTTGTAGCAAAAGATGTTGATTTGATAGGGATGGTCAGATTCTATTTAAGTGAATCATTCAGTTCGTTCCTCGAATTCAGCGTTAAATGGTGGTTCTTATTCTCCTAGCAGGATCGCCAGTGTGGGTCGTTAGTTTGATTCCCACGAATTACTTTTTTAACACGATATATATTTTTTATTTTATTTCTTTTTGAACAATTTTATTTTTGTATGTCTTCATACAGTGAATACATTTTTATAGTAAAAATAATATACAAAATTTTTGATTAATAATAATTGACAATTTTTGAAATCTTAAATAATAATTTTTGAGATAAAATGTGTGAGAGAATATTTTGTAAATTGTGTGTTTTGTATGTTGTGATGTTGGTGTTTATACAATATGTGGTGGTATTGAGTCACCACGCTCTAATACACGAAATTTACCCGTCTGAGGATTATAGTAACTCATAAAGTACAAAATAAATGAATTAATTAAATATAAATAGGCTAAGTTATAAAATTTGTAGTAGATAAAAAAATACCGATTTGGAATAAAGTTACTAATTAATAATAAAAAAAAATAATATAAATCTCTAATAAAAATTAATATTTTGATAAAATATACATGGTTTGTATTTTTTCTGACAGATAATTTAATTCCCTTTCGAATAACGTGTCAATATTTAAAATCGATTGGTTATTGGCAACGATATAGATGTTTTTTTGAATAGATATTTTTGAAAAAAAAAAAAATTAAAAATCGATATATCGATAATTTCTTTTGTACATCTTATTTTCTCAATGAGTACTTCAAAACTACATTTTCAAATCTTGGCGCCCCGGTAATCGGAATTGTGCCTATTGATTTCTTGCAACTACCTGTAGAAAGTATAAAAAAAAAATTAAAAATCGATATATCGATAATTTCTTTTGTACATCTTATTTTCTCAATGAGTACTTCAAAACTACATTTTCAAATCTTGGCGCCCCGGTAGTCGGAATTGTGCCTATTGATTTCTTGCAACTACATGTAGAAAGTATACATACTTAAGTACTAAAGTATAACTACAATAGTACTACATCTGGCAACTATGGGTGTAAGCTTATCTTTTTTCGTTTGATATGATTTTGACAGAATTGTAGGTATTGTCGAAACGGAATCAACACAGAATAATAGGGGGTACTTTTTAAAGTCTCCGTATCGAGACTACCTGGTTAATATGCCTTGGGTCAGACGAAAGAAATTGCACGGCAATCAAATTTTGACATTTCATTAAATTTCGGTACTTTTTCTTCATACAACTATTTTTTTTTTATTTCGTTTTTGAAGAATAGTAGTACATTTCCTCAACAAATACTTTTTACTAGGCTATAATTTTTTATGCTTTTTAGTTGATAAAGCTTAACACAACTTTAATTTCACTATCTAGCAAAACTGTTTTGCACAGTGATCGCTGTCATATACAGCTAACAAAATGAAACATTTTGCTTGGTCTACAAAGCTAGATGCTTAGGGCGCGTTTATAGTGGCGACTTGTTACTTTGTCGATCCGAACCGAAAGGGAAAGCTGAAAAACGTTGCACATACAATCATATCTAATAATTATCTAATAATAATATCTAATGTATCAATAAAATAAATACATATTTTTTTTGCTTTTGCGCCTTCTCTTCGTTTTTTCGGATGAAAAAAAAATTAAGCTTTTGTTTTCCTCTAAATTTTCTCATTTGTTACAAAAAAAAAACAAGCAAAATTTAAAATACCAAAAATAACAATAACAAAGAACATGTTTTTCTGTTGCGAGCTTGCTGATCCTTTGCTTTGGTTTTCCTGTGTGCAAAAACAAGTGTGAATAATGAGCGCACGATAACGGGACCGCAGTTTTACATTTCTTTTGTATAAATGCGCAGAAAAAAAGCTTGACACATTAAGTGAAAAAAAACAAACATTTTTCTGTTTTTTTCTTCTGATCACTTATTGCAAAAGATCTTTTCCGTTTGTCATCATTTGCACGGGTTTTTTTTGATATCAGAAGACGAAAGGTCTGCTTGGCAAAAAATTCTTCATCGGATGAATTCATTTTGATTTTAAAGTCGTCCTTGACCCAGGCAAAAAGTGCACGCAAACAATAGGGGTGTTCACGATGCAGTGCACTTGGCTGTGAATTTGAGCATGAGAAAAATATTCATGCTTTTTTGCACTTAACACTAACAAAACGTACATAAATTCACATCTTCTATTTTCCACAAATGCACAGCGTCGACCCTGGTGCATAAACAGGTTTCGTTCGTGTGCTTATTAAACAGTTGATCTTTGACGCGTGAAAATGGAAGAAGCCAAAAAAAAAACAACATGTCAGCTAAGAAATTATTTGAAGCAGCCTGAGGTCTTTATGGTATGGATGATATGTTTGTGGTTGATTGATAATTATAAGTTCATCAAAAGTTTCATATCTATGTGTTAGAAATATGTTACATGATATCTCGTGTGTAGCAATTTCCACTAAGTCATCCACGCTTTTTTTGGCATATCTACCTTTAACACACAGATTAACACTTTGTTTATGTTTAAATCAGTTGATTTTCCTCCTATTTAAAGAATTTTTGTATTAATAATGTTTCCACTGTGAACTCCTAAGGTACGCTCACAGTTAGTTGCAAATGCATAATATAATTTTCAATTGTACAGCCAAATGAACTGGATCGTGAATTCCCCTAATATATAAAGCACACTTGAGCTGCAAGCGGTCGCGATCGATTGTGCTTGGAACACAATAACAATATAATATGCCGAAACGCCAAAGAATGTTAGATCTGCATTCGAGCAAATGTTTAGGAAGCCTTTCAATAAGTCGCTTATTCAGCCGACTGACTTTTTTCCCCACTATTTTTTATGGTGTAATTTTCCCTGTTCTGTCTAGAAATAAACAGTTTGAAATAAAAACGCAGCAACAAATAACAGCACCTAACAATTGCAAAAAAGTCAGAACAAACTGGGACAGCAAGTGACTTAAAGCGACTTACAGTGACTTAAAGTGCGTTTCAGCATAGTTTTTCGCATTTTCCTCTCTTGACTTGTTATCCGCTAGTTTGAAGAAAGCAAGAAGCACGTACGAAATCAAGTGATTTGTTTGAAGCCTCGATTTCAAAAATAAACAACAGAAAATATAAAAACAAACTCAGAATAGCCAAAAACCAGCTGCAGCAAGACAGCGACTTAAAGTGACTTAAAGCGACTTAGTGACATAAAGTGCGTTTCAGCAGCGTTTTTTCGCATTTTCGTCTCTTCAATTGTTGTCCGCTGATTTGAGGAAAGTAAAAATCATAGACGAAATCACGGGACTTTTTTAACGCTTCGATTGCAAAAAATAAACAAAAAATAAACTTTATACATATATACAAACAACCCCAAAGTTATAAATAACCATCTGCAACAAGTCAGCGGCGGTAAGCGCACACTATACGCACTACCAGTTGCTTTTAGCTTGACGCGCTCTCAGCTCGGCTCGGCAAAGCAACAAGTCGCCACTATAAACGCGCCCTAACGCTTCTAAGCTTGTTTCAAAATTATTCCAAACATATTTGGCGGACACACAGACAAAATATAATGAAAGTGCATTGATAGTGATGTGGAATTAAATTTGACGCCAACATGTTGTACCGAATATTTGTGTTATGTTTAAAAATCTGCGAAAGCTTTTGATATTTTATTACTTGTTTAAAATATTTCTTGAAATTCACAGTGTCACGGGATATGCTTAATTTATTCCTTTATATATTTTAAAGAAGTAAGTACTAGAAAGGTAGAGTAGAGCGAGGATGATTTAATGAAAGGAGGTTTTGTCATTTTCAAATATAGCGGCAAGCATGCTTCGTACAGAGCGCAAACAATTGTCAATTATTGTCTGTCACCCGTTGAGCATTACATATGAAAATGCCAGTCGCATCTCTGACGTGCTTGTTGCTATACGTTTTTTTAATTTTTTGTGGTGCTTTCTTCTAAATTTTGTCTACATATATTTTTTCGTGAAATTTAATAGTTATACGTTATTCCTTTTACTCCTAGCAATTTAAAATTTTAATTATTCAATAAAGATTATTATATGATCAGTTGAGTTATAGTATTTTATAGTGTCGGTAAAAGTTGAAAATATAAGGTTAAGATTGGTTAAAGGATGATTTGACATTTACCAAGTAGGAGGATTTATCAAATATTAAAACCCTCATACTATTTTCTTAGAGTTGTTATTGATATTTTTCTTGTTATTATGCTTTTTATAACTATTATTTTAGTATAATATGCCTAAGGTAACCAATTAAAAACACTCTGAAAGGGTTCTTGGTAAAGAAGGTCTTCAAAAAGCATTAATCTACATTAAAAATAAGATTGAATCGGTTACAAGTACTGCCCGAAAGTATAACATAAACCAAACAACATTAGTTTATCGGTTGAAGATCTTTTCTGGAAACCGTGTGGGAAGCGACTTCCTACTTCATGCTGTTAAATATTCCTAAGGCTCTGTCAAATCCTCCTCACAAGTAGGAAGATGTGACACTTTTCCCATTTCCTCTGTTTCACTCCATCCCAACAAAACGATTTGGTAAGCACATTTGGAATATACATGATTTGCAAGTCAAATAATTAAGGAACAATATCCGCTGTCAAATTTTTAGCGATGCGTTTATTTTTTAGTGAAAATTATAAAAATATATTTTTTCATGTTGACTTTATATGATTTAAATACAAATTCTAAATGTTTGATAGTTTAAATCATACTTGATTTTAAATACAAATTCTAGTTCTTTGATAGTTTAAAATCGTTCATTGAGCTTAAGGTCAAAGTTAGAACAATTGTTCTAACGAATCTTTCCAAAGAAACAACAACAAAGTTTTTTCAATATGAAAAGGAAAAAATCACTAGCTGATCTTATTGCACAATTTCTGCCCGGCTAAAGGCGTCATCAGAAATCTTTGTGATACCCGTGCAAGCGCGCACTAACGCACTGCACCACCGGGGCGATGAGATTTGAAGGGTCAATTTCTCAGTTTTTCTCAATTTTCATAATTTCACATTTGTTGTATTTCTGTTTTACTTTAGTCTCTATGCTTATGTTATTATATGTAGTCCAACAGCCTGCTGGAAGTCTGCACTAACAAAGCATGTTTACTGAAGTTGTTTTTAGAATTTTGCTGATTTTGTTTTCAGCTGTTTCCGTTTGGTCGAGCTCTACCATTTGATTAAAGTTTTTTTCCTAAATGACCTCTATATTTATTATGTTGACTTTATATGATTTAAATACAAATTCTAAATGTTTGATAGTTTATATCATACTTGATTTTAAATACAAATTCTAGTTGTTTTATAGTTTAAAATCGTTTATTGAGCTTAAGGTCAAAGTTAGAACAATTAATTGTTCTAACGAATCTTTCCAAAGAAACAACAACAACAAAAAAGTTTTTTCAATATGAAAAGGAAAAAATCATTAGCTGATCTTATTGCACAATTTCTGCCCGGCTAAAGGCGTCATCAGAAATCTTTGTGATACCCGTGCAAGCGCGCACTAACGCACTGCACCACCGGGGCGATGAGATTTGAAGGGTCAATTTCTCAGTTTTTCTCAATTTTCATAATTTCACATTTGTTGTTGTATTTCTGTTTTACTTTAGTCTCTATGCTTATGTCTTTATGCTTTAGTCTCTATGCTTATAACTTTGACCTTAAGCTCAATAAACGATTTTAAACTATCAAACAACTAGAATTTGTATTTAAAATCAAGTATGATTTAAACTATCAAACCTTTAGAATTTGTATTTAAATCATATAAAGTCAACATAATAAATAAAGAGGTCATTTAGGAAAAAACTTTAATATATTTTTTCTTCAAATCATCCTCGCTCTACACTAAATTATTCCTTATCACTAGTCATTTGCTGTCAAAAATCACAAAGTGCAAAAAAAAAAAAGCTCAAGTGCACAACAAAAGAACTACAGAGAATAGACCGAGCTCTTGTTCAAAAAATCACAATTTTGATCGCACGTGTATTTTGTTATTGTAGAGCTCTTTTTTGCTACAATTGAGTTGTTTTTTTTGCACAAAAACTCCGCAAAGAGCTCCTAATAATGAATATCCCTAATAAGTAAAAATTTGTCTTAGAACCACTTACACATAATAAGTATTGGGCCGTTTTAATATACTTAGATATTATTTTTTTAAACTTTGACGAATTTTATTTCCTAAAATATTGACGAAATTTTGTTAAAGCGGATTTGGATTTAGGACCTTCAAATACATGTAAATAAAACTATTGTTGATGTCATTTTCTTACAAATACTTTTTAGAAGTCTTTCCAAAAAAAAAATTATGTATGTTTGTAAAAATATGCTCGAAATGGCTGTTCGAGCAAATTTTTAAATGCAATTATAACAATTTTAGTTAATTTTTTCGTACCGACGATTCGTTGATTTTTTGTCAACATCTTCTGGGTACTATGTTTAATTCAATCTATAAAAGTTTACAAATTCACAAATTATAAAAACTTACAAAACACAATATTTAAATGACTTAATAAAAAGTATAATCTTAATTACAATAGAGATTCTTACAATAAACAATAATAATAAGACAAGTACTTACAAAAATCAAACATGGTAACCAGAGTATGTTGACAAAAAATCAACGAAACGTCGGTACGAAAAAATTAATTAAAATTATTATATATTTTAATTATATTTAAAAAATTTGATCAAATAGCCTATTTTTACAAACATGCAATTTAACTAAGTTTGATTTCAAAACCACTTCTTAAAAATTATGTATGTTTTCAGTTCAGGTTTGTTCAGTACGCTAAACTAGTTCCGAACTAACCAAATCGCTAGCTCCCGGTAAACATCAGAAGTTTAGAAAAACTTGATTGGTTTTGCTATCTCTGCGGTCAAATACAATTTCTGAGCATAGAGTAACGTCGAAAACATGCTTAGTTCTTTTGAAAAACTAGGTGTTCATATGATAACAAAAATAAATTTTTTGAATTCTCATATGGATTACTTCGAGTATCAGTTGGCAACAGATTCTGATGAACATGGTGAACGATTTCATCAGACATGTGCACCTATTGAAGAGTGCTATAAAGGCAAGAGAATTCATTCTCTCATAGCTTAAATATGCTGGAAATTGTTTGATAATGGTATAGAATTGCTTACAAAAAACATGCAATAAAGGAATGCTTCCTCAAATACCCAAATTTTATCTCTTCTTTGTATTTATAGATATTATATGTAAAGGTTTCTTTTGTATGGTGATTTAAAGTGAAATTTTACATATAACATTTTTGTTATAGGGAACTAACACTGAGTTTTGTGGGACTTTTTAACACCAATTCTAAATAAGTGAGAAATTAACAATTAAACACTTTTTAAGTTTTCACTTTTTTTGGCATTCAAATTGGTTTTTTGAGCTTTGGTGTATTCAGAGACTTATAGTAGAATTTTATGGCAAATATTTTTGTGGAATATTTTAACCCGTTATATCCATATTTTATGGGTCTTATTTGGCCTTAATTAAAAACAGGTAAAAAAGACTCGTACATTGAAGAGTTAGAGTGTTAAAATGTTCCACGAAAATGTAACTCGTAATATTTTACATAAATGTGCTAAACACGTCCTATACCAAAAACGTAAGGGTCACATGGTTTCATTTGCCTATTCACTACGAGAACGTTCAAAAGGGGGATAAATTAAACCCCCTCTAAAATAAAACTCAGACGTAAACTTTTAAAACGCCGATACACGTATATTTTTTTGTCCCCTTCATCAGAATCCGTTGGCGGAACCTTGTTATTTGGAAAAAAAATGATGTTTTTGTTCAGTGTAATATGCTCTGAGTAAAGTTTTTCCATAAACCCCATATTTTTTGTGTTTTTAAACTGTGGAAGCTTTGACCGAAGTGAATTAATTTTTTTTCAATGTTTGAAATTTCAATTTAATAACAGTTTTTAACCTAACTAAAAAAATTAAGAAATTATCTCGAAACGTTGAGGATAGTATCGTATCATTGACGGAAAAGATCTCCTCGGCAAGGCCAAACAACTTCAAATTAGCCAATGGGTGGTTATAAGTGTGCAGAAAGCCGAAATATTGCTCCAAAGGAACAAGTCAGAGGTCGCCGAAGTCTTTTAAAGCGGGGTACACATTAGCGATCATGAGTGACACTCGTGCTCAAATTCTCTATTTTTAATCAGGTTTGTGTGTGTGTACCTTCTTCATTTAACAGTAAACCACAGAAATTTTGTGGTTGAATTTTTGAGTGTCACTCAGGATTGTTAATGTGTTCACCGCTTAACGGATGCGGACGCACGTCACATGATGGCAGAAATTAAAGGAAATATGTGTTTAACGCCAAAGGATAATTCTGTAGCAAAGAATAGGAATGTTAGTATATGGACAGCACGAAGGGCGCTGCACAACATTGGTTACGTCTCAGCTGGAAAAAAAACAAGCCTGCATTATCAGCAAAAAATGTTAAGGCGCGATTAAAGTTTGCATAACATAAAAATTTGACAGCTGACGACTGGAAACATGTCATCTGGTCCGATGAATCGAAATTTAACCGCTTCCAGTCTGACAGAAAACAGTATTGTTGGCGCCGACCTGGTGATGCCATTCAAAGACACTATGTCAAGCAAACAGTGAAGCATGGAGGAGGAAACGTTATGGTGAGGAGTTGCTTCACATGGTAGCATGTTGACCCGCTCCAAAAAATCGAAGATATTATGAGAAAAGAGGACTACCTGAACATTTTACAGATCCATCTTCCGGATTTTGTTGAGATGAGTTTCTATCCTGAAGAAGAAATAATATTTCAACAGGATGGCGACCCAAAAACGTCGAAAATTTTAAGAGAATGGCTGACAGGACAGAATTTTAAATTGATGCAGTGGTCCACGCAAAGCCCCGACCTCAATCCAATTTAAAATTTGTGGTCAATCGTGAAAAGACGGTTGGGGCAGTACCAAACAGCTCCATCGAACCTTGAAGATTTCCCGCAACGTGTGTTGCGGGAGTGGCAAACAACTCCAAACAAAATAATACAAAACTTGGTTGAAAGCATGTCAAACCGTATGAATGAAAATTGTAATAAAAAATAAAGGGCTATGGACCAAATATTGAGAATATACTCTAGTGTTATCGTTTTCAAAAAGTGCAAAATTGAGTACGTACGAGTTGTTTTTATTTTTTCCTCTCTCTTTGAATTAATTATTTTTCTTTTAGTGTTGTATACTATTGTGTTAAGAATTTAACTACAAATAAATGAAAAAAAAATTGTTCGATTTGCTTAGTTATTGCTCTTTTTATGCGCTTTGGAATGCAAGACGTTCAAATATGTATTCATTTTTGTTCCCCACTGTATGTTAAATCGTAAGAGATTTAGTTTATTTTTGTACTAACGATATATTTTATTTTTAATCTTTTTGTTTAATCAAAAAACATCCATTATTAACGTTCCGACCATTTAAGGTCCCGACCATATAAGGTACCGACCATTAGAGGTCCATTTAATGTTAGAACCATTTAAGTTGCCGACCATTTAAGGTCCCGACCATTAAGGACCATTAAAGGTCCCAACCATTTAATGTCCTGACTATTTAAGGTCCCGATCATTTGAGGTCCCATAAAATATAATTTACAATTTTTCAGGTAACAATCTCAATTGCTCATGTACTGCGATTTTTGCCACTTTTGTTCTTCTATTTGTTCTTTGAAGCAGGTATCGTTCATTATGTAGGCTTCCAGGTTACCCGATCCAGCTTTTTGTGTATCTTGAACCACAACAATGTTACCAATTTTCAATTGTTGAGCTACCAATCTTTTTTTATCAAAATTTCCCGGAATTGTTTTTCTCTATTAATTTTAAGATTTTTATTTATTTATTTATTAAATTTCATCAAGCAGAGCACAAGCTCTTATAGGCTGCTATAATATTAACAATTTAAAACTAAAAATGCAATAATGAATACAAAATTATGAAAAATGTTTCAAGGTATGAAATAAAACTATTATGTATAACTAGTAATCCCGTGTAGCGTTAAAACGCCAAAATCAAACATATCTAGATTTTATTTTAAGCTATTGAATACATTTTCAAATCTTCAACAACCATCCAGCATTACATACGATAGAGCCTTTTACAAAAAACACACAACTCCCACCTTTGCTCAAATTTTCCCACAGCTAACTAAATTGAATCGGCACATAATACATCAACAACAAGTAATCCGCAATTAATCAATCCACAACCTTAAGTACACCAGCAACCCCAAAAACAACAACTTCAGCCACCCCTGCAATAACAACATAAACAACTTCAACAACCTGAACAACACCATGAACAACTTCAACATAAATTTCAACATGATTAAATACCAAACGAGAAATCATACCAACGGCTACATCAAGATAAACCACACAACAACTACAACGACCTGAGATACAAATTAATCAAGAAACACAACAAATACAACAATCTAACCAACAAATTTACGAAAAACCACGATGCTCTAATACCAACCCTTTACCCACTACTGAACGAACAAAAAACAAGAGCCAAGAAACACAAAATATAACATCAAACTCAACAGAAACAACACACATAACTACAACCTCTAACAATTTTGATACATTTGACATAGACAATATCATGGAAACAGATGCACCTTCATCACCAACTAGAAAAACATACACATCAAACGACACAGCGATTTCACCAAACTCCAAATTATATAAAAAATTTCCCAATCTTTTAGTAATCGTAACCCCAAAAATTGCAAAACACAAACAAAAACTCTCAAAAAAAAAATGACAATAATTAACTTGATTTAAAAACAATAATATCATGGATTTAGGTATCAATATAGTAATTTTGCAATGGAGTATGCAAGGTTTCGTAAACAACAAATATTCGTTAGAACAACTGGTAGCAAAACATAAACCTGATATAATACTAATTCAAGAAACGCACATAGTAAGTAAAAACAAAAATTTACTGCATTTGCCGAACTACAAAATTTTCCATCACAATAAAGATGGAAAACGACCGCAGTTTTTTCTCCGCAAGAATTTTCTCTCTTGACAATAGTGTGCCACAAGGATCCCCAATCTCGGTAGTATTGTATACTGCATATGCAAATACATTGATTAAAACAATAAACAAAATTAACGGTATAGACTATTTGGGCATTTACGCGGACAACATATTTGCAATCTGCTCCGGAAATGAAGTACAAGTCAACACAAACCTTAATAAATTAGATAGAGAAATTCATCGTTGGGCAACCAAAACAGGGGCAGCAGTTCCGGCAGATAAAGCTGAAGCTCTTCATATTTGCAGAAAACATAAATGCCGGTCAAGTGCATTACACATCAGAAATGTAAATATCAACCTAATCTCAAACATGCGTATATTGGGCCTTACTCTTTCTAAGAACGCACTTTGGAACGAACATGTAAATAAAGTTATGATTAAACTCAAAAACATCAACAACTTACTCAAATTCATTTGCACTCGCAAGAAAGGACCATACATAGAAACAGCTATCTCGGTCTGTCGTTCCCTTGTAGAAGGAACAGTGCAACACGGCATCACAATATATGGTTGGACTTCCGAAATGAATGCCATACATGCTAGTTTACACTACAAAATAGGCTCGGAAGTGATGTTAACTCACGCCCATACAAATTTTGACAGATAGTTTACGCGCATGTAAGTTCACAAGGTTTACAATGTTTACTGGTCAGTTACATGCTTAGATGAGAAGCCTTAATGATTTTGAAGCAATAGTATATAACAGATCAATAAAACTTGCCGCCAAATCCATAATCACAGCTTCTCACGGTTAACACAAACTTTTTGGAGTTTATTAGACGGCAACAGAAGCACAGATTCAAGAAGCGGTTGTGGAATTCAGCGGATAATCACCTACTGCCGCAACATTAATAAGCCCATTCCTGACAAGCCAGACAATATTATTGAAACTATAAATACTAATTTTATCACAGATGCAAGATAAACCAGATTTTATCAAGCTTAAAATGGAATTCCGCCCTGAATTAACAATTTTCACTGACGGTTCGTTTCACGAAAGAGCTTAAAAAAGAGGAGTTAGCTGCCATAAAACATGCTGTAAAATATGCAGCAACTAAAAAAAAAACATTGATATGCTCAGATAGTCTTAGCGTTATCAAATCTATACAAAACACCAATAACATCACCACTAAACATATTTTCAATGGGGTAATAATTAATAACTGCATCAAAATACTGTGGATTTGCAGCCACATTGGCATTTTGGGAAAAGAAATAGCAGACAGCGCTGCGAAACAAGCTTTAACCCTAACATTGGTAATGGAAGCTCCGTGCCTGGAATCCATAGTTGTTATATTTGGAAAAATGACATTACAAGATACAAAACTTGCCAAATGGTCAAACTCGCTATCCTTTCTAAGAACGCACAATCCTTCCATTTCAAGACCAGCATACAATATTAATTTCACTCGGGACGATTGTATTAAAATCATTAGAATGAGAGTAGGCACAACCTTATTTAGTTGTAGTCATTATTTCACCAACACAAATGAACGAGAATGCGATTACTGCACAACTGCCTTAAATGTTCAGCACATAGTAAAGGATTGTCCTATATAGAAAGTAAACTGCCCCATAGAAGTGGCACTTGATTGCAGCAAGAGAGAAATACTAGTAATCATCAATACCGTTCTGGAGAAACACGGTTTGAATCGTGATGTATAATCAATTTCATTAATTCCTCAAATAATGTAAACTTCCTTAAGTTTATTGTAAATTGAATTTATTTTAAGTCAAAAAATCTGGGTACAAAATGGCCGGAGTCGCCCAGTACACAATTTAATATATCTTATAAATTTATTTATAAAATATAAATAATAAATAAATAAATGATTTAGCGAATATTAACGCTAGTGGTAGTGCGATCGATGCTTAATTTTTATTTTAGAAGTCATTGGTTTTTATAACCTAAAAACCAATATTATTTTTCTTACAATAATAATAATTTTCTACAAACTCCTCCCCATTATTTTATTTCACTCAATGATGAATTCAAGATTGAGTCACAATTTGTCTTTCCATGTTTTCATGAACCAATCAAAAACAAATGCAGTGCTTCCACATTGCTGAACGTCATTAGGTCAGCGTGCCAGCGAGTGCATTCTATTTTCGTGGTTGTGTCATCAACATGCAATGATAGACGCGACATGCAAAACAAAAGAAAGAAACAAATTATAACTGAACTCAATTTTTTTAACAATATGTGGTGTCGGCATGAGTGGCTATGACAGTACAACCACACTTTTATATTTCACTTGAATATTTTACAGTCGTTTATTATCGTGCCATTTTATTTAAGATTCTTATTTATATATGTTACAATTCTATCAATCAAATAGATACTTTTAATTCAATGCTTACATTTGTATGGGGTTTCTATATTACTTTTGTTTTATTTAAAAGTAATATTACAATTTTTAAGATTATTATTATGTATTTCCTTATTCTTACCTCTTATATCTATAATTGAATTTACTCCTTTTCTTTCTATGATCTTGTAAGGACCATGATAAGGACTCTGTGATTTTTTTTTTGTGATCTTTAATTTTACGATTACTAAATCTCCTATTTCTAAAGTGCTCTCAGTCTTATTTTTATCATAAATTATTTTTCTTTTACTGTCTCCGATAGTCATTCGTACCGCGTAGACCGTTCTCTCAAATCAATCAAAGCGTTCTAAGTTACCAATTCACTCTAGAAACACTATTTTAAAACGTGATATAAATACTTTTCTACATTATTCAAAGACATAACTCTAAATCTTATTAAAAAAGTGCAAAACCGCTTTTACGTATAAGAGGGCTGAGCCCTAAACCCCGTAAAACATGAGCGAACCTCCAGACCTTCCACCTCGGTTGAAACCCCTTCTCAGCCTCTAATACAATTAAACAATACAAAAGTGTTAAAGAACGACCATCTGGGCTCAAAATATTTAATAATATCAAGGCAAAACAGCTCAAAAACTTCAGTTAATGTATCACCATTTCTGATAAAAAAGTTATTGATAACACGTGTTTAGGCGAAGTTGATATGTGCAAAAAAAATAGAAATGGCAACATTCTTGTGAAAACCAAAAATTATATGCAAGCCAGAAAATTAATAAAACTCTCTTCCTTCTCACCGCAAATACAAATAGACATAACGGAACACACAACTCTCAACTACACAAAAGGAGTCGTATATTCGAACGACATGAGAGATATGTCAGAAGAAGAAATACTCGTAGAAATTAAAAAGCAAAGCGTTACCGAAGTCAAGAAAATACTTAAAAGAACAGACACAGAGCTCAAAGAAACCGGTTTTATTATACTTACCTTCGCCTCTCCTTCTCTCCCAAGCGAAATGAAACGAAATGAAAACGAAAGCGAAATGAAACGAGAAAACAAAAGTTCGCCCATACATTCCACTGCCGCTCAGATGCAATAAATGTCTCCGTTATGGACACATAACAAACAGTTATAACAACACAAAAATATGCCCCAACTGTTCCAGCAACTTTCACACTGGCTCAGACCTAAACGAACTATGCAACATCTCCAACTGCAAAGAGAACAACGCTACCGATCAAAATCATAACGCTTACGACAAAATTTGTCCCATATTTTTAAAAGAAAAAGAAATTCAAGCAATTATAACGCTTGAGAGAGAGTAGTCAGGAAATAAATAAAAAGTAAAACAAATTTTTAAAAATAAGCTTTTATTTAAAAAGACGTGAACTAAAAAGAAAAAAATTAATTTAAGTGACATTTGTCATATATGTATACAGTAGGTATATTCTAGGTGCAGAAGAACCCCTCTCTTGGTTACTCATCATAGTATAAACGTACGTAAATTGGTAAGTAAGTCTTTAAAACTTACTACCTAAAGTAAAGGTCCCAAACAACGTTTATACTATGATGATGAGTAACCAAGAGAGGGGTTCTTCTGCACCTAGAATATACCTACTGTATACATATATGACAAATGTCACTTAAATATATTTTTTCTTTTTAGTTCACGTCTTTTTAAATAAAAGCTTCTTTTTTAAAATTTTTTTACTTTTTATTTATGTTTTACTTTTTAGTCTTAAAGGTTTATTATTAACATCTTTTATTTTAAAAACTTATGGAGATATAGCATTTTTATTGATTTGTGGGCGGTAAAAGGGGGCATGGCACAATTTTTTCCTGAACCGTCCTCTACTTGAAGGAAACTAACTGCCAAAATTTTAGCTGAATCAGCCCCGTAGTTTTGGAGATATAGCATTTTTATTGATTTGTGGGCGGTAAAAGGGGGTTCGGCCAAATGTTTTTCATAAACCCATGCTTTATTTGATGAAACTTTACTGTTTAAATTTCAGCTGAATCAGCCCCGTAGTTTTAGAGATATATAATTTGTATGGATTTGTGGACGGTAAAAGGGGGAGTGGCAAACATTTTTCCTTTTTATCCTCTACTCGAAGGAAATTTACTGCCAAAATTTCAGCCGAATCGGTAAAGTAGTTTTAGAGATATAGCATTTTTATGGATTTGTGGGCGTAAAAGGGGGAGTGGCAACATTTTTTCCTTAATTATCCTCTGCTCGAAGGAAATTTACTGCCAAAATTGCAGCTGAATATGCCCAGTAGTTTAAGAGATATAGCATTTATATTGATTTGTGGGCGGTAAAAGGGGATGTGCCAAAATTTTTAATCATAATATTGCATTGTCACCGAACTTACATATGTATGCTAAATTTCAGCTTAATCGGATACCAAGAAGTTGTATAAAAATGGCTTGCAAGTTTTGAAGACATACATACATACGAACTAAGCAAGTTAAATAAAAGCTTATAAAAAGCAATAAAAACTTACCAAGATCACCATCATCACAGTAGTCAAACATATGCAGCAGTTACACGGTCCCAAACAACAATAACAACAAACAAAAACCCAGCCACTCAACCAGCAATGCCCTTAGTAACACCAACAGCGGCTACTCAAACATTAGCAACAACAACACGATCAGCTGTAAACTACTCCGACTTAATTTCTGACACTGAACCAGCAGACATAAACCTGACAAAATCAAAAATATTAACTTCGCAGCAAATTACAGACACAAAAATCAAAATACTACCACTGAAAACTTCCAATCGACTCAAGCAAAACTCAAGAAAAAATTCCTTACTAATACAAAAAAAAAAAAAAAAAAAACTACACCAAAAATATCAGCAGCCAGTCACCAAGAAACACTGGATTCATCAGAATCGATGTATGTGGAGTCTGGAACTAACTAATTTACGTCTATAGAATTATTAATCAAACACGCCGCACGGTGGGGCGATCCCATACAAAGGGTTGGACATCCAGAAAAAAGTGCAGCTTGCACATTATTATAATATTTTGATACATTTCGATAGAAATATATTTGGGCTATTTGAATTGGACAGTTTTTTATATTTAAGTGCGTACTTTTGCTTTTGTAAAGCCTCAAAGTTGATATTTTGTAATATAAAAAATATAGTCTTTTTTTCAAAGTCCTATAATATTTTGCTAAAATGCTTGATTGAACAGATATTTATATTTTATGAAAGGGTATACTCTAGGCTTTTAAACCACATATTTTGATTTTAAGTTTTTTGTTATCCCGTTATTGCGATAAGGAATAAAAATAAGAAATTAAAAAAATTAGGCCAGGACCTTACATTACAAATAATGATACTAAGAAATGTTTTTAAAAATAAATTAGCGCGCGCCATCCAGCGCCTTCTGAGAATTTCAATATCAAAATTGTATTCCTCGTATTTTTTTATAACATTTCTCACAAAGTTTGCCTATTACAGCATAACTATAGGAAATGATTCAGTTTAATTAGCGATAAAAACTTGCGAATGGATAAAAAAACA
Organism: Dichetophora obliterata; assembly: GCA_963920525.1. Classification (NCBI taxonomy): domain Eukaryota; kingdom Metazoa; phylum Arthropoda; class Insecta; order Diptera; family Sciomyzidae; genus Dichetophora; species Dichetophora obliterata. The sequence goes on along the minus strand of OY986436.1, from coordinate 111,106,883 downwards.
AGTTTGGGATAAACTTCGATATATTTATTGTATAAACCCATTCCGGCCCGGCTCCGAGACCTTTAGTAAACGAAAAAAAATAGATCTTTTGCTTTGATTGCGGCATAGAATCCTTACTAGTAAATTTAATTAAAATATTTTGGTATGCTGTTTATTTATATGAGACGTCTGGTTCTTGAGATATATTTCAGACACGATGCAAATATTTTCAAGAATTCCAGTAAAAAAATTACATAAACTGGTACAATACAGCTAAAAGGTATGAAATCCACTTAAAAGTGATCTGCCAATAAACACAGTTCTTATATATTTAACCGTCAATAATTTATATGAAATATATTTTAAAAGTAGTGAACATAGTTATGTTTGTGACAATCAGAACATGTTTGCTGCGAACATATTGCTTATATGATAATGCAGTGTACATAATATATTCATTGTAACAAATTAGCTTGTTTGAAGTGAACATAACATATTTATGGCAAACATAATATGTTTCTTGTATAAATAAAATTATTTGCTACAAAAAAGTTTTTAAATACATATATTATTATCATCTCATATTATGTTTCCAGTAAACATTTTTTTCTGCGTGTATAATAACCAAAATGTAAAGATTATGATGAAAGCATTTGAATCAACACCACTATACTATTTTGCTGACGACGAAATTAAAATTGTTTAAGGTTTATTAATATACGTGGTATTGCAAGGCTCTGGTGAAAGTCATGACCGTAACACTGCTCGCAGATTGTTTACTAATTACAAGAAAAGTTCAGAAATCACTGGAGTAAACGAAAATTTAATTAAACGATTTTATGTTATATTGCAGGTAAAACATTTTAATATATACATATCCCGAGACAAAATATTCGACAGAGAATACCAGCATAATTGTGGCAAATGAACAGAGTTTTGGCAGTATGCTGAAATGTAGTGGCGGCCAGTTTACTTTTTATCAAAAAAGGCTGCCAGAAAGTAGCAGCATGAAGGCATGGGAAAGTCAGTAGAAGGCAGTGTGTCGATATTCGGCATTGTATTGGACGGCAACTGTAATGTTGAAGCAGCTCAAACATTTTTGTTTTTGCACCAGCTGCCTTCCTACGCACTATAACGGCAGGCATATGAACTCTGTTCAATGAAACCATTGTTTTGGCATTGAACTGAAATATTTGGGCAGGCTTAAAAATTTTGTTTTCTACAGAACAGAATGCTTTCTCCCTATACTGGCAGGCACATGAACTCTATTAAAAACAAGCATTGTATTGGCATCCAATTGAAATGGTCTAGCTGCTTAAACATTTTTTGCTTTCTAGACAACAGAATTATCTCGTCTTATACTGGAAGACTCTTTTGTTCTGTCTAACACTTCTGATCTCTAACTTTTTACTGGCTTTAACTTGAAATTTTTGAAAACCTTTTCAGATTTAATATGTGAACTTAACAGTTACAATTATTTTTTTTTTGTCGAAAGTTTGCATAAATAAACGTTATTTAAAAATGTATAAAGGTAAAGGTGCTTTATTCGTTTTCAATTATATTTAGTAGAACACTAATAATCATATTTGGTGGAACACAAAACATAAGAAATATCATTTGCATGTAATTCAATATTAATTTTTTAATACATTGTGGCGAAATTTACTGTATTTCAGAAGATCTAATATACTGGTGTACAAGAGTGACTTCAATATTTGATAAAACCGTCGGTTTTGAAATTTTTAGCGCATTTGCTAATTACTACATAAAAATCTAGTTAATAGTATAAGTTAAATAGAGTGATGCTCCGTCAAAATACCACATAAATGATAAATTCCTAGGGTCATTCATGAATCTATTTTTGCATTGATTGCGATAGAGTTCGCCATCGTAAATGTCTTCTAGCCTGTCAACATTTTCTTTTTTCTGCTAAAATGGTGAGCACTTGTTTGCAGAAATCTGGGCGAGAAATAATTGCTTGCAGCTGTGCCCCTATTGAAAAGGTGAGCAGATATCCGAATTCATCTGTGCTATTATATTGCTCGCATTTCCTCTTACTGGTCTGTAACAGTTGTTGCAGTGTGCCGTACACTCAATAGCGGAATTTATTTTTATGAATTGTTTTTTAAAGACTTAAGTGGAAATGGGCGTTTTAGGGCATATGGATGGAATCTATCAATTCCAACAAACTGCTTAATGCAGAACCGCTTAGTTTGTGTCGTAAAACGTATGCTATAATTGAGGTGAAGACTTCAGATGTTGATACCAGAGATCCTAGAACAAATCGATCTTTTCCAGCAATCGGATCTTCACTATCCTCGTCTGATGCACAATTTTTTGATTCTGGGAAGGATGGATGAGTGATCAGCGAATTCATCATCTTAACTAAAAATTTTTAACTGATTATACGGTACAAACATTTCTCTGTCAAATTTCCTTTAGGAAATCTGCTTATTTTTTGCGTGTTGGACTATGTTTTTATAGAGCAATAATTTTAAAACTCACCGTTCTTTTCCATAAACTAAACTGTGCACACACTCTCTGAATTAAAAAAAAACCCTGAAAGCACATTTTGCATCTGCTCATTTTTTTAAAAAAAATAAAAATGGATTATTTTTCTGCACAAAGAATCGTTGCTTGTTCTTTGGACGAACTTTGCAAAAGCCAAAACATTCTGAACCCCATGTTCAGCTGTTCTGGTCCATGTGAGCAAATGTTTCATGCATCTTGTGCCGGTATTTCCAAGTCATGCCTTGACGACTTTAAATCTCTGCGATCAGGTCTTCGCTGGTACTGTGCTTCGTGTAGGGCACTTTCCCCAGATGAACTTTATTCAAAAATTAAGCTTTTTGCGGAAAATCTTAACTCGATAAACAACAATTTTCGAGAAATTGTAACATTTTTTAGTGAAGTTAGGGCCGCACCCAGTACCAGAGTCTACGGTGTAAATTCTATTTCGGAAAATATCCCGCTTTCTGTGTCACAGACTGTTTCTTCCGGAACACAAACAATCCTTTTATCAGAAGAAGACCACATTGTCTCAAAAGGAAAGAGAAAAAATAAACTAAATAATAAGAAGCAAAAATCATCTGGATCTACTTCTCAGGCCAAGCAGCCCTCAGCACCGCTTTTGAACAGGAACACTCCAGTTACTTCCTCGTCACCTTCTAACATTCCTTCTTTGACTAATAGTTCAGTTTTGACTCCTTTTGAGCCTAGAAATCTATCAAGCTTAAGGGCAGTGTCGAGGAAAAAAAATTTATGTATTTCATGTCTTCAGCCCGACACAACTGTTGAAAATGTATTGACTTTTATCAAACATAATAACTTGTTGAGTCAAAATGCATTTTGTGCATGCAAAAAAATAGGTAATAAACCTTCCCATGCTTCCTTTATTCTCACAGTTCCAGCTGAAGAGTTTGCAACTGTTCTAAACTCTAATTTGTGGACTGATAATATACTCGTTACAGAGTTTCAGCCTAAGAATAAGCCTAGAGGGACGACTCAAGCCGCTCGTCAATCCCAAAAAAACTGAATAGGCTATCCCTTTATTATCAAAATGTAAGGGGATTACGCTCTAAGACGCGAGACATATTTTTAATGTCTCAGAATTTCTCTGAGGATATTATAGCACTGACTGAAACTTGGTTAAACGGAAGCATTATTGACTTAGAATTGTTAAATAACAGTTTTGAAGTTTATAGAAGAGATAGACACGCTGACAATACTTCTGCTGTCGGTGGAGGTGTCTTATTAGCTGTAAGGAACTCCTTCGTTAGTTGCATTATTGTTATTCCCTGCAATGTGCATTGTACATTGCAATTCTAATGTATATCTTGTTAATGCATACGTTCCTCCTAAGAGCAGTGTAGAAGTTTATGCAAGCCTTGCGGATTGCATAGAATACGTTATAAGCATAGTTGACGTTAATGACGACATTTTATTGTTAGGTGATTTTAATCTGTCTGACTTGAAATCGGAATCTTCTGACGATGATACATATTTTTGTGCATCTAATTCGAAGACTCGCCAAGAGCATATATTTTTTTTTTTATAATATATGTTCTGACTTACAAAAAGTGAGTTGTATTTATAATAGTCGTGAAAGACTTCTTGACCTGGTCTTAACTACAGACAGTAACAATGTGATTGTTGAGAGGGCCCCTCATGCTTTGACTGCTGTCGATGAATACCATCCACCATTGAGCATATGGTACAAATCGGACAGGGATAATATAGCATAGGGATAATATAGTTAGACTTTAACTCAATAGATAAAGTTTATGAATTCAATTTTAAAAAAGCTGACTTTTTGAAGTTGAGTCATTTACTTCAAAGTAAACTTCATGTTATTTTAGAATATGTTAATAATAACACTCTTGATGATTCAATTAATTTTTTTTATATGGAAATCATTGCTATGTTTTCTCTGTCCATGCCATATAGCCGAAAAATTGTGCTTACCCCTGGTACACAAAGGAGTTAAAGATTCTTCGCAACAGCAGGAATAGGGCATGGAAAAAATATATCTGTAGCTTAGACTTGAATGACCTAGAAATCTACAAAAATTATTTAGACAGTATTAAGCTGAGAATATTGTCTGATCCAAAGAAATTCTGGGGTTTCATAAACACCAAAAAAAAAATCTGATGGACTCCCTTCATCATTTAAAACCTCTGACGGATTTACTGACGATCCTGTCGTAATTTGTCTTCTATTTGCCAATCTCTTTAAAGAGTCATTTTGTTCGGACTCTTTTAATCCTGATGAAGATTACTTTGAATATATGAACTCTACACCCAGGGTTTCGTTGGATTCTATATCCTTTACTTCAGAGGATATTTTAAAGTATATTGGATTGATCGATGAGGATTTTAATGCTGGACCTGACGGAATTCCTGCCGCAGTGTAAACACGATGTGGTTCCGTTCTAAGTCAACTACTGTCCATGTTATTCAATAAATCAATTAGCGAAAGTATTTTTCCGCTTTTTTGGAAAAAATCTTTTATAAGTCCTATTTATAAAAAAGGTTGTAAGAACGATATAAACAACTACAGGCCTATCGCGAAACTCTCGTCGATTCCAAAACTTTTTGAGCGGCTCGTGTATGATCGTGTGAAAATTGACTGGGAAGGTCATGACAACTCGTCAGCATGGATTTGTTACTGGCAGATCCACTGTGTCTAATCTCCTCGATTTTACAACGTTTTGCTTAAACTCATTTTATTCATGTAACCAGGTCGACTGTATTTCCACTGATTTTAGTAAAGCATTTGATAAACTGCCACACAACTTAATTCTATTTAAACTAAAGTTAATGGGTTTCCCACAATTTTTTGTAAGCTGGATTCAATCGTATCTGACAGAGCGATCTTATCAAATACGATTTCGAGGCGTATTGTCAGCTGAATTTATTGCTAAATCAGGTGTTCCTCAAGGTAGCCACCTTTGTCCACTTCTGTTTATTTTAGCCATAAATGATGTAACTCACATCATCAAACACTCTCATCTAAAAAGGTCAACTCAAAAGTAGATTGAAAACTAATGTATGATTAGATCTATGTAAACGCATTGTTAGTTGTTATGTCTTGTGTTGTCCCTGAGCCCAACCCATATTATGGTGGGTACATTTTTCTCACTTTAGATTGTTTTGGACCACTCTTATCGATATCATTGAGATATTTTAATGTTATTTGGGCAGGTTCTTAAGATGATCTAATGCTGAGAAAGTGCGAAAAAGCTGTAGTAGCTGAACTCTATTGTTATTGCATGTATATTTATAATAAAACTGTTCGCACACGTAGTCTCTGGTATTGTTAGTGGCAATGCTATTATACACACAGGAGTGGATTTCCTTATTTTTTTGGGTTTGCTTACACCTGATATACTGGAGATATACTTTTTTTAAAAAAAACTTAGAAATTTACGTTTGAAAAATCTCACTCAAAATTGTATGTCACAATATCAAAGCCGTTCAAAATTTAGGGGAATCGAAAAAAATCGACAAATCCAAGGACAAAAACTGTTAGTTGAATAAAAAAAAGTTCAAATATATTCAATATATTAAAGAAACCAATATTTTGCATTCAATGACATGTTAATGCCCCATTCAATTGCTTGGCACTACCTGCATGTATTCTGCTCTGTACATTCCCTGCCAACTGTCTTCCACTGAACGCCACTTGCATGCTCTCTTATACATTTTTGAGCCTCTGTTAGCCAGTCTGCTGTTCTGTACAGTGGCAGTCAACTGGCTGGTTTTGGTACAATTCCCGCCCTGCCATGCCAAAGTTTGGCCAAAATAATTTAATTTAATAATTTAAGATACAAGTGCACAGTCTGCCGTTTTAAGTTAATTTTCCGGCCAAAAATTTTGTCTGGGGATATGAATTATTTTCTTTTACATTTATGCGTAAAAATTTTAATATACTTCAGGTCATAGCATCTGGTCTTAAAATTAATACCACAAAATTAAAAATTTTTTTCTTTAGAAACAACAAAATTATACGTTGAAATTTATGATTGGTACTACATGCCTGTTACTGTACATAAAATATTAATGCACAGTGCGGATATAGTTAAAAAAGCGATAGTACCCATAGGTCGGTCATCTGAGGATGAGCAAGAGTCCAATCACAAACTATTTCGGTTCTTCAGACTTCACAACACGAGAAAATTTTCAAGATCTGCTTGCAATTCAGATCTTTTGCATGCTCTTCTGCTCAATTCAGATCCAGTACTTTCAATCCTTGGTTTTAATAAAAAATCACCACAAAGCTATCGGATTGTAGCAAAATACCTTTTTGATGAGGAAAGTGAAAACGTAACCTTTACAAATAATGTGTAAAATGAACCATATTGCATAATTATGTGAGGTATAAAAAAATCACTGTTTGCTCTTAATATTGCATATAATTTGTTTTAAATAGAAATGTATGCTGTCTTTAAATATCTTTTAAATGTAATAAGCTAATAAATTCTTGTTTAAAAACACATTGTGTAATAAAATACAGGTACGAAATATCGCTAAACACAAAAAAAAATTTTTTTAACCATGAATTTTTGGGTCTTCTAGACCCGCTACGCTCATAAAGGTTAAAGGATTGCATGAGCAATTTTTTTAAGAAGACATGTTTAAAATTTGGCTAAAATACATCAAATGGTTCCAGAGTTACAATCAATTATTTAAAGCAATATGCGATGTCCAACCCTTTGTATGGGATCGCCCCACCGTGCACGAAAACATAAAAAAAAGTGCAACTTGCAAATTATTATAATATTTTGATACATTTCGATAGAAATATATTTGGGCTATTTGAATTGGGCAGTTTTTTTATATTTAAGTGCGTACTTTAGCTTTTGTAAATCCTCAAAGTTGATATTTTGAAATATAAAAAAATATAGTATTTTTTTAAGTCCTATAACATTTTGTTAAAGTGCTTGATTGAACAGATCTTTACATTTTATAAAGGTATACTCTAGACTTTTAAACCAAAAATTTTTTTTTAAGTTTTTTGTTATCCCGTTATTGCGATAAGGAATAAAAATTAGAAATTAAAAAAATTATTAAATTTGAAAAATCAAAAAATGGCCAGGGTTGGCCAGGATCAATGTACCTTATATAACAAATAATGATAGTAAGAAATGTTTTTAAAAATAAATTAGCGCGTGCCATCCAGCGCCTTCTGAAAATTTCAATATCAAAATTGTATTCCTCGTATTTTTTTTATAACATTTCTCACAAAGTTTGCCTATTACATACAGCATAACTATACGAAATGATTCAGTTTAGGTAGCGATAAAAACTTGTGAAAGGATAAAAAACAAGTTTGAGATACATTTATTGTATTAACCCATTGCGGCCCGGCTCCGTGACCTTTTGTAAACGAAAAAAATAGATCTTTTGCTTTGATTGCGGCATAGAATCCTTACTATTGAATTTACGTAAATTTGTTATACTAAATAAGTGTAGACAATTTTAATGAAAGCATTTTGGTATACTGTTTATTTATATGAGACGTCTGGTTCTTGAGATATATTTCAGACACGATGCAAATATTTTCAAGAATTCCAGTAAAAAAATTACATAAACTGGTACAGTACAGCTAAAAGGAATGAAATCCACTTAAAAGTGATCTAAAAATAAACACAGTTGTTATATCTTTAACCGTCAATAATTTATATGAAATATATTTTAAAAGTAGTGAACATAGTTATGTTTGTGACAATCAGAACATGTCTGCTGCGAACATATTGCTTATATGATAATGCAGTGTACATAATATATTCATTGCAACAAATTAGCTTGTTTGCAGTGAACATAACATTTATGGCAAACATAATATGTTTCTTGTATAAATAAAATTATTTGCTACAAAAAAGTTTTTAAATACATACATTAATTAATATCATCTCATATTATGTTTCCAGTAAACATTTTTTCTGCCTGTATAATAACCAAAATGTAAGAATTATGATGAAAGCATTTGAATCAACACCACTATACTATTTTGCTGACGACGAAATTAAAATTGTTTAAGGTTTATTAATATACGTAGTATTGCAAGGCTCTGGTAAAAGTCATGACCGTAACACTGCTCGCAGATTGTTTACTAATTACAAGAAAAGTTCAGAAATCACTGGAGTAAACGAAAATTTAATTAAACGATTTTATGTTATATTGCAGGTAAAACATTTTAATATATACATATATGAATTTTTTTGTTTTACATTAATGCGTAAAAATGTTAATATACTTCAGGTCATAGCATCTGGTCTTAAAATTAATATCACAAAATTAAAACTTTTTTTGTTTAGAAACAACAAAATTATACGTTGAAATTTATGATTGTTACTACATGCCTGTTACTGTACATAAAACATTACATAAAAAAGCGATAGTATAAATAAATCACTGTTTGCTCTTAATATTACATAAAATTTGTTTTAAATAGAGATTTATGCTGTCTTTAAACATCTTTTAAATGTAATAAGCTAATAAATTCTTGTTTAAAAACACATTGTGTAATAAAATACAGGTACGAAATATCGCTAAACAAAAAAAAATGGTTTTACCATGCTTTTTGGGTCTTCTAGACCCGCTACGCTCATAAAGGTTTCATAAGAAATTCTTTTAAGAAGACATGTTTAAAATTTGGTCAGAATACATCAAACGGTTCCAGAGTTACAATCACTTATTTAAAGCAATATGCGATGTTCCACCGTTTGTATGGGCTGGCCCCACCATGCGACGGCATTTTCTTGCTTTTGTATTCTCGAGTTGTTGGCAAGAAAACTCGAAGTTTGGATAAGGGGTCATTATGAGGGAAACTCGATATTTTGGGAAAGTCATAGTGTCAAGAGCGGTAATGTATGCAATATCGGACATGGAGAATTATAACGTTTCTGCATAGTTCTCCAGACCTCATATTACTTCAACACTTTTGCAAAACATGTTCTTTTACTAGGCGTTGAAATTCGAGCTCTCTTCCAGAAGGGTAAAATTTCGTCGAACACTAACTGGGTTTTTTCAGTAATGGTTTTCTTTTCGTAACGCACATTGTAAAAAAAACTGAAGCACTTGTTTGTAGACGGTAATTTTGCACTTGTTGTTTTTCACATTTTCCGATCAAAAACACATTTTCGTCTGATGAACGAAGCCGTTTAGACGATCATGGCTGTTCGATAACCATCAAAAATGGTCTTACGAAAAAAATGTTACTTTTTTCTAAATATTTATCGAAAGATACACAAAACCGAGCAATGTCATTTAAGCGAAAAATTTTTAACTACTTTCTTCAATATTTGACACTTTGATTTAATTTTGGCACGACTTGGCACACTTCGATCGATTTGAAAATTTAAGACTTCAATTTTAACACCAAACCTCACATTATTACTGCTACCCATAACTGGAATTCCAAAAAAACAAAATTTCATATAACGCTGCGCCAGGTCTAATACTCATGCTCTTATTAAACTTCACGTCTTTTTGCAAAAGTTTATTAATCGGTGCATCTAGTATAGCAAATCCTTCAATAAATCGTAGAAAATAACCAGCAAGACCCATGAATTGACGAACTCCCTTTACGTTTGTTGATGGTTTCGTATCGGCAAGTGCTTTAATTTTGTGCATACTTGGTTTAATCATTCCAAAACCTACTATTGAACCCAGATGTTCTGTTTCCTTTTCAAAAAATTAACATTTGTCCAGATTCAAAGAATATCCTCCTTTGGAAAGTGCACCTAATACCAGTTCCAGCTTTTGAAAACCTTCTTCAATAGTTTGAGATGCAATCATAACATCGTCGCTTGTGCCACCACAGTATCTTTCATAGAACCTAGAGCTATGTTTATTGCCCGCTGATAACAAGAAGGACAATTTTCAAATCCAAATGGCATTCGATTACATTCGTAATGTCCATTAGGGATAATAAAAGCTGTGTAATGCTAAGATTCCTCTTCAACTTCAATCTGATGAAATCCGGTCTTCATATCCCGAGTGGTGAAATACGCAGTTTTTACTAACGAATCCAATTGATCACGCAAGTTAGGTAATGGATAACGACCCCGAATTGCTTTCTTATTGATCTCCCTATAGTCAACACATAAACGAATGGAGCCATTTTTCTTTTGCACTGAAACGATTGGGCTTGCATAGGTTGAAAAACTCTGCCGAATTATTTCTTCATCTAATAATTCCTGAATAATTTATTTTCATTTAATTTTTTCTGTATATGCTAATCTTCTCGGGTGAAAAGCAACCTGTAAATTATCGGATAAATTTATATCAAGTTTTCCTGTAAATCAGTGTTTGGCAAACACGAACGCACACACACAAACGTAATGTATGCTTGTGTTCGTTAGCTGAGAGATATACTGAACGCTGCTAAGCTTTACACCTCAGCTATGCAGTATTTCTCTGCTACGCCGCATCGTTTTTGTGCTTTGTCGATCATGTATGTGTGAAAAAACGATTTGTGCCGAGCACGCGTGCCTATGGCGTGCCAAACACTGCTGTAAATACAGCATTTGGAGTCTAGTTGCGTGTTGTACTTATTAACATAATTAAGCGATATTTTTCTCTTCATTTAATTCAGTGCATTGCTTATAGATCTGAGGAGCTAATTTTGACGACTCGTTCATTCCTGACAATTTACTTGTTATTTGCATTATTTGAATCTTATGCTCAATTTTGTAAGAAAGTTGTGACTCTAAGCAATGTTTCTCAATTACAACATCCAAACCAGAACAGCTTATCGTCTCCCATCCTATTATTACATCAATACCAGGAATTATGTTATTTGGAACAACAAGGAAGTAAATTTCCAGTGTTACGTATTTAAGTGTAACATACAACTTGCAGTATCCATGTGAAGTTATATCAGACTTACCAAACCCGGTAAGGATTTGATTACTTTGGACTATATTAGCGTTTATTTCAGTAACTATCTTTTTATGAAAATCAGAACAATCTGCTCCCGAATCAAAAATATAAGTGAAAATATACGTGCTATCATTACTTCGAACACTTGCAGTGGAAGAGATCTGACATCGGTTATTTAAACAGCAAATTTTTGGTTTTTCGTTTTTCTTGAAGCAGTTTGATTTAGTGTGTCCTAGTCGCTTACAAAAAGAACACAAATGAAGTGAATTATGCATGATTTTATCAAATAGCTTAGCAAATGTACCTTACTTAACTATAGCTCTGTAATTTTTGACATCACCACGATTTCCCGATTTAAATATCGGAACAATGGAACAAATTTTCCAAATTTCCAAAAATTTTCCTGATTTAAGGCACAAATTAAATAAAATTGAGGAGATAGACTTCATTACTTACAAATAATTTAAAGAAGCTGGGTGGAAAGCTATATATTTTTAATTTTTAAAATTTAACTTTAAGTCGGAAATTACAGATATGACGTCATCTTCATAGATTGTGAAATTTTCAATAGCGTTAATGTTATTTGAATCTAAGGCGGTTGTGCTAACAGGTAAATTAATAAAGTCTTCATAAACGCTTTGAAAGACTTTAGCAAATAGATTAAAGAAATGTTAGACTTTCATATTCCATACTGGCTGGAAAACCATTAGAGTTACTTTCATCATTAATATAGCGCCAAAAATAAGATGGATTTGATTGTAATTGAGACTCAATTTTTAAAATATATCGATTATAAAGGTAATTATGAAGAAAATTAAATTCATTACGTAATTGTTTAAAACGACTTCGATCAGCATTGCTTTGGATATTTTGGATTTTTTTAAAAGATTTATTTTTACGATTTATTAAATGTGACAATTGTTCATTAAACCAGGGGCGCTTATTTCCTCGACTGAATGATTTTAAAGGTGCCAAATTAGATATAGCATATGAAAATTGTTCACAAATATACTCATACGCATCATCTGGATTGGAAAACGAATACAATATAGACCGGTTACAATAATGTAAAATTCGATTGATTTGAACAAAATCTGTTTTAGCAAAATCGAGCTCAACAGGTGTTATTTATCGGTCTTTTCAAACTTATAAAATTCAAAATAAACAATCAGTGCTCTATGATGCACGCTATTATTAGAAATAGGCGAACAATTTTGCTCACTGGATGTCTTTAAATCACATGTAAGAAAAATTAAATCAAGAATTCTGTTAATATCATTCTTAACAAAGTTAACTTGATTTAGCCTATTAGATAAGAAAAAAGATATAAAAGAAGACTCGACCTCCAATTTAAAGTTAAAAGGCAGTAAAATGTTACCTTCGTATGCCCAAGATATATTGCCAAGATTGAAATCACCTAGGACTACCATTTGCTGATCAATTGTGTACAAATTAGATATGAATTCTAAATTACTTAAATGATTTAAATAAAGTTCGAGAACACTATTAGGTGTTTGGTGCGAACGTTTATCGATTTCGTTTAAAATTAATTTTTTATTTTATAATTTTTTTTATTCGAACAACTTTCCTTGAACAAATTTTTAATACTGAAATTTTCAAAATGAAAATTTCTGAAATTATAATAACTGAATACAATTTAAAATGTTTTTTTTTTATAACAAGTGTTTTATAGGCAAGTGTAAGTATAATACGTTATTAATGAAACTAAAGGTAAGTACAATATAACAAAGAGGTAAGTTTTAATGTAACTAAAGGTAAGTACAATATAACAAAAGGTAAGTATTAATGTAACAAAAAGGTAAGTATCCATGTAACAAAAAGGTAAGTATCAATGTAACGAACAGGTAATATAGGCTGTAGAGATGTACTCTATGTGGTGATGTAATAGAGCACCACATTATTCCCCCTCCTCAAATGAATCTTGTTGTATTTCTGAGTAAATTAAAATGTACCTTTCTTTTAGATTGTGTTGTAGTTGTTGTGTCTGTATTAATTGATGCTGGTTTTAAACGGTCTAAACTAACTGTAGTATGAGTGTTATTTTTGAGTATTGTGAAGTTGTTTGGGTTTCGGTTGATTACTTCGAAAGGTCCATCATAGGGTTCCTTGAGCTTGCTGTGTATGGTGTCGTTTCTAACGAAGACAAATTTACAAGTGTTGAGTTCCTTAAGAACGTGTTGTTGGAATTTTGTGTTATGGTGTGAAATGTGTGATTGTTTGTTTTCGACTACTTGTTTTATTTTTGGAAGCATCTCTGAAGGGTTTAAAGTTTCATTGTTGCGAATTACTATTTGTTTCGGTAATCTGAGCGGCTGGCCAAAGACCATCTCAGCTGGCGACGCTTTGATGTCTTCTTTGACTGAGGATCTAAGGCCCAGAAGAACTAGTGGCAACTCTGTGAACCAATTTGTCTGGTTGTTTGTTGCGATAAGGGAAACCTTTAACTGGCGGTGAAAACGCTCTACCATGCCGTTGGCTTGTGGGTGGTAAGCCGAAGTAGTTATATGTTGGCAACCGAGATTTTTAAGAAATGTGTTAAAGGTCGCGGAAGTGAATTGTGCTCCTCGATCAGAGGTAACCTTCAATGGAACTCCAAAACGTGAAATATACTCTCTTTGAAGAGTGTCAACTATCGTGTCGGTGTTTGTGTCTTTCAGCGGAAATGCTTCTGGCCAACGAGTGTTCCTGTCGACTACGGTAAGTAGGTATCTATACCCTTTTGAAATTGGCAAAGGACCGACTATATCAACGTGGATATGTTCGAAACGTCCGTGTGGTATGCTGATTTTGTGTGGTGTTGTCTTCGTGTGCTTGTGTATTTTTGAGCGTTGACATCTAACGCATTCTTGTGCCCATTTGTTAACGTGTGTATTCATATTCGGCCAGAAATATCTTTGTGTAAGTAATCGCCGTGAAGCTCGTGTACCAGGATGTGCTATGTTGTGTAGTTGTTCGAATACTTGTTTTCGTAAAGTCTGTGGTATGTAAGGTCGTGTTAAAGAATTTTTCTGTTCGCACCAAATTTTAATGTTGAGTACCGGTATGAGTATCTGTTCGAGCTTGTATCTGTGGCTATTTAGTATATCTTGCAATTCTGTGTCTGTGTTCTGTTCTTTATGTAGTGTTCTCAAGTTGATGTCTGTGCAGGCAAAAGCTTCTATTTCAGCTCGTGAAAGTGCATCTGCTACCGTGTTTTCTGAACCTTTAATGTGTTTAATGTCATGTGTGAATTGTGCAATGTATTCTAAGTGTCTTGTTTGTCTGGGACTGCGTTCTGTTTGTGAATGTATAGCGTTAATCAGTGGTTTGTGATCTGTGTATACCGTAAAATTGTTTCCTTCTAGGTAGAGTCTAAAGTGTTTGATGTTTAAGTATATGGCTAGTAATTCTCTGTCGAATGTACTGTATTTCGTTTCTGACTTTGATAACTTTTTTGAGAAAAAGGCTAATGGTTCTAGTGTACCGTTATTCTGTTGTTGTAAAACGCCGCCAATGGCTGTGTTTGATGCGTCTACGGCAATCGATAATTTTGCATTACTACTGATGTGATTGAGTAGTGTTTCCTTTGCAAAACTATCTTTGATTGTTGTAAATGCCTGTAGTGTGTTCTCTGTCCAGTGTAACTGTTTGTTTTTTGTTTTTGATGCTACGGTGACCATGTCATAAATTGGGCCTAGCATGTGTGCGAGTTTTGGGATACAACGGTGGTAGTAATATGTCATGCCTATGAATTTTTGCATTTGTTTGACTGTGGTGGGTTGTGGGTAGTCTCGTATGCACTGTGTACGTTCTTCTGAAGGTCGGATACCTTGTTTAGAAATGTTGTAACTGAGGAAGTTTATGTCTGATGCTCCAAAAGTGCATTTGTTAGGTTTAATGTTTAAGCCGTATTCTGAAAGTCTTTGGAAAACTTGTGTTAAGTGTTTTATGTGTTCTGTCTCGGTCTCGCTAGCTATAAGTATGTCGTCTAAATAAACGAAAATGAAATCTAGTCCCTGTAAGACTTCGTGTATAAATCTTTGGAATGTCTGTGCTGAATTTCTCAAGCCGAAAGGCATTCGGAGGAATTCGAACATTCCGAAAGGTGTTGTTATTGCTGTTTTGTGGATGTCGCTAGGAGCGGTATCTGGTGATATGCTCTGACCAGGTCAATTTTTGAATAAGAGTTTGTGTTGTGTAAGTTGATGGAAAAGTCGTCTATATGTGGTAAAGGGTAACGGTCAGGTACAGTAATAGCGTTCAGTCGTCTGTAGTCGCCACATGGTCTCCAGTCATTTGGTTCGCGTTTGGCTACAAGGTGTAGTGGAGAGGAAGTTTTCGAGTCAGACGGTCTACAAATTCCTGACTTGACTAGAAAGTCGAATTCTTGTTTTGCGATTTTTAATTTTGATAGGTCTAAACGTCGTGGTCGTGTGAATGGTAACTGTCCTTCTGTAACTATGTGGTGTACTGTCTTGTGTTTGATTGGTGCAGTGTAATCTGGTTCTGTGAAGAGTGAAGGGAATTGTTTGAGTAACTGTGTGTATTTGTCGTCGAGTGTAAATAGTTTTGGTAATTGTGTTTCAGAATACCTCGAAATTGCGTTGACGGATAATTTTGTAAGGGGGTCAATGAGTTTTCTGTGTTTTAGATCTATTAGAAGTCCATATTTGGTAAGAAAGTCTGCGCCAATGATAGGTCTTGTGATATCTGCTAATATGAAAGTGAAAGGAAATTCTCGTCTGAGTTTTAAATTTACGTTTAACAATTTTTTTCCGTAAGTCGATATTGCTGTGCCATTAGCAGCTTGGAGTGTCAAATCAGATTTTTTATAAATTTTGAATTTGGAGGATGGCAATACGGAAACTTCAGCGCCACTGTCGATTAAGAAATTTAAGTTATTGTCCTTGTCAAATATGAATAAACGGCGTGTTAATGTTATGGAACTCCCATCATTAGCCGTTGCAATGATGGTGTTTTTTAGTTTAATGTGTTTGGTGTATTGTGGTTTGGTGTGGATGTCGTTTGAACATACGCGCATGGTTGTTCGCATCGTCTGGCCGCTCTGCCAAATTTGTAGTGGTACCTACAAACCCAGTTGGCCGGTCTTTGTTGTGACCCATCTCTTCTAGATGAACGACGTCTGGAGTACCTTTGGAAGTTTGAGCTTTGTGATCGAGAACGTTCACTTCTCAGTTCTTGTACCTCCAGTGCCAACTTATTAAAGTTTTCTAAAATTGTGGATGTGGTCTCGGCGAAACGTTGGGTAATCGCCATTATTTCTTCTGAGCCGGAAGCTGGTTTTTTAGACATGGTAGAAATTTCACTACCAGTCATGGCTTCCCATAAGTCATCTGCTAGTTTTAAGAGGACCTCTAGTTCTCTGTGTCTGGACCCGGTCAAGGCGATATTTAAACTTTTTGGCAACTTGCGTAGCCATAATTTATAAATTAAATCGCTACTGACTGTTGATCCAGCTAGTAGAAGAAGTGACCGATAGAACTGAGATGGCCTTTGGTCACCCATCTCAGAATCCGAAAGGATTTTATCTAATCGCTTGTTTTCGCTCAGTGAAAATCTATCGAGCAATGTCTTTTTAAGCCCTTCGTATGTGTTTTGTGTTGGCGGTTTTTGGATAAAGTCTAGCACAGTGACTATGACTTCTTGTGGTAACGAGGTTACCAAGTATTCGTATTTAGTCTTATCGACTGTGATTCCTTTCGCTTGGAATTGTATTTCCGCATGTGCGAACCAAGCGTCTGGGCAACTCGTCCAGAATGTAGGTAATTTTACCGAAACCGTGTGTATTTGTGTTGGTGGTGTGAGAGGGTTAGTCTCAAAGTCTATGAATGGTGTGTTATCTCCCTCTCCGGTGTGTGGAGTAAGGGGTGGGAGTGGAGTAAGGGGTGTGTGTGGGGGTGTTCGTAGCATTCTTCCCTCTAGATTTGCTTCTATTTGAAAATTCTAACTCTTCCCTTTTTTTTTAGTGTACCTATGTCCCTAGTGTAGTGTAGTGCCTACGAAAGTGAGACGATAGGTTTCTTACGACCCTATCGCCTAAAATTCGTTTAAGATGCTATGTTGTGTGCCTCGTGATGAGCTAAAGTGATACACAGCCTGAAAAAAATATTTTATAAATGTCAACAAAAATAAATATAGATTTTTACAAAATATAAAATTTCATATAAAATAAATTGTTGTTGCTGCTGACGTTGTTGTTGTTGCTGCCGACGTTGTTGTTGCTCTTTTCGTTGTGGTTGTGGTTGTTGTTGTAGCTGTTGTTATTGTGGTTGTTGCTCACTTTGTTGTTGTTGTTGTTATAAACGCTGTCGTTGTAGCTGTCTTGTTGTTGTTGTTGTTATGGCTGCTGTTATTGTTGTTGTTGTTCTTTTTGCTGTTGTTGTTGTTGTTGTTGTTTTCTAGCAGTGACCTTGTCTGCTGCTGTTTTTGTTGTTGGAGCGCTGTGGTTGTAGCTGTTTTTTGGCACTGGCGGTAGTGACGATTGAGGAGGAACTTAAGGTGGCGTTGTGGATAATGTTGTGCCTGTTGCTGGTTTATCTGTGGCTGTTGTTCTTGGTGCAGAAGCAGTTGCTGGTGCTGCTGTAGCTGTATCAACCGTAGGTGTAGTGGGCGTTGGCGTATCTGTTGTGGAACGTGTTTGATTTGGCCGATTCTCATTAATTAAGCCATCTGCTGATGTGCCAATTTCTGTTGATGAGTTGTTGCCATTAGAATTTGCTTGGGACTCTGTAGCGGAATTGGTGTCGCTTTGTCTTTAAATTGATGTAGCCATTTTACTGCTCCCTGTTGTTGAGCGCCAATTTTAGTGCGGTTTGTAGCATCGCCAGTTTTCGTGTTCGCTCCTGGCAGGATCGCCAGTTTTAGTGCGAACGTTTATGGATTTCGTTTAAAATTAATTTTTTATTTTATAATTTTTTTTATTCGAACAACTTTCCTTGAACAAATTTTTAAAACAGATGTAAATTATAATACTCTATGTAAATTATAATAACTGAATACAATTCAAAATGTTCTTTTTATAAAAAGTGTTTTATAGGCAAGTGTAAGTATAAAACGTTATTAATGAAACTAAAGGTAAGTACAATATAACAAAGAGGCAAGTTTTAATGTAACTAAAGGTAAGTACAATATAACAAAAGGTAAGTATTAATGTAACAAAAAGGTAAGTATCCATGTAACAAAAAGGTAAGTATCAATGTAACGAACAGGTAATATAGGCTGTAGAGATGTACTCTATGTGGTGATGTAATAGAGCACCACAGGTGGGATATATGAATTGATGAAATAAATTGACTTAGTAGATGAAAAATCAACCCGAACTACAATCTGTTCAATATGCTTATCATTTATAGGTAAGGAAATAAGTTTGCTCATAAGATCGGCTCTGACGGCTAATTTTGAAGAGTCGTGAATTGTCAGCCTCTGCATTGTTTTTATAGTGTCGGTTTATCTCAACATCACCACTTTATGTTGCCCTCGTGCACTGATCCCTCTTATGTCCTGTTAAACCACATTTTTGAATCGCTGATCTTCTCTTTCGGTTTCATATTGACGAAGTAGTTTCATTAGTTTTTTTTGGTCTTTGGGTTTATGAAGTCTTAAACCTTCTCGAACTGCTGCTGAACTTATCCCACCAATAACGGACGACAAAACTATTTCTACAAAACTATGCTACTGAAATCTGGACTCTTTTTTTTTATTGGTGGCACGCAATAATTTTGTATCCCAAGTTTCCTGATCTGGAAAAGCTGTCAAAAGATCTTTTATCAATTTTTTATCAAGGGTCTCCATCCACTAAAAAATCGACGGGCTTTTCCCTCTAGCGCTTCCACAACCTTTAAAATCATAATGTGATCATAAATTTTATTTTTTGCTCGAATTTCATTAACGTCTTTTAGCCATTCCTCCATGAAATACGCACTATTGTCGTCTGTATCAAAAATTGCTAATTTGAAAGAAACTCGTTCTCTATCGGCATTTGCTGTTGGCTGATTGATTGAAAAATGTTGAACAATGTCGTTCATGTTCGCCAAATTTTTAACTTCTTCAAATAGTCTTGAACGTTTTGGCGAAGACACTGGTATGAAATTTGTTCCTGTATCCCACTTCTGATGTTAAATCGTAAGAGATTTAGTTTATTTTTGTACTAATATACTTTATTTTTAATCTTAACAGAATCAATGAATAATCAATAATAAATTTTGACAATAATAAAAAATAAATAAATTAACAAATAATAACAAGTTTTAATGAACATAGTGCTCTCCACATAATATATATGAAGGGCTTATTTCAATAACGTGATAAGCCACATGATCTAAAAAATAGATTTTTTAGGCTCTATACATTACTCGATGCATTGCCAACAGCCACTGAAGAGATTGGCTATTTATTATTGAATTTCGAACCTATTTGTAAAAGTTTCCGTGTTTACTTCCATTTCTACATACAAAAATAAATTTTTCAAAACTTTAAAGTCGGTTATTTCAAAATATTTTTTATGTGGCTTATCATTGTCTTGCAATAAGCCCTATATATTTTTTATTTTACATACACTGCCCGTCATTAGCTTAAGTACATATGCGCTTCGTTGAAAGTTAATAAAAAAAGTCTTCTAAAGGGTCCGCCAAATAACTTTTTTTTTTGAAAAGTTTATAAAAAAAACTACTGGATATTTTCTCAAATTTCTTTTTTATTTGAAAGAACAATTCTTCCGGTTAATAATGGAAAATAATTTCATTCAAATGGCTGCCTCGGCTGGCCATGCAGTAGCCTACACGATCGGTCCAATTTTTAAGCGCATTATCGATTGTGTGCAGCTGTATTTCACCAATGGCTTCACGAATATTGTCCTTTAAAGCGTCAATTGTCTCTGGCTTGTCGGCGTAACACTTATCTTTGAGGGCACACCACAAATAATAGTCCAACGGTGTCAAATCGCAGCTCCGAGGTGGCCAAACGACATCAGCTCTGCGGCTGATAATGCGATCTTCAAAACATCGAGAGTAGCTTCGGCTGTGTGGCACGTAGCGCCGTCCTGTTGAAACCAAATGTTGCCAATATCCTCCTCTTCAATTTTTGTGAACAAAAATTCGTTCAACATGGCCCGATAACGATCGCCATTGACTGTAATGGCCACTCCTTGCTCATTTTCGAAGAAAAATGGCCCAATTATGCCTCTGGACCAAAATCCGCACCAAACAGTGACTCGTTGTGGGTGCAGCGGCTTTTCAATGTATGCGTGCGGGTTTTCTGTGCCCCAAATGCGACAATTTTGCTTGTTTACATACCCGCCAAGATCAAAATGAGCTTAATCTGAAAAGATGATTTTTTTGGCAAAATCGGCATCTTCTGTAAGTCGATAAGTCGATCGCAGGCCCACTTAGCGAAGCGAAAACGCATTGGATGGTCAGTTGGCTTCAACTCCTGAACCAATTGGACTTTGTATGGCGTCATACCAAGGTCTTTATGCAAAATTCGTCTCAATGATGTCTCCGAAATGTTCAATTGTGGAGAACGACGGTGAATTGATGTTGATGGCGCTTCATGCACACTTTCTGCCACAGCAGCAATATTCTCGGGCGTACGCACTGTTTTTGGCTTTTCACGATTTGGTTTATCGATGAGGATGCCAGTTTCTTTCGTTTTTTTCACAAGATAACGAACATACGGAGCTGACGGTGCTTCTCTTCTTCCGAAATCCGTACGCAATTTTCGCACACATTCTGCAACATTACCATGATTTTCAAAGTAATGTCGCAATATTTCCCAGCGTTGTTCAAGCGTATACACAACCATATTCGTGCAGCGGAAGGATAAAACTAATTATCTGTCAAATCAGACATGAGCTAAGTGTTACCATTCACGAAATAAGCTCTAGTTGAAAAAAAAAAAACGTTAGATGGCGGACCCTTTATTAAGGTTATAAAGTTTTTTTTATGAAAAATAAATTTAAATATGAACTGTGGTTTTGCAAAAAAGTAGGCACATTGTGATAAGTCCCTTTAAGTTCCAGCGAAAAATAGTTTGAAGCATGTGAGAACGAACGGAAGCAAAACTGTAGTGAATACATATTTGAGAAATATTGAAAGCTATGGGAAAAAAACCAAGAAGGGCTCACTACACCCCACTACAGCAGCAGAATATAAATTAAAAGCACGTGCAGCGTCCAATTCAGCTAAGTCTGTCTGAAAAATCAAGGCTGAAACGGGAGTTAAAGCTAGCCTTCCAACACTGAGTCGTGCATTAAGTCATCTGAACACTTAAAACAAAAAATATTGAACAAAAAACCACCGCTCAATCAACAACATAAGCATTTTCATGAAAAGTTAATGATGGCATATTTTAATTACAATATTGTTTTTAATAATTCTAAAAAAATAATAATATTTTTTAGAATTATATATAAGCCTAATGCCAATTTAATTCATGAAGCAACAGGTTGCAACAACAATAAGTTCTTTGCAGAACAAATGCATTTTCGTTCCTCATGTATGTAGGAAAAAGCAAAATTATATTAAATTCAAGCAAATATTTGCTAAGATTTGATAAACTCAAATAGCACATTTTACTAAACTCAAGAAAATATTTGCTGGGTTATCATAAGCTCAAATAGAAAATTAGAAAAACAAAAATTAAACATTTACTCCGTGTAATTTTTTTACCACAATAAATCAACAAAAAACACGCGCAGTGTTTACTTTATAACAACAATTATTTTGGAACGAAACTTTTATAAAACTACATATTTTTAAAAACATATAACCCAAATTTGCGATATGAGTTATAAGCCGCTTAGCCTCGGAATTCGGTATTCGACCACAATTTACACGTGCCGCTTCGCTGATAACATTTTATGGGAGTTGGACAGGGGGCGTGGCACCTCCCATCGCACAGCCTCGGAATCCGGCATTCGACCACAATTTACACGTTTCTTTTCACTAATAACATTTTATGGGCGTTAAACAAGGGGGAGTGGCACCTCCCATACAACCCAAATTTGCGATATCGAATAGGCCGCACATCCACGGAATTCGGTATTCGAATTGCTATATCGAATTGCTTTTGAGTTATAGGCCGCACAGCCTCGGAATTCAATATTCGAACCCAATTTGCACATGCAGTTTTGCTGATAACTTTGTATGGCGTTGGATAAGGGGGCGTGGCACCTCCCATACAACCTAAATTTGAGAAATTCAATATCTTTTGAGTTATAGGACGCACAGCTATGGAATTCAGTATTCGACCACAACTTACATATACAGTTTCACTGATAATATTTTAGTCGCGTTTTTCAACAGGGCTGCGGCATAATGCGCCAGGTTTAAGCTTGTTATATATATACAGTAGTATCTCGATATAACGATCTATATTTTGTCAGCCCTTATCGTTAAATCGAAAATATCTTTATATCGAATGAATTTTTGATTGTTGAAACTGCAGAGTAAAGCTATTTTTTTTAGTTTTATTATATGTATGTATTTATTATTATAAATATCTTATAAAACATATAGAAAACATTAAAAATATGAAATTCAGTAATTTTATTTAATATTGGCAAGCAATTATTTATAAAAACTAAGAGAATCCATTTTATGAAAAAGAAAAGAGTCTATGAAGATTTGATGAATTGATTAATTGTTGTTTGCTTTTGAGGAACTACTAGGCTAATACGAATGGCTTCTTCTTGAAGTTCTCCCAAAACTATCGATTTCGAAGAATCAATATTATTCTGTTCGCTCCATTTGATGCACATTTCAAAATGTTTTATGACTTCTAAATGCTTTATTTTCGATTGTTCTTCTCCCGGAAAGTTGATTTCGACATTTTCCACGCTCTCTTCCTCTAAATCATGAATTTCTTCAACCCATTGGTTTTCATCATTAAAAGAAAGTTCGATCTAAAATAAAAATGATGACAGACATATGTTATTGTACAAATATACTCACGTTTGGGAAGATAGTATTAAGCATTTGAACTTCATTTCTTCAATAATACCCACATCTTGACGAAAAAGAGTGGACAATTTGTCCTCTTCATCAAATTCTTCATCGTTTTGATTAAAAATTTTATTCCAGCAATTGGCAATTGAAGATTCAGATAAGGATTTATGTGCCAAAGCTATCAATATTGTGGCTTCTTATAAATCAAACTTTTTTAAAAATGTTGAAACATCAAGTGTATCTGATGCTATAAGTCTAGATAGTAGGCTATTTTTATAATGTAATTTTAGCAATCGAATCACGTTGTGATCCATCTATTGTATAAACGGCGTCACATTAGGTGACATATAAACGGCCCATATTTTTCCATCAGCTGTTTCTTTTACTAGTTGTTCGGCGGGAGGATGGCATGGCGCGTTATGTAGTAATAATTGTCATGTTTCCTCACCACTCAATTCTTTGTGGTTGATGCTGCCTGTGGCTAGGTAGCCCTTGCATTGCACCACTGTCGTTCCTCTGGCAGCGCTGGTACGCTGGCATATTGCGCGGCTAAGGCTCGCCGGATGGGGTGGTGTTCTTGCCAGTCCGGTCCGACAGCAGGAAACTACACATGAATAAAAATCGTACCAGTTAGTTTAAAAATTACCACCTGGTAAAAAAAACCCGGAAAAACTATACAAACGTTTAAAACCTCGAAGGAAGATAAAAAAAAAACCGATTATCTTGCGCCAACGTGCTGAAAACGAAGAATGAAGTGCTGAAAACCCGTAAGGAAACTGAGCCGGTTGCTCGCTGTTGCCACGCTGGCACGTCTCGTGGCCGGTCGATTTAAAAGGTGGAATTTAATCGACCTTGGCATACCCTCCCCTTCTGGCCACCAAAAGACCAGCCATGGTGACCCTTTTGCCTAGATTTAGGTCACCCCAATTACTCTCATACTTACGCCCCTTTAGCCCGTTCACGCCACCTTACCTCCTCTATTAATGACTCATGTTTTATATATCTCAAAACTTAAACAAACTCATTTATTATGGTAGTTTTCAAATTTACAGAAAAAAGTACAGTTTATTCTTACTTAAATTATTAAAACTATCTTGATACATTTTTTTTTTGCGTCTAAAAGGAACATAAACATCAAAATTAGAAACGATATCGAAGTAAAGCGCAAATACAAAAACTAACAATTTGTGAATTCGTTTCAATTTAGCTTAGTATTATTTTGATTTTATTTTAGTTTAGTTTTTAATGATATTGTTTTGGTTCTTAGTTTTGTTCTTAATTATGTTGCTTTTAATTATACCACGCTTATTTTAGTTTAGTTTTTAATTAAGTTGTTTTTATTTTTGTTTAGTTTTTAATTCAGTTGTTTTTCTTTCAGTTTAGTTTTTAATTAAGTTGCTTTTATTTTAGTTCAGTTTTCAATTAAATGGTTTTTAATTATATTGTTTTGGGTTTTAGTTTAGTTTTTATTTCTATTGCTTTTAATTATATCGCTTTTATTTTAGTTTAGTTTTTAATTAAGTTGTTTTATTTTAGTTTAGTTTTCAATTAAGTGGTTTTTAAGTATATTGTTTTGGTTTTTAGTTTAGTTCTTAATTATGTTGCTTTTAATTATACCACGCTTATTTTAGTTTAGTTTTTAATTAAGTTGGTTTTATTGTTTTGGTTTTTAGTTTAGTTCTTGATTATGTTGCTTTTAATTATACCACGCTTATTTTAGTTCAGTTTTTAATTAAACGGTTTTTAATTATATTGTTTTGGTTTTTAGTTTAGTTCTTAATTATGTTGATTTTAAATATATCGCGCTTATTTTAGTTTAGTTTTCAATTAAGTTGTTTTTACTTTAGTTTAGTTTTTGATTAAGTTGGTTTTATTTTAGTTTTTAATTAGGTTGTTTTTAATTATATCGCGCTTATTTTAGTTTAGTTTTTAATTAAGTTGTTTTTATTTTAGTTTAGTTTTTATTTCTATTGCTTTTAATTATATCGCTTTTTTTTTTTTAGTTTAATTTCGGATTATGTTGCCTCATTTATAGGGGGTTAGAATAAGTATATTGGTAAAAAAAAATACACAAACCAATCATCAATATCAATTAATCAATTAATTTAAATGCGTAATGTACTAAAATGGAGTAATGTGCAATGATAATTATAATAATATCTTAAGTGTAATCAGCGATTACCGTAACGATAACTAAATTTTTTTCTTTATGTGTTTCGCTTCCGTATATGCATATGCTTGCATATATATGCATATACCGATTTATATACAATAGGTATATATGTGCCTACCAACAAAAATCTTAATAGTAAGCTATTTAAATATGTTCGACCAATTTACACATCAAGAAAACAATTGGTTTTTTCCTTTCTTTTTTTTTTGAATAATGCAACCTTGATTTCCCTCTTTTCTTTTTCTTTTTTTTTCAATTTTCAACATTCATACAAAAAAATTTTTAATTATCAAATTTGAATCTTAAACAAAACAAACATTTTTTTTTCTTTCATGTTCAAATCAATTTTTAAATTTTAAATTTAAATTTTTTTTTTTTTAATTTTTAAATCTTAAATTTTAATTTTTAAATTAATTTTCAAATTTTAAATTTTAATTTTAAAAGTTTTAGATTTTTAAATTTCCACTTTTTATTGTTAGTTTTTAAGTTTTCATTGGTGTTTAGCATGGAGTTTATTTTAATGGTTGTTTATAATTTATATTTCAGGATTTAGTTAGTTTGTATTTTAGTATTTAAGTTATTTTGTATTTTAGTAGGAATTTAGAATTGTATTTTAGTATTTAAGTTATTTTGTATTCTAGTAGAAATTTAAAAATTGATTTTAGTATTTAAGTTATTTTGTATTTTAATAGAAATTTAAAATTGTATTTTAGTATTTAAGTTATTTTGTATTTTAATAGAAATTTAAAATTAGATCACGTTTTCTTTTATTCTTTTTCAACTTTAAATTTTAAGTTTAAAGTAGTATTAGGGTTCAATTATATATAAATTTTACGTTTAAATACAAATGTTATAGTAGATATAAAAAATCTTCTCTCATAGAAATGTATTAAGAATATAAATACTTAAGTATGTGCACAAGTTTAATTCCAATGTTTGTAGATATTATATATAAATAAAGGTCAATTGAAGAATTTTAACGCAATATTTGTGAATTCGCAAAATCAAAAACAAAATTGTCTATATATGTAGAAAAACAAATAATAAACTAGTATTTAAGGGAACCGGTTGTGCGAACCGACCAAAAATGTTAATCTTAAGGCACTTTTTCAAAAAACCTGCATTTTCATGTTGAACTCTTCGAATTATTTCATCAGAAACCTTTTGAACTGTCTATATCTCTTCTTTTTTTTCTTTTAAATTTGAATTTCAACGCCTCTTCACACACATTGCAGACAAATTGATCTAAAATGCACCCTGCATGTCTTGCCAAAATCTAGCATCACCCAACCCAACGTGTTGCATATACAAGTATTTAAAGCTAATCTGATACACGCTTACCAAGCCCAGGTAACATGTCTCAAACCTGGCGATGCTGTTATGGCTGCTGATGGGACTGTTGTTGTGGCTGGTGGTGACGGTGTTGTAGTTTTTTTTTTTTGTTGGTGTCAGCGGTGATGATGTCTTTGTTGTTGGTAAGGTGGTCTGCAGGGTGATCCGGATGCAAAGGCTGGGTGTTGACGATGGTGCTGGTGCTGCTGCTGGTGATGATGACGATGGTGTTGGTGGTCTGCAGCGTGGCTGCGACGATGATTGTGACAATGCTGTAGCGTTAGCGATGACGATGCGGTCTGTCGGAGGTATAAAGGTTAGCGTGGCCTTTAACATACACTAAGTCATGTGGACCCCTGCTTACCTGCGTTTACTGCTACCCACAGCGAGTGCTGCTGCTGGTTATGATGACGGTGGTTATGGCTACCGCGTGATGATCCGGAAATGGGGCTGCTACTGTTCCTGTTGGGCACTCTCGTGGTGATGTTGGGACTGGCTGCTTTGAAGGCGGACATATTAGTTGAGTACTTGTTAACCTACAAGGTGCCATATGGACACCTGCTTACCTGTCCGCTGTTGGTTTTGGGTGATGGGGCTGGTGGTGTGGTAGGTTGTTTGGTGGCAATTGGCAGTATTTCTTGTTGTTGTTGTTGTTTCTAACAGCACTGGCCGTCGTCGTTGTTGTTTTCGTTTTATCGTTAATTGGATTTACCAATTTTTTTAACTCTTCGGTAGCATTTATTTAAGTCTCCCGCTTTTTCTTCGTCGCCTGACTTTAATATGTTGAGTGTGAGTGAGTGTTTTTGTTTTCCATTGCTTTCTACTGCATTTTATTAGTATTGATTTTGTTTTATCTGCCTTTCTTCACTTTAAACACACATAGTTACACAAACACTTCTCTTTAACAAACTTGTTTTTTTTTCTTTTAATTGTTTGAATATCCTTTTGTTTTTTCCAATTTATACTAATAAAATTATTTGGAAATAACGTTGTTAAAACTTTTTAAGCGCACCTCAACACCTCGACACACGAAACACGAATCCAGAATTGACGACATTCTGCTGCAGCTTCGTTTTCGCAGGGGTGTATTTTTCTCTTTATTTGGAACTTTCGTACTTTGGCAGTGTTGCCACTTGTCATCGGTTAAGGTTAGTACGCATTCCTTTTCGAGGCATTCAGACGAGCAAACTACCGATGTTTTTCCAACTTCGCTCCCTTTTCGGTGGAATCGACCATAACCGAGGGGAGTAGGTAATGGTTGGTTTGGACTTTTGGATGACACGTCGACAAATGGCCGTTAACCGACGCTTGTTTCGGTATTCTCATTGGCTACCGATTCAAGCGCGTGTCGGATCACGCCATTTTCCAGACCGGTTTATTCGCGCCGAAACTAATTTTGCTATTGTTGTTGGTGTTTATCCACCTCAAGCATGTCTTGAATGTGATTGTTTAAGCTTTATTGTTTGATAGTCAATAAACAAGAACTAAAATTAGAGAATTTAATTTTCAAAATAAAAATCAAAGTTTGAAAAACAAACAAAATTTACATAAAAAAAGAACTCGGACATTATATTTTTATCGTATATCAATGTGTTAATTTTTAATATTTTGTCGGCAAACCGTTTGCCTTTTTAACAGCTTCCAATCGACTTGGCATAGAGTCAACAAGATTTTTGCAGACCGATTGATCGATTTTGGTCCATTCTTCCTTTATTGCAGTTTCCAGTTACCTTTTTGTTAGAAATCGTGTACTTTTTCAGTTCGTTTTCTAAGTGTGCCCATAAATGTTCAATAACATTAATGTCAGGTGATTGTGGAGGCGTTCAAATAACATAAGGACAGTTATAGAGAAGCCATAGTAGTACATTTTGTGCTTTGTGCCTTGTGCAAGGATCGTTATCTTGATAGAATCTAAATGTATCTTTTATCCCAATTTGTCAGCACTTGGCTTTGAATTTTGTTGTAAAATTGCTAAAAACTGTTTGTGATCCATAATTCCATCAATAATGCATAGCTGTCCTGGGCCAGCAGCGGACATGCAGCCCCATACCATGGCTGACCCTCCGCCATGTTTTACGGTGGCACGTAAATTCTTTTCTTTTAGCTCTTCGTTAGGTTTTCTCCATACATAAGACTGACCACCAGATCTAAACAAGTTAATCTTACTCTCATCCGTAAAAATAACTTCATCCTAAAAAGAAATATCTTTACTAATATAATTGTTTGCAAATTCTAGTCGCTTATTTCTATTGCGCTTATTAATAAAAAGTTTCTTCCGAGCAACTCTTTCATTAAAGTTGTTTTTTCGAAGCACTAATCGTACTGTTTCAGGATTAACAGTTTTGTTCTGCAGTAAGTTTTGGAGCACTTAACTTGGGGTATTTTTTATTTGTTGCCGATCCACCGTTCGTCGGAGCTTGCAAATATTTTGGGCCTTGCAGATTTTTTTTTATTTTCGACTAATTTTGATGTTTTAAATCGTTTTATAACATCATGAACAGCGGAACGTGGTCTATTAACCATTTCACCAATATCGCGTACCCTTTTTCCCCCATAATATTTAATAATCAATTTTCTTATTTCTATCTTTATATATATATATTTATATATATTTCTTTATATTTGAGCACGCTGTCGTCCCATTTTGCTTTCGTTTAATATATAACAGGGTTCAGAATATTCACACACCTTCACTCACAATCATTTGCTTGAAGCACAAAACACACAATTTTATTTTAATTTCTTTTTTTGTGTGTAACGGAGTTGGAGTGTTGTTGATCATTCAACGTGAATTTTTCGTTTTAATATTTACTTGTGCGTCACAAATTCAAACAAATATCGATCTCAACAATTCTCTGTGTTTCAGTTTTACACTTATGCTTGCTTCAAAATGTTCAAATGAGAATTCAGGCCTTGGTGAAAACCAAAACAAAGATAATTTTTCCAACATGAACAAGTGGTGTTTGCAAAATTGTCTTTGTTTGTGTCGGTCATTAAGAGAAAAGTACATGCAATGACTGCTTTTTTTGCTATTCGTAAATCGATCACTACCGTCGTGTGACGCAAAAATAGAATGCTGTTCTGGTTGCTGTGCAGCGTATTGAACTGTTCTTTGGCTGAATGTAACAAATTTCGGCGCCAATTATAAAAATATTTGCTAAATATTTGGCCAAAAAAAAGTTCTATTTGGCTAAAAAACTGTTTTTCTGTTTGGATTTTTTAATAGCTAATTTGAAGTTTTGTTCTACTGCTTTTGATTATTTGTAATTAGGGAATGCAACTTGAAAAAATATATTTACTTTTTATTTATAGAATGTTTTTTTTTCATATTACCGATTTTGTATTATTAATTTACTCTTGTCCGACTTCTTTATTGATCCACTGTAGGTGATTAACAAACTAAGAGATGCCGTTTTCTGCGATTTTTATATTAAATTTTATGTATATTTCCAATTTTCCCAACAAGTCAAAGCCGTTGGAAGGAGCTAGCTATGCTTTGTCTTCATTGAGCCAAAAAAACGCATAGTCAGCACTTGATGATGAGACATGCAACTTCAACTAGATCATTTATCTCCAATTCAGTGACTTCTGGGAATTGATTTCAAAATATCAATATTTTAAGACAATTTACAGAGTGCAGTGGGGTGAAGCGTTTCACCTGTGAAATTTTGACAGCGCGCTTACATATAACCAAGTATCATACCGTCACGTGTTGTTTTCATTGTCGCTCAGTTTTTCATGATACAGCGAAGCGTTCAGACGTACATTGTGCTTCTCTTTCAAAGGGAGCGTGTCAGTTTTCTGCTTGTCAAAAATCTGTACTGTCAAAATGCTGTAATTTTTGCAGTATTTTTAAAATACTGTTTGTCTAAAAACCTGTATTTCAATATACTGTTTTTTAAACATTTTGCTTTCAAAGAGTCTGCTCTACATTTACAGCATTTTAACTGTATTTGGAATACAAAATGGTGTTTTTTTAAGATTAAACTATTTTCCCTTGTCCGGAAAGTTGTTATTTTAAGCTTAGTTTTTCTTAGTCCATATTTTGCAGGATTTTGGCATACAGAATTTTTTAACACAGTTTTATGTTAATGTAGAATTTTGTATACAGAATTTCATACATACAGACAACTGCACCGAGCCCTGTTCCAAAATAGTGGTAAAAAATTTATCCAAAAGTTTTTTTATCGAGTGCATTTATCGTGTTTTATGCCAACTACTCAACACAAATTTAAGGTTAATATATCGTGTTGGTTTAATGTTGTTCTTAAAAAATATGAAGTGCTTGTAAAATATCTATCGAGTGGTTGTGTGATGCCAGCCGTGTTTTCAAAATTAAATGTTTCACCCCACAAACTCCGTTTTAATGCGTATTTAGTGTTTTTGTGAGTGTTGTTTAATGCGTTTTTATTAGTTTTTTTCAATTCATTGCAACAAATGCGACCGGCCATATCACTTGAAATGCGTCGACATGGGCAACCGTGGCTACTACAAATGTCGAAACTGCGACTCTGACCTCGATATTAGCGATGAATAATAAATTTGGATTCGATGACTTATTCAGTGTTTTAGTTTCTGGCTGACTTAGTAGCCTGCCCGAGGTCATTAAACAAATTTATGTCGAAGTTTATACATGAAAACGGAAATATTATTTTTGTGAAACGCTTCACCCACCACTTTTAAAAAAATCGAAAAAACGAACATTTTTGTACTAAATTTCGCTTCACCCCACCGCTCCTATCCTTAGCTATCCACCGGGCTAAATGGAGAGCACCTGACTTAAAAATTTCTATCTACTAGGAATATCTCTTTATAGTCACTCCGTGGAAAAACCTCTTTTATTTTTTTTATTTGCAAAATTTAAAATCTCCGCACATTCTTCACCGTATATTTCTTTTATTCTAGAAATCGTTAATCTCGTTAAAAAGTCATTATTTTAACCTCATATAGGCCAGTTGAAATACCTAATTTTGGTTCATTGAAAGCAGCTTCTAAAATTATATATAATACATGTTCCTGCAACCAAAAACAGTATATTTCTTTCTATCTTATTTTCTAAAAGGCCCATTTGTCGGCGTTTGACGCGGCTGTGTCGAACACAAATGCCACATGTGGCACAAACATTTAAACAAAATTGTAATTTTTGTGCATGCCAAAACAATGAATGTGTTCTAAAGTCCGTTAGGAGTGAGGTAGGCCAACCAAATTTTAATCATAAATCAAGAACCTAATGCTCACATATCTGCAAACCAAAGTATAAAAAAACCAGATTCTTCACACTCATACATTTATCGATTCCTTGAATCTTGAATGTTTTATAAATACGAATTTTTGTGCATGCCAAAATAATAAATGTGTTCTAAAATCCGTTAGGTGTGAGGTAGGCCAACCAAATTTAAATCATAAATCAAGAACCTAATGACCACATATCTGAATACCAAAGTATCAAGAAAAACACATCCTTCGCATTCATACATTACTCGTCTCCTTGAAGCATGAATGTTTTATAAATTGGAATTTTTGTGCATGCCAAAACAATGAATGTGCTCTAAAATCCGTTAATACGTTAGGAGTGAGGTAGGCCTACCAAATTTAAATCATAAATCGACGGACCTAATGCCCACTTATCTGCAAACCAAAGTATCAGAAAAACAGATTCTTCACATTCATACATTACTCGATTCCTTGAAGCATGAATGTTTTATAAATAGGAATATTTGTGCATGCCAAAACAATGAATGTGTTCTAAAATCCGTTAGGAGTGAGGTAGGCCAACCAAATTTAAAGCATAAATCGAGGGACCTAATGCTCACATATCTGCAAAAGTATCAGGAAATAACAGATCCTTCACATTTATACATTACTCCATTTCTTGAAGCTGTAATGAACAAATCTGAGAATTCGCGTGCATAAATTTTGTCGTGACATAAAATGAACAAATAAATAGTTAAATTAGTTTATATTGCACCCTATGCTATAACAACTGGGCACCATTGCCATGCTGGTGCATATGTTCAAGCCAAATTCTAAAAAACCATTTCGGAAGTCAATTCGGTTAGCTAAGCTGTCAAAAATGTATAAACTTCCTTTCTCATCTAGCCATCGAGCAGTTAAGTTGTGCCTACTCTCATTGTTTTACCAGCAAGTTGCACTTCCACCAAAATCAAATCAAGTAAGTTTTAAAAAATCAAGTAATTGTACAAGCAACCTTTGAAGTAGTTTTCAGAAAAATTTTACTTGTTGTACGCTAAATGCGTTATTTAATTTGTTGCGAATAGAAAGAAAGTTTGGTATTATAAAAATTTTACAATTTAGTTGTTACGAGTACCCAGGAATAGATGTCCCAATAGCGAAAGAATTCTGTGTAAGGCAGACGCAAGTCAATCATAATTCGCCAGCGATATTTACGTAGATGGAAATGGCTTTCACAAAATCAACTACAAAAATCACATTTTCCGTAGCACTCGCGGAATTGTGAGCGGCACTGCCTCTATTGGCCAGTTGAATGAAGTTCCAATTTCATCACTGACACCACGCAGCAAATCATCGCACGCTCTTCAGGCACAGCGTGACTGTCTCTAGGAATGCATGGTGGTCGTCAAAACCATAAACAGTCAGTCAATGGTTAGAACGGTACACGCAACGTGGAGCGTGTGTAGAAAAAAAATATTTTTAAATAAAACCAAGGTTTTAAGTAAAATTAAATAAGTCAATTTCGCATGAAAAAGTATTAATTCATTAATACGTAGAAAATGTAAAAGAACATAAAATATGCGTACAACGTTAAAATAATGATTAAAACAAAAACAAATATAGTGATACAAATTTCAGTGTCAGACCATAAAAAAAAGAAAAAGAAAAGAAAATATTAATAATCAAAAACTAGTACATACAAGATCGTGGATCTTCTCCCAATGTCACCTTAAATTATGCAATGACATAAATAGTTCATGGGTGATTAATCTCCTAAGTTTAAATAGAAATATGAATATAAATATATATATATTCATATTTCTATTTAAACTTATATATATATATATATATATATATATATATATATATATTTATATTTATATATATATATATATTAGGGCGGGTCAATTTGTATGGACGAATTTTTTGGAGGTCTGGCTCAGCGAAATTCGTAAAATACATGTAATTTCAAGACTTTTTCTCCACTACAGCATATACAAATTCGGAAAAAAAGCTGTGCGGACTTTCGTAAATAGATTTTGTTCTCTGTATTTAAAATATGAATGTATGAATGCATGTGTATGAATCTATTTACGAAAGTCCGCACAGCTTTTTTTCAGAATTTGTATATGCTGTAGTGGAGAAAAAGTCTTGAAATTACATGTATTTTATATATTAGTAATATATATATTAGGCCGGGTCAATTTGTATGGACGAATTTTTTGGAGGTCTGGCTCAGCGAAATTCGTAAAATACATGTAATTTCAAGACGTTTTCTCCACTACAGCATATACAAATTCTGAAAAAAAGCTGTCCGGACTTTCGTAAATAGAATGTGCGGACTTTCGTAAAATATGAATGTATGAATGTATGTATATGAATCTATTTACGAAAGTCCGCACAGCTTTTTTTCAGAATTTGTATATGCTGTAGTGGAGAAAAAGTCTTGAAATTACATGTATTTTACGAATTTCGCTGAGCCAGAATTTGACCCGCCCTAATATATATATATATCTTATATTCATATATATATATATAAATATATATATATATATATATATATATATATATATATATATATATATATATATATATATATATATATATATATATATACTAAATTGAAGTCTCTAACATTTCAAATTACTCTAGCAACTTAATATGTTTTTTTATATATATATATATATATATATATATATATATATATATATATATATATATATATATAAAAAAACATATTAAGTTGCTAGAGTAATTTGAAATGTTAGAGACTTCAATTTAGTTCTGTAATTTAGTTTGGCCATCTGCCGATTCAATAATACAAAATCCATTTACCACTAAAAGTACGAATGCATTTAACTAAAGTTTTAGCAACAAAAATTGTGTAATTTCAATGCTCAACATCGTCATTGAAGGCCTTCATCGATGGATTACAGCATTCTGCGCAAAGTGAGTAATTTAAAAATTTTTACATATAAAAACAATTTAAATAAAAGCAACTTTAATGAATATAAAATTAAATAACAAAGAGATAAAATATTAAAATGTTTGTAAAATAGTAAATAAGCAAAGTTAATTTATCAACAATAACAACAACAACAAAAACAGCAAATGCATGACAGTGGAGACTTTTACTCACTTATTCTTCTTTCTTCGTTGCGAGACGTAAACTTGTTTTAATTATTTGTTTCTTTTGTTAATATTGTTAGAGCATCAAAAACGATCACGCTCTCAATAAGTGCATTTGTGTTTAGTGTTGCCGTGGTGACAATTAGAAATATTTTTTGTTGCTAGCAAAAAGTAAAAATTTTAATGTTAACTTCAAACTTTTACGTTTATGGATTAGATTTAGTTGAATTGCAACTCTTTATATCCTTAATTTTTTTATATTGCTATTTATAATTATGGAATACTATAAAGTGTTATCCAATGTAATTTGTTATTACTTTTTTTCTATAAGCTACGAAAGCAAAAAATCTTTTATCAGCTCAATCGGCTCAATCAGTTAAAATAATGCATTTTATAAGTTTTTATTGTACTATTTTGATTATAAACTAAACAATGCCAGGTGGTAAAAATATGTTTACAGTTGGTGTTATTTCAGTATGCAATAA
Source organism: Dichetophora obliterata (assembly GCA_963920525.1). Classification (NCBI taxonomy): domain Eukaryota; kingdom Metazoa; phylum Arthropoda; class Insecta; order Diptera; family Sciomyzidae; genus Dichetophora; species Dichetophora obliterata. The sequence goes on along the minus strand of OY986436.1, from coordinate 111,071,242 downwards.
TTTTAATTCTTTTGGCTGAATAAATTATTTTCTTTATAATGTCGAAATAAAAAAGTTCTTAGTTTTTCTTATAGTGATGTGGTAGGATATTGGTAAAAGGACTATAGTGGAGTTTTATTAGTATTAGCGCATAATAAAACCAATGGTAGGGTGGGTTGTGAGTGCGCATCTTCTTATTCATCCTGAAGATGCATAAACAAGACATATAGTAAAAATGATTAAAAAGGTTGGTACTTGCAACATGGTTATTAGTATTTTTTTTACATAATAATCGGGGCTCAGTTTGCATATGGTCATGCAGGTCTATTTTTAGTCAACTCAGGGAGTCTACAATAATATTTTGTGTGTATGATTTTATGGTTTGTAGGATTGGTCAAGTGCCCCACCCCAAACTGACTGAAGCTAGTGGCTTTAATGGCTCCCACCAAGACCTCTCCAACAACCACAATAGGTAAATTGAGTTCAACAAGATTGCTCTCACTTTTTCTTTTAGGTATTTGAAATAACATAAATATACATTACAAAGCATGAATGTTTTATAAATTGAAATTTTTCTGCATGCCAAAACAATGAATGTCTTCTAAAAATATGAGTGAGGTAGGCCAACTAAATTGAAATCATAAATCGAGGGACCTAATGCCCACATATCTGCAAACCAAAGTATCAGGAAATAACAGATCCTTCACATTTATACATTACTTCATTTCTTGAAGCATGAATGTTTTATAAATTGGAATTTTTGTGCATGCCAAAACATTGAATGTGTTCTAAAATCCGTTATGAGTGAAGTAGGCCTACTAAATTTAAATCATAAATCGACGGACCTTATGCCCACATATCTGCAAAACAAAGTATCAGAAAAAAACAGATCGTTCACATTCATACACTACTCGATCCCTTAAAGCATGAATGTTTTTAAAATTGGAATTTTTGTGCATGCCAAAACAATGAATGTGTTCTAAAATCCGTTATGAGTGAAGTAGGCTTACCAAATTTAAATCATAAATCGACGGACCTTATGCCCACATATCTGCAAACCAAAGTATCAATAAATAACAGATCTTCACATTTTTCTGCATGCCAAAACAATGAATGTGTTTAAAAATCCCGTTGGAGACACATATGCCAGCCAAATTGTAAACTATTGTTAAGTCACTAAATACTTACCATTCGGTAAATGAAAATTAAAAAACATTTGACTTCCCTAATTTTCAGAAGCATTCAAACCTTTAAACTCGTTTTCCCAAAAACTATAAAAAGCACATTCATGGTTTTGGCATGCAGGTGACGATATGTAAAATCATCAGTTTCATTGGACGCATCGTTTCTGATTCAGAATAAGATTTGACCATTTTTAAAATATTGAGTTTGAAATGAATTTTATGAAATTGGTAATTTTGACCCCCGACGCACAAAAGGGTTAAATTGACTAAAATATTTTAGATACTTGCAACATAAAATTTGTTAGCTATAATGAACATACGCAAAAAAAAAAACACGATCGTGTTTGGTAATTTATAGTTAAATACAATATACAGACTTTCCCAAACATTGGAACTTTGGCCTCAAAGGTGCACGACTTAGACTTATCCGATTTGGCTGAAATTTTCTGCATGTGAGTTTTAGACCAAGTGGCACAATCATCCGCTCAGGTTTCGGTAAATTTAAAATAAAAAATTCGATATATACTTCATTGCCACCAAAGATCTTCATGAATGGATTCATGACTAATGAATAATGACTTTATTTTTCAACTCCCTTGCAAGTCGAGGCAGGCAAATAACAAGTTTTCGCGAATCGTAGCCAGCAAAAATCAAGTCGCCAAATGTAGAATACTTGAAATGAAGAAACTTGATATGTCGACAAGTTGAAATGTAGAAACTTCAATTGTAGTCAAAAAGCAATTATTTTGCCAACTAATTGTTTGTTTTCAAGTTGGTTTACGCTGTTCGTAAAATTAACTTCAATTCGTTATTGCAAACTTCGTCTCTCGAGTTGAGAAACAAGTTTAACATGAAAACATTGGCAACCATTGGATTCAAGTTTATGTTGGATGTGGTTTTATTTTTTGTTGTGTTTTTAGCAGGGTTCGTATTTGCTCACTCATGAAGCTTCTTGAATTTTAGGGAATTTTTTGTTTAAAAAAAACATGCTCATATTCATTTTCGTGAAGAGCTGAGCAGATTTTTTTGTTCATGAATTGAAGAAGAGGAAACCAGTTTGTGAACAGGAATATTTTTTACTCTTGCGAAGAAACTGTTGCTATTCATCTCTTCTTCAACTTGTCGTTCGTTGGCTCTTCATTTATTCATTCATTGTTCACGAAGTGGTGAAGGCAACTAAATCTCGTTCGTTTCGTATAATTTTGTTTTTTAGATACACACGACGTTTGCATGCTATTTTGTATTGAAACAAGGCATAGAAATGTCTTGAATGTTTGTGTGTATGTATGCTAAGCAGCGTGACAGCGAAAAAACAACAGCGTTCTGTGATTCTATGGTAAGTTTAATAAACACCCACGGCTTTGTTTTTGACACGCATGCACAGTGGCTCATATGAGGGTTTCCAGCTATTCAAATTAGTTAAACGTAAATGAACGTAAATTAATTAAACGTAAAAAGCAGTGTGGTGCATTTTTTATTTTTCGGACATAATTTCTTAGAAAGTCTTTAAAAAGCGTATCAAATTAGAATGTATTGAAAATCTTCGAACAACCAGAATTTTTATTTAAAATCAAGTATGATTTAAACTATCAAACATTTAGAATTTGTATTTAATTCATATAAAATCAACATAATAATTAACAAGGTCATATAGAAAACCTTTAATCTTCTTGAACAATAAAGTCTATTTATATTTTTAATTTATTTTTAAAATTTTTAAATCAGAAAAAAATTTTATCACTACATGAATATAAACTGAAGTTATTATTAAATTAGAATATACATCATTATTTCTTCTTACTTTAATAAAAAAAATGGTTATGTGAATAATAGACTGAATTAATTTTTTTCATTAAATTTTTTAAGTTTATATATAAATTTTTGCAGTGTCTGACATTTTTGTGAAAATAATATTTTTATTCTTAGTATACATTTTTCTAAATTTTTTTGCCCTACAGGTGGAATTTTTTAATCCTCAATATAGACTAAGTAAATTTTATTGGCTAATAACCTTCATATTAGTCACTGTGCATGCGTATCAAAAACAAAGCTATTGTTGTTGATGTTGCCTTCTTCAAATTTACTTGATCTAAAAAGATCTTAATTGAATTCATGATAAAGCTGTGATTGTTTATTAAACTTTCCATAGAATTACAGAATGCTTTGTTATTGTTTCTTTTTGTTGCCACGCTGCTTAACATACGTACACACAAATATTCAGGACATTTCTATGCCTTGCTTCAATACAAAATAGCATGCAATCGTCGTGTGTATCTAAAAAACAAAGTGATACGAAACGAACGAGATTCCGTTGCCTTCACAACTTCGTGTACAATTAATGAATAAATGAAGAGTCAACGAACGACAAGTGAAGCATTGAAGAAGAGATGAATAGCAACAGTTTTTTCGCAAGAGTAAAAAATATTCTTGTTCACGAACTGGTTTCCTCTTCTTCAGTTCATGAACAAAAAATGAGCAAAGTTAGAAATAAGACTTTACGGCTGCGCGTACAGTGGTATATTTTAGCATTGTGTTAAACGAAGCGTTTTGAGATGTGTGAATTTATTTTTATAATTATGGTGCGCAATAGACATCTGCATGAATGCATTTATTTCATATGCCTTAACGTATACTTTACTTTAATGTACAACACTTCAAAGTAGCTTTCAAGCATGTGTATAATAATATCAACTTAAGATTAGTATGCTGTAAGAACGAAAATTTTTAGGAATTTAATTCTACACACGAAATTTTGGTGTAGGCTCATCACTTACACATACTAACTATAACCTGTTTGTTGAATGTGTTAGTTGAACATTATTGTTGAATGTCAAATTTCCACGCCAATTAAATGTACGGACATATAAAAGGCAGCGAAATTTTGACATTTTAACTCTCCAATCATGGATGGTTGTGAATTAGGCTGCATTGAACAAATTTTTCGATTCAACAGCATACTAGCTAACGAAAAAAAAAATCGCTACCTTTTCGCTGTCAAAAACTGGCTAGACAAGATAATATAGCCGTTGCTTGTGATATTCGTCTGAATGGAATTCCATTTTCTGAAGGTGAAAACTTATGGGAAATATTAAATAATATATGTTCTACCGTAAACATTACCCTTTCTATGGTGAAGACAATTCTGAAATCAGCATTCGTCGTGGAATCGTGCATATTAAGTTGCAGGGTAATGATAATGCGGCATCCGTAGAGACGTTGTCAAGATGATTGCAAGCAATTGTTGAAAGCCTCAATACTGGTCATGATCCTGGTATAGTTAGTAATTCTCATTGTTTTCGTGTCTTTACAAATCAATATCCTTATTTTTAGTCTCAGTAATTTTAATATTGTATTTTTATATGTTGCCGCAGCGAAGAAAACTTGTTTTGTCATTAAGCACACGTAAGGTATGATTCCCCCAAAGGGGTGGATAAAGGGGGAAGTTTGTTTGGAGAAAATGTTGGAGATGAAAATTGATTTGTCTGAAAACCTCACAATTTTTTTTAACTCTGACATTGATGAGACGCCATTTACACCCCTCCCATCTCCTTAATTTTTTGGCTCATGCATTTTTTATCAAACCTCACAAAATAAGAGGTCCCAGCGTATCTAAATCGGAAAATCTTTCACTATGCCATAGCTAATGTGTACATATATAATAGACATATTGAAAAATATTGAATTTTTGTGACATCAAACTTTTCATTTCTTCCATTTAATATTGTTGTTTTTTTAAAAATAACATTTGTAATTGAAATATGTATTGCAAAATTATTTATATTAAAATTGATAATGTATTCAACGGTAAATATTGTTTAGAAAACTTTAATCAATCTTGCTAATTAAACATTTTATAATCTTTTTTTTTTCTCGTTTTTGTTTATTTATTCTTTTGTGGACACTTCACAATATGATATCCACAGCTATGTATTAATTTTCATAATGAAAATATTGAATTTTGCTGACTTAAGCAAAATTTGTAAAAATTATATACCCTGTTTTTATTTTTTAGGATTATTGTTATTTTGAGGAAAAGCTTGAGGAATGAATTCATTGCTTCAGCATCATCGGGACAATGCAATGGAAAGTTTTACTGGAAGGTCGGGTAATTGCTTATATTATTCTGATAGGAAAAATTTATGTGATTAAAATTTAATAAGGGTCCTGTAGCTAGAGATTGCAATAAAATCAAAAACATAAACAACATATTACTTATTTAGAGATTATTAAGCTTTAAAGTTATATATATAAGAATAACAGTTGCATCAGTTTACTTTTTAAACTGATGATATCCTCTCTCAATGATATCCTTTGTTAATGACATCTTCCAGGAGCTTCAGATAAAATTTGCTTTGCTTAGAAGATTGAACCAAAAAGATTGCAACTCTGTTACAACACCGATCCAAGAGAGAAATTAGTTTTGTAATATCCGCAATAACTTTTTCAATTTAGTTCCTGGCACATAATTTTTTATTGCAATAAAACGAGAATGATATTCGAATAGGTTAGGTTAGGTTAAACCGGATGCCTTCGTGAAGGCTCACATAGACCAATTCAGGTCCTTAGTGGTACCGGTAGCGAACAAAAGGAACCTTTGTGTTTGTTCAAAAGTCTTTAAAGATTTGCGTTGAGTTCGCAAACCTTAGGAGGGATTCTAGAGATACCCTGGCTACATCTTTAAGCGACGGGAATGTCGATGAGCCTAGGTATTTTAGTCTCGATCTAAGTAGGGCGGGGCATGTGCATAGTAGGTGCTCCAGGGTCTCCACTGTGCCCGGTTCCTTGCACTTCCTGCAGTTGTCATCCGTGGTGATGCCAAGCTTCCTCGCGTGGGCTCCCGTAGTAAAATCAACTGGAGATTTTGCTATTATTACTGAAAAATTAAAAATTTTTTGCTGTAAAATTTGAAAATTTGTTTACACTCAAAGAATATTTACACTTAAAAAATCGTTAATAATATTATCTAAAAATCTTCCTCTAACTACAGAAAAATTTATTATTTTTTGCTGTCAAATTTGATAATTTAAAAAAAGATTTTAAAAATAAAAACTGCAATAGATTTTAATAGCATTTGTAACAATGGTAGGTTCTGTTTATTATTATTTTTTACTAATACTATGTTTTCCGTACTTAAATAACAATGAAAGGCAATTATAATTATTATTCATTAGACTCAAATATTGATTGCAAATATTCCATATTTTGTTCTGTGCTATTTCTGTTCTTTAGTAGTTTTTTGGCTTCTTCATCTAAATCCCGATGTTCCACTTTCCATTGATTTCGAATACTGGAGATGAACGGATCTGACGTTGCCAATAATATATTAAATAGATCTTCATTTGTGGAATTTCGTGACATTTTTCTATTATTGTGCTGTCTATAAAATCTGTAATCCTTGTTCCTTTTTTCCTGAGCCTCCTCTGATAGATCTCCAAGTGGCACCAAATGATATTTAATGACATCTTCTCCATGATAAAGGATTTTGTGGACTGTTGCAGACATATTTCTCCATGGGTAGTTGGTTGTATATATTTTTGCAGTTTCCTTAGCATAATCTCCAAATTTTCTAGAGTCAATTTCTTCATTGCACGCAAGTACTTCTAGGATTATTTTAAATCTGAAAATAAAGTTTAAATCCACTCCTGTTATTTCAGATGCTGTTTCTGGATCTGAAAAGAATCTTCTTGCGGTGTTGCTATCATTTGTATTGCCTGACCCTTGTTTTGGCTGATCTATAATCAATCCAAATTTGCGATATTCATCTTGAACATGTTTCTTTTTTGAACTTCTTAACTCTTTGTTGGTTTCGTTGTTTCTTATTGATCCTGAAGGCCCGAAATCCACATCATAACTGATTTTTAGTTTGTGTTCCATAAGTCGTATTCTTGCATGTAGTGGTGATAATCCAAATTCAAAGGCATCGGTATTATCGAATGATTTTGTCGGGACTTGGTTTAATTGGGTTGATGTTGCTTGGCATATAATGCAGCTGGATGCAGCCTTCGTGTTAGTCAAAGCCTGACCTACTTTTCCATCTATCATTGTCAGCACTAATTGGTAGCTTACTTCAATTTGCTGCCCATCTAACTGTAATTGTAATGGCTGTAGTGTTGCTATTTGGGCCTTGATATCACTAACTTCTTTGTTAATGGCATCATGACTTTCTTTTTTGAATTCAAATTTGATTGGCCTGCAGTATTTCGTAGAAGATGGTGTCTCATTTTTCCAAATATCCATTGTTTACGTTGTACTAGTCGAAGGCTCCGAATCTTCCAAAATCTTTTTCAATCGCAATGGTACAAATGATACCATGAACATATCTGAGTCCGAAATATTTTCACATACAACTTGTTTGTATTGTTTTTGTCCCGAAGAACCATCACATCCCCATTTACAAAATAGAATTAACTTTGTGTTTCCACATTTCTTTAACTCAGTTCCTGTTATTGATTGTAGCAAGAGTTTGGCTGTGTGATCAAGTAAAGATTGTAGTTGTACTTCTGCCGAAATTGGTGTGATTGTAATAGTGTCCTTTGATGGCAAACAGTCTATTTTAGCAGCTGTTATGTGATGATATGCTGGATACATATTTGAGCCTTTTTCAATCGCACGCAATCTGAGCTGAATATATTGCTTTTTTGTTAATTTCAAATCCAGAAATAATGCTAATGCCTCCTCATTTGTGAACTGTTTTGCATCGCTCGGAGTTGGTATACTTTTAAGAATTCGTTTTGTTCTCACTGGACTAGCATTACAAACTTTTTCAATGATATCCACTTTTGTTAATTGGTTTTGTGATCGTAATTGATGTAGGAAAGATTCTTTTATATTTGTAGAACCAATTTCATCGTTAACATTTTTAAGTTTCCGCCTCTTAGATCTATCGCTGCAGTTGTCCAATGATTTGCGTGGTCTTCCAGCCTTATCTAGCTTTGCTGTTTCACCAGCAACATTAAGTTGGCATTCTAACCAGTTTGCACTTTTTTTATAAAACTTTTGTTTGCAGTAGTTAACTTCTTTCAATCGTTTTTTTAGTACTTTGACGAAATTAGATAATTGCTCTTCTATTTCGGTACTACACGAATTTAAGTTTAATTTTATTTTAACGTAACTAAGAACATCTTCCTGGTTTTTGTTTCGAAAATACTCTTCGGCCAGTTCTTTATAACTGAAGTTCTCCATATTTTTCTCAATATTTTTATTTGCGTCTGTTATGTTTTATCACTTGCGAATATACGTCCGTACACTTGAAGTATTAACTTATTATTGAGTAATCCCGTAGTCTAAAGTAAAAACACAAAAACCTTTAGGCAAATTTGGAGAAATAAGAACAGTTTGGGTGAAATATATAGACCGTTGCAATTGAAACTTGTTATGGGTCAACAATGTTATTTGTCAACAATAGACTGAGGCCCGAAGTTAAAAAAATCTAAAGTTATTCATGAAGTTTAATACACCATTGTATACGAGTACTTATACGACTGTTTAAATTGTCCTAATTCGAATTTTTTTTAGAGTAATTTCATTAAAATGAAAAAAGTGTTCTACCGGGGGCTCGTGGGGGGTGCAAAAGTATATATAGGGTTAAACAGGATACATTCGCCTTTCTCCGGGTGGTATACGTTTCTTGTTCCCTTACTTCCTTTAGAAGTTCTATTCCACTAAAGTTTAAATTTGAGAAAAATATAGTGGTTTCATAAATATTTCATAATGCCCCTAATATCAAACGTTAGAACTGTGACTACTTACAAAAACTAAAGACTATAATCCTACTAACATTATAAAAAAGACCGCAGGCCAATATCGATGATAGCTTGCGAGTAGTAACCATTTATTTTTGATAAAAAACAAAAAAAAACACCTTTTGCTGAAATTAAAAAAACAGTTGAGTTTGACAGCATGCCACGCCCACAATCAGCAATAGTTTAACCTAATTTTTTGGCTACCTTAATCTGGATATATAAGCTACAAAAAGGAGTAAAAATTTTATAAATCGATGACATAAAAAAATTTGACTTTTGGCCAATGAAATCAAAATTTCAGCCACCGTCGCGACGGTGAGATCGTCAGTGCTGTAATGAGACATTAGATAAGTATAGATGCCTTTCCTTATAAGGATGGCTGTTCTTGTTCTACTTACTGTTGTTGCGAAAAACGTATTGAAATTTTGTGACTTTAGGCCAGATACCGCGTTGCCCGAGGCAATCCACGGCTCCTGTACTAAAGCCACATCGTAGCCTCCTTCCTCCAATACGAGAAGGAGTTCTGCGCTGGCGGTTTTGCTTTTATGCAGGTTTATTTGAAGGCCCTTCAACTCCATTAGGCTGAAGGTTCCTTTACGGGGTCAACTTTTGTGAGTGTGCCTCCGTCACCCGCATCTTCCAGACTGAATCCTTGGGCAGCGTCGGTCACGGCTTCTAGGCCGAGGTCTTTTTCCACCTCTCCGGACTCTAGTGTGTTGCTGTTGTTGTCTTTGGGGTGGCGCTTTTTGAGGCGCAGATAAACACTACCAACGCCCCACGCCATTTTCACGTAACGGGCGTAGAGGATATCCTCTGCCTCCTTGTTGATTTGGAGGCTACTATCAGGTAGTGGATCAGCAACTTTCAACACCCTCCAATCAGCTGTTGGCACGACCGGATTTTGCTTCTGTAGAAGCTTCAGTGCGGACTCCTGCGGCACTACTCTTGGGGAGAGTACCTTCGCTTTTGACAGGGACGGGATACTAGTCCTGTCCACTACTTCCAGTTGGGCACCCTCCCATAGGCCTTGGAGTGTCGGGGTTGCTGCTTTCACCCAGTGCAGAGTTGGATCGTCGTTGCACTTTAGGATCTTAACCCCATTGAGCCAGCCCGCTCCATCGAATGTGGGCATGGGAGCGTCAGGTTGAGCTTCCAACCTCACGAACATCACCTCGAGAAGCTTCATCTCTACGGATTTTCATCTCTCAAGGGTCATTTTGCCTTGGGGATCACTCCGGGCGATCAGTGCTACGATCAGGTGTCGTTAAGTCACGTCACTGGCCTTGGTTCTTACCTCCTGTTTAGGCTGCGGGATTGTGTTTGTGGTCGGTTTCTGCTTCTGTCGTTTGCTTGCTGGAGCTCCGACTTTCGCACTTTCCACCGATCTTTGGCGTTTTTGAGCAGCCTGCTCTTCTACTTTGTTCGCGAACTGCGAAGTTGAGGTGCAAAGCTTGGTCTGCTCGCGAAGTGTATGCGACCCTCTTCCACCTTTAGCTTAGCCCAGGCGAGCGACTCCTTCTCTTTGGAAGAGAGATCAATCTTGCCTGACAGCCGGCTGCAGATTTTAGGGGCCGCATTTTAGTTGGCCTTGGCCTTCAACCCCTCCTTTGACTTGGTCTTGGGCCCTTCCTTGCGAGAAGAGCTGGAACCCGCTGACTTATCCGGAGAGAGGATAAGCCTGTCCTCAACTGAGTTTGCGCTATCGTGGTCTGAGTCTGCATCGACTATGGCACTCCTGCGCAGTAGTGTGGATTTTTTGGCAGTAGTTGTCTTTATACCCAGGCCTGCTCCCGCCCCGGTGACATTTTTGGCAGTAGCTTTGCAACCGCTATGGCCTGCTCCAACCATAGGGGAGGTGTGACTGCTGGCGGCACGCAGTGAGGATTACTCCTCACTGTGTCCACCGGCGGCCGCTGGTGCTTTTTGTTTGTTTGGTTCTTCCATATAATTCCCACGAGTGTAGGACAAAGGAAGGTCCACCCCCACAGAGGTCCCTGTGCGCGTGTAAGGCTGGATAGTACCGGAGGGCGCCTGGTATCCGGTACGCTCCGTTTGAGACTGGGCTATTTTTAATGGGCCTCCAGCCTAGCAAATCCTCGGCACGGGTCGCATAACACCTTGATTCGGCCCATCGGCGGGACTAGGTGTGGGATAGGAGAGGTGAGATATGGGATGAATAGGGAGGGTATGGGGAGTGAAAAGGGGATATAGGGTAGGAGTGAATAGCGACTAGTGCATCGACAGGATGCAGCGACCTGTATGACCTAGGACCCCTGTCAGAAGCTTGCGCTTCCGTCATTCCAGCCCACTGCATCCTAGCGACCTAAGCCGCCACACCAGCGTCAAGGTTGCTATTCCAGTGGGGGTCATTCATATTCATATTCGAATAAAAGTTAAAACTATTCGTGAATGGTCTACCTTCTTATTTATCAAAGTGTGCGTTTGGACAATATGAGAAACTATAGCAGTAAAATTTGAGAAATCTACTCAGCAAATAAATTCCTTAAGTTCATTAGAAACTAAAGTGAGTCAGTTTTTCATTATGTATGGACTTAGGTCGAAGTATGTTTATAAAAAATAATGCATCAAAAACTATATTGTCTGTCGACACCTGCTTACGAGTTTCTGAATCGTTTTTTTGACATATGTGCACTTTTATAACTTTCCATATACAAACACTGTTTCGAAAAGTTGCCAGAAACCAAACTTAAGGCTAGCAATTCATGAAAAAAATTTTCAAATTCTAAATTTTGAAACATCGATAAATTACTTCTGAAACATTCGAAGCCGTTTGAAAGTTGAAAGTTTTAAAGCTGCAGCTGGCTTCCATCAAGCCCAATACTTTGAACTTGTCTTTCTCAAAACTACATTTATATAAATGGTGTACATCATAACATGGTGTAAAATTTTTAGTTGTCTTTTCAAAAAGTTAACGATTTTCTTTGTTTGTATGTATATATGTACATTAGCGTGGCCGTTATTTTTTTTTTATTTCTTATATTCTCTCCCCCCAAATCGGTTCAGTTTTATGTAAAAAAAAAAATACAAAAAAGTTTCAAAGCGATAAGTTGTGTTTTAGGGGTGTCGCCCGCCCCTCAAAGTTGGCCTTCAAGCCCATTTATTCAAATATAATTTGTTTGTATAGAGTATCTTTTTAAAAAATCATTTTACAAGAATATGATGTATGGCAATATTTTAGCTCTTTTAGTCAACAACATTAGCCTCAAAAAAAGTTTTTTGCTAAAATTAATATTTTAGAAAATAATGAAGAAAATTACCAACAAAACACCAATAATTATATATATCAAAATTATATTTATATGGAAATTATTTGTTCTAAGCATGTGCGGTAAAAGCTTATGTCTATTAAATTATTTCATACATATACTACGTATAGTCAAAAGAAAACTAAACAAAAACAAAATTATTGAGTTATATTAAAAACTTTATAACTCTTGACTTGCAGTAGATTTCTTAGAGATCGAAAACCGGCGACGATAGTCGCTAACAACCTGCAGTACAAATTGTTTTTGCTCTTCAGTTCTTGTAAAGAGCTTATTATACTCCTCCATCAACTTCACTCCTCTTTCGGAGGTATCATTGACGACTCTTAATTTTTTTTAATGTTTTTACCGCTGTCATATAGCAATCCTGCGCAGGCCATTTGGACGGAGTTAATGTCATGAAAGACGTACCAATTTAAAATCTCTCAAAAAATTTCTTGTTTGAGAAGAAACAAACTGCTCAAGCCCACCACTAATTAATTTTGAAACTGTTTGTTTTCCCAGTGTGGCAAATGGCAAATTAAAACATGACAAATTAATTTGATACTAAGTTTACTTAATATATTTATCTCCCGATAATTTCGATCCCTTTGCCTTCAATCAGCTTGTTCGCAAATTTCAATATTGCGTTCCTTTCTATCTTCCGCATAGTCAATTCCAAACATTAATCCCGGTCTACCTTTTTGTCTCTGGCTAATTAAAAATGCTTTTTCCTCTTCAATTGAAATCATGTTCAATTCTTCTGCATGTGCAATATCAAAAAGCTGTTCTAATTTATCAGTTAAAAATAAAACTTTAAGCACTTCTAAACTAGAAGGTAATTCGCTACCCATAAGTGCATTTGAACAATAACCAATAATATAAATTTTTTTCACGTAAAATTCGGTCGGACATTTCTTTAATATTTCGAATTACACTGTTGCAAGTTGAATTTTTTAGCATTAACTGAGGTAGATTGCTCTGTATGAAAATAAACTCTGTAAAGTCTTTGCGTTCTCTTTGCGTTCTTTGCGTTCTCTTTGATTGATTAAGAGTCGTCAATGATAGCGCCGAAAGAGGAGTGAAGTTGCTTAGAACATGCTTAGAACAAATATTTTCCATATAAATATAATTTTGATATATATAATTTTTGGTATTTTGTTGGTTATTTTCTTCATTATTTTCTAAAATATTAATTTTAGCAAAAAACTTTCTTTAAAGCTAATGTTGTTGACTAAAAGAGCTAAAATATTGCCATACATCATATTCTTGTAAAATGTTTTTTTAAAAAGATACTAATATACAAACAAATTACATTTGAATAAATGGGCTTAAAGGCCAACTTTGAGGGGCGGGCGACACCCTTAAAACACAACTTATCGCTTTGAAACTTTTTTGTATTTTTTTTTACATAAAACTGAACCGATTTGGAGGGAGAGAATATAAGAAATAAAAAAAAAATATTCTCCATACAACTAACGGCCACGCTAATGTACATACCTACAGATAGTTATGTATGTACTGTATGTACTTACAGATAGTTAATTTTTTAATTAATTATGATCTATTCTTTGATTTTACATTATTTTAATTTACATATATAAAATAGAATATAGAAATAAATATAGAGTTTATAGAATCTATATATCTATTAGATATTTTAAGTACCTCAGTAAAATAATTATATGTGCAACACTTCTAATGCAATTCTAAGCAAACATAACTTCATTTGTTTTTATATTATTTTTTTATTGAAACAGTATTAAGGAAGTATATGTAAAACAAGATATATCTTATTTAAAAACCTTGTTGTTATTAAAAAAAATTATAATGTATTAAAAAATGTCATAGAAAATATTTATATGTGCAAAACCGATTTTTATTGATTTTATGGAATAAAATATAAATGTATACAGATTTTATTTAAGAATATGTCCTCCTTTTTTATATATGACTTGGTTAAGCGTGAAAGACATGAAGTACATCAACGATCTGAGGATGGAGCCATCAATTTTCTGCCATTCATCTTAACCCTCTAAACGCCGATCTTCTAAAAATTAAAACAAAATACTCGTATAATTTTTTTCTTGTTAATTATGACCTAATAAACTCATAAAATGCATCCGCAAGCTATTTGTTTAGTTAAAAAGACAGGTAAAAAAAGGTGAAGAGTGCCTCAGGGCACTGCTGGGGGTTTAGGTCTAAAAAAATGTAAGGTAAACATTTTTAATTCTGCAAAGATTTTATCGAAATGTAAATTAAAATAAGCATAATATGTTAAAAATATGTTTTATTTTTTATTGTGATAATCATTAAAGCTGTTTTTAGCATTTGAGCAGCACAAATGAAGTCCACATTTTGAGCAAATGCACTGTGTTTGTGACTTTTTGCATAGTTTGCACCTCTTTTTGCCACCCTCTTTACCTACCCAAATTGGGAAGTGTCCGATGTTGTCATAACGCACGTCATCAAAAGGATGTTTTGCTCTTTCACCAACTTTAAACTTAATCGTTGTTGGATCTTCTTGGCGAGTCGCTGACCGTGGTGTATTTGAAAAACTGTTTGGATGACCAGACGTACGTTTTTTTGTATATGCTACCAAACCAGCAGCAATTTCTTCCCGAAACTGAGGTAATTGCAACAACGAATGTTTTCCATCTGATAAATAGCTAGAATCGTCACATTTTTCTTTGTCATTGCGTCGGTACAAAATGTAGGCATTGGTCGTTGCCATATCAATGAAATGACAAAATAGTCTTGTTACAGCATCGCGTGTCTTTGCTCGAATATGGTAACGGCCCATAAGGCCGTCTATCAAATCTACTCCACCCATATGGCTATTATAATCCCGAATAATTTGTGGGCAATCTATTTCAATGTACTGCTTTTCTTTTCGGTCATAGCGTGCTGCTTTTGCTTCTTGTATTTCGGAATTTGTTCTTAAAAAAGGCTCGATGCTAACGTAAGTTGACAACAATCGCACACACTTGTTGTCTTTCCACAAGACGTTGCTGACTTCAGTACCAAAAGCAGAGCCCACAAACTCAGTCGAATAACCTCTTTCTTTGTCTGCGACGGCCTTATCGGAAGGAAGCTTGCAATTAGGAATCCTGTTAACTCTTACCGTGCCTAAAGAGTATATACCTCTTGCACGCAAATAAATCAATAATGGCAGTGATGTATAAAAGTTGTCGAAAAATACGATGTGGTGCACAAAGTTGTTGACTGTTTGTGTCAAACGCACAACCACATTTGAAGTTGCACCAAGATTGGGTGAGCCAGGTAAAATAATGTTGTCGCCTGCACCATTATAAATTTCAAAGCGATAAGCAAATCCGAAAGAATTACATAAAACAAATAACTTGATTCCCAATTTATGTGGCTTATTTGGCATGTACTGTCGAAGATGATGTTGCACTTTTGTGCTGCACATTTGCTCATCTATGCAGAGCCGAGCTTGTTTTGGTACAGAATCAAACCGTTTGTTCAATTTGTTGGACAAATTTCGAATACGAAACAGTGAATCATAGCCGGGCTGCCCTTTCTTGATTCGTTTGCTGTTCGAACGATAAATATTTTTGATTGCCTTAAATCGTCTGCGACTCATAGTATTTTTAATGGGTGGGAATGCGTTATTACCCCAGTAACTAGGCAAATTTGGATATTGATACATCGACATGTAAAGCAATATTCCAATATAATTATACAGTTCATCATTTGACAAACTGAACTGGTTATTGATATTTTCAGCGATAGCTGCTTTATTTGTCTCTGTGACAATTATGCTCATTATTTCGTTTGTAAAAAACAACAAAAAATTTCCATTGGCGTTTCAAGATCTTAATATGTGATGGCAGCGATGAATCTCCTCGGAATGCTGCTTCATTTACATGTAGTTTCATGGATTTTTTCTGCCATATAATTTTTGAGAACGCAATTGAATCCTTCTGTATTGATTCAATTTCTGTAGAAAAACAAATTTCTTATTGGAACTAAATGCTTATTCTCAGTTCTTACCTGCACCGTTGAAACCACCAGCAGAAGGCTCATTTGTTGGACCAGTAATTTCTATCAGTGGTAACGGAGAGCGCGGTCTTTTCAGTGGTTTTTTTCTTGATGTTGATGCAACTGGCTCCTCGAGTGGAGAATCAAGCATTTCATATTCAATTATTTGATTCAATGTTCATTATCTTCATCATCACTACTTAAATCAATTTCGTCATGAGTCCACAAAATCCATCTATTGAAGCACTTGCTCATTATCCAAAGAGGATAATTTAATACGTTTTCCAGCGCGAAATGCCATTTCAATTACTTTTCAATAAAGAAATGGTCAAGAAAGAAAAATGTAAGTATAAGATAAAATTACACTGTAACCCACAACAGTGCCTTGAGGCACTGTTGAGTTTTTCACTTTTTAAAACACGATTTCTTTTAATTTCACATTCACAAAAGATATCAATTGAAAGAATAATACCATACCTTTACAAAAAAAAAATTATTTCACTTTGATGTTGTGTATAGAATTTTGTTTAATTCGATTTAAAAAAATTTATTTTATGCACAATAAAACACGTGTTGATAACCGAACTTCTCACACCAAAATGATTACAGCGAATAAAGGAAGCGGCAAAATGCTTTAGTTTTTTCTAGAGAATTACAACAAAATATATTACCGTTAGGACCGTTAGCAATTCAAATGAGAAAATATTTTATTTGCGTAGTAAAGTGAAGTTATGTTAAGAGTGCCCTGAGGCTCGCTTGGGGTAAGAGGGTTAAATAACTGTTTTCAGATGCTTTATCGACTCAAACTGGCGCCCGTTTTTATGAACTTGGGCCGAAAGAATGCCCCACAGGTTTTCGATAGGATTCAAGTCATGACTAACAGCAGGTATGGGTATATTACAGATTAATTGAAAGTCATTTGTGGCTCGGGAAGGATTTGTTGGTGCGTTTTAATGCTGAAAAGTCCAGTTATCCTGATATTTATAGCATGTGAACTCAATAAAAACATCATCTAATAACTCAATTTACATTTGTGCATTCGATTTGCATGAAATTAATAACAGGGGAGACTTGCAAAGCATCTGAAACCGGCTGAAATCATCAATGATCTCCGTCCATGGTTACGTGCATACCTAATTTGTCGTGGCTACCGCAAATTGTGCCGGTATTTCTGGCAACGTTTGGGCCCGTCAAGGTTGCACCTTTTCTCATCACTTAATATGACATTCCCAAATTCTTTCTCACAAAATTTGTATTTTTCGGCATATGCTAGACTTGCCGCAATGTGTCATGGTTGAGAGATGCCTGGGTTCAGAGAAGGGCGATGATAACTGACGTTGGCATTTTCATCCCAAATTTGTTGGATTCTGCTTCTAGTAACCCTTCGATCCAAATGCGTACCACCAATTTCACCACAACTCATCCCTTTCTGCACAGCAAGACGTTGGATTCCTCTTTTGTGCCATTGGTCAGTCACGGATTTTATTTCACTACTCTTGATTATAGCATAGTTGCCAGGGTATTTTGAAAAATTTGTTATGGTGTTTCGATGACGATTTGTCCTAGCACCTACTTTTATATCGGCTTTATTTAAGCCTTTTATATTTCAACGATTTGCTTCAGATAACGTGGTTCCACTTAGCATTTTTATTTGAAAAATAAAATAACTCTAAAATGTGCTCATATTTTGTTCCAAAAATGTATTACCGCTATGTTTATGGGATTTCTTACTAAGGTTATAAAAAAAATGTAATTTCTACGTTATAGCAGTTAAAACACAAAAACAGCAATTGTGCACATATAAATATTTTCTATTGCACAAGCGAGATTTTACACTATTTTCGACTAACGGTAATACGAATACGAGGAAGAGAAGAATTCTCTGCTCAACAAATAAACGACATCCTTTAAAAAAATGTTTGCCAAACTCAAAAAAATTGTGTTGATATAAACTAGGGAGAAAAAATAAAAAAATATTTGTGCACATATAAACTAGGGAGAAAAAATAAAAAATATTTGTGCACATATAAATACTTTACTAAGGTATTTCATATCGATAGATGCAATATATATTCGCGATTTCGCTTAATGAAATAATTTATTTAGCCAAAACGACATTCACTTGTTTCATATTTGGGAGAGTTAAGAAACAGCAGAAATCGCAAATTTATTTCCTTTCATCCAAACAAGAAAAATTTGAAACACGATCAAAAGCAAAAAATATTTAATTTCATCCAAACAAAAAAAATTTTGAAGCACGATCAAAAGCATAAAATAGAACATAACAACAACGTCAAGCAAAGAACAAAACAAATTCTGCATAGACACAAACATAAAAGAAAATTGGTTGTTTTTTGGGGTATTTTTTACCAGGGTCTGATATGTTGGCTGCCCTGGAACTTCAAAATTTGTTCTAACTAAAAGCAGAAAATTTGTTTTTATATTGTTGAAGCCATTTTCAATAAGAAAAATAACTGTATAAATTTTTTATGAATTTTTTTGTGTTCGAAAGGCCAAAAACGGGCACTTTAAGCATTTTTGAAAAAAAAAATCAAGTTTCAACAGCTATAACTTTTTTATTCGAATTTTGGTTTTGCAATTTTTTGCCAGAAATAGCTTAAGACTACGCTTTAACCAACCGTGGATTTTTTAAATTTTGCATTTTTGGAATTCTTTTGCAAAAATACCCAATCTCGAAATTTACAAAATGTTACACTTCTAGTGAAAAATTTTATAACAACCAAGTTATTCAACGCAATCACATAATTTGTTTGAATTTTTATTAAATGCTGTTTCAGAAAACATTTCAATAGCAATTTATTGCAACTTATTCAAATTTGAAATTTTAAGATTTTTTTTTAATAAATAAGAAAAAATTTAAATTATTTCAAAAACTGAAATATCAAAACTCTGATAATTTTTATCCGATTTTTATGTTTTATAGCTCATCTTTAGGGACAATTCAATAACAAACGAAGTTCATACCAGTTTTATGCACAAAATAAGGCTTTATGTGCAAAAAATCGAGAAATATTTAAAAAGTTAAAATACTTTCATATGGTTTTCAATTTACAACAAAAATATCAACTCGCGCAAATTTAGCGCACCCTATCGAACTCATATTAATACATGCTGGTTTTTATTCTAAATGTCACGTTTTTAACAAGTCATCATTTTAATTTTTCAAAAAATTTGAATTTTTCATACAAATACATAGTCTAATACAGAGATGATAAATTCAGTACTAAAGTACTGAATTCAGTACTTTTCGCTTTCAGTACTTTTTACAAATACTGCAAATGACATTTTTCACTAGTTTTATCTTACACATAGTTTACACTAGGCATTACTATTAAATTAGTAAAAAAAAATAAAATAAATGAAAAATCTTATTTTTTTTAATTAATATTTTTATAGTATAGACTTTTTTGATTTGTATGGTAATAAAGTAGCACTATATTAAATAAAACCAATGACAACAATCGATCCTAAGGGTTTAAAGATATAAGCAAAAATATGTGCTGACGTTCGTAAACAAAACACAGAAGTGATTTTTAACTAGACTACAAAATTTGACAAAACTCTCTGAATTGGGCAAGACTTTTTGTATATCAAGATCAATTTTAAAAATCATCTCTGGATTATTAGGCTTTTTGATCTGGCGTGACGTTACTTAAGGACAGGTTTTAATGAAGCTCGACCAAAAACTTAATTTTTTTTTTTTTTTTTTTTTTTTGAAAGTTTATGATGTGTAGCATATGTTCCCATAGCGGTTTGGTTGATAACAATTGCATAAAAAAGATATCGCATACGAAACGCATCCATATTTTCATAAACGTACTCGAAACAATCGTTAACCAAATCTTAAAACGCGTTTTCTGAAAAATTGTGAGTTTCCACTATAACTCAAGAACTACTCTATGGATTGAACTGGATTTTTTCTTAAAGTAGATAAGATTTATTGGATCCAAAACCTAAATTTAGATAATATTGGCCAGTTTTTTATAGAACTTTAAGGAAAGCAAAATGTGAAAAAACTCTACTTAAAATTCAAATGTTTGCCATTTTTGCTACTTTCAATTATTTATTGACATTATAGGTTCAAGCTCCAATAAACATAATAAAATTTATAAAATTGTTTGTTTTTTTTTTATATCAGATGACATGAACGTGCCGTGGGATGGAAAACGTTTGGGTACCTTTTTTCAACGTGACGTTTGACGGCAATTGACACATCACGTTCCACATTTATGCACCAAAAAAATATTTTCCTTCACTTTAAGAATCAATAAATAACTGTCAAAAACTCAAGGTAATCATTTACTTCCTTCTTTGAAAAACAAATAAAGAACATTACCGTGTTTTCGGAGCTCGAGATGAGAACCTGCCCTTAAATTTCCATTGTAGTTCAATTGTGTAATAAAGTAATTAGGCTGTTAAGAAATTATGTAATTTTGTAAGTAAAAAGCAAATTTAATATTTTTTTTTCCTTGCCTCAACCATTTTTTCCATTATCTTTAGCCAATGCCTTCCAATTTTACTAAAACAAAAAAATTAAGGAAACATTTGCGAAAAGGAAAAACTACATTTGTGAAACAGTGCAGACGATTTGATCATCCTGGTAAATGAAATTATGCATAAATTGCTTAAATTTGTAAAATTAAAATATTTTTCTTGGATAAAATAATAAACTTTTAATTTTTTGATCACGGTTGACTTTTCTGTTGAAATGTCCATTTACGTATTGTCAAAAATTGTTAAAAATTAAGTTTGTGAAGTGCATATAGACAGTTGGCAAGTTTTAAATTTGTTGGCTTTTTTATATTTTGAATAGATTTTCCTTAATAATTTTGATCTTGTCTGTTCTTCAATATACTTGATGTCATTACTGTCCTAGCTTCTTTCTCGTGAACTGTCTTCAAAAAAGTTCCGATAGTTGCAAAAGTGAGTTTAAATGGATAAAAAGTTTTAAATGTAATTTAACTGTCCTTGAACACTACTACTGCTGTACTAGTGTAAACGCCTTGTACGCTACTAAAAAATTTCTCATCACTAATTTTCATTGTAACCAGGCATTACAAACTTCACGTTTGAAAACCCTTCCAAGCTTCTAAAACTTCTTGCACATTTTTATTTTATTCCTTAATTTATTACTTTTAGTACTTTTTAAAATCTGCTAAGTGCCAAACCGAAAATTGGAATTATCATCCCTGGTCTAATATGTACATGGAAATAAATAGCTGTAAAATTTGTATGAATTGCATACAGAAGATTGTAGGTTAATTAGAATTTTACAAAACATGGATAAAATATATATAGATAAAATATAAAAATATATACATATAAAGATAAAATATATAACATAGGCATAGATAAATAAAATATGTATTCGCTATTTCGCTCATTGAAATAATATGTTAAGCCATAACGACATTCACTTGTTTCATATTTAAGAAACAGCACAAATTGGCCAATTTCTTTTATTTGAGCTCAGCAAAACAAGAAAAATATCTGAAACACGATTAAAAGCTTAAAATAGAGCATAACAACAACGCCAAGCAAAGAACAAAACAAATTCTGCATAGACACACAAACATGCCAATAAGTAGCAGTGCAAATTGTGTTTATTACTTTTTTCCAATTCATTCATGAAATTCAATTGGAGTATTAGTTTTGTTTTTCGTTGTTGCTTGTCTCCCATTTGGTGGAGGTTTTTTTTTCGTCTGCCTCTGCTGGTAGCCTCGGCAGCACACGCTGGCAACAAATGTTAATGTAAAATGTTATGGCCTAATATTCGGATCGTTAGATTTCTGTTAACACAGGCGAAATGTTTTGATGCCTTCTCTCATTTATATATTCCCTCTGCAGTCACTTAACGATCTTCGGTGATTTTAATTTATCGAGAATCATCTGGACATATATTGGCGATGAGCTTACTCCGACTAATGTAAATACTACTCATGAAATTTATTTTATCGACAGTCTTGCAAGTCTTGATTTGTATAAAATTAATAAAGTATTGTTGAGTTGTCTGAATGTTTCTGTCCGATCTTAAAATCAGATATGCATCACAAGCCGCTTATAATTAGCTTTGAATTTAATGAATTCTTCAATAGTTTTTAAGAAAAAAAATCATACAACTATAATTTATGCAATTTTGACAGTGTAAATAATCTTATTTTCACTCAAAATTGGAGTGCCTTGTTCGAAATTAAAAAAAAACTGTGCTATGATTTATTCAAATCAAATTTAGCTGTTTTCTGCGAAAATAATATACCGCGTCATAATAAAAAGAATTTTAAGATGCCGTGGTATACAAAGATACTTAAAAAGCTTAAAATCTCGTAACAAATTTTTTAAATTGTATCATGAAAATTATGTGCACTATATGCGCAAATTTAATTTTCTTAATAGGTTTTTATACAAGCAATACATATTGAATTTTGAATCCTATATTAAAACTAATCCGAAAGTTTTTGGAATTTTATTCAGTCCAAAAAAGGTCTCTACTAACATAGCTGTTACGGTTAATATGTTTGCAGATTTTTTTCAAGTCTAACTTTGTTGTTGATGAGGATTTTGCCGCTGATGAGATTGTAGAGTCCGTTGATACATTTACTGATCTGGGCTCATTGACCTTATCCGTTAGTGATGTCCAGGAGCATCTCATTGAATTGAAAAGTGTATTCAAAGAAGATATTGATGGCTTTGCTTCAATTTTGCTTCTAAATTGTTCTTACTCTAAGCTGCTCCCTTATGCGAAATTTTTAATAAATCCCTATCTGAATGAAAGCTTCTATCACGCCTATCCTTAAAGCAGGTAAAAAATCTTATTGCTAATTACCGTCCAATCTCGAAATTATCCAACGTTTCTAAGTTGTTCGAAAGTATAATTAAATCCAAACTTTATTTTTTAATAAAACGCCATATTTGCCCTGAGCAGCATGGTTTTTTTGTGGGTCGCTCCGCGGTAATTAACCTTTCCGTGTTCTCTGAGTTTTGCATATCATCCTTTGAGCTCGGTAATCAAGTGGATGTAGTATTTACCGATTTTTCGAAAGCCTTCGACAAAGTTTCGCATAAGTTGCTGCCTTTGAAATTGTCGAAAATGGGCTTTCACTCTGCTTTGTTGATTTGGATGCATTCTTATGTATCGGATAGAATGTGTTTTGTTAGGATTAACAATGTAAATTCTTTTGATTTTGCTACATCCTCGGGTGTTCCTCAAGGGAGTGTTTTGGGACCAATGGTCTTTATGCTTTTTATAAATGACGTTTTCAAATGCTTTAAACACTCGCGTTTTCTACTTTATGCAGATGACCTTAAAATTTTTAAGAAAATATCTTGTTTGGCGGATGCCCTTCACTTGCAGTCTGATTTGAACAGGCGTGAACAGACAGTGAAGTGGAGTGAAGTAAATGGTCTGGCTCTGAACTTTTCTAAGTGTTACTATATGACCTTCTCTAAGCTTACTTTACAAACCATTATCAATCCATATTATCTTACTAATATCCCACTTCAATCAACTAAATCTTTTAAAGATCTTGGAGTTGTGTTTGATTCTAAATATACGTTTAATGATCATTTAAATTTTCTTATTTCTAAGGCATATTCTATGCTCGATTTCATTCGCAGAAATAGCTTAGAGTTTTCTGATGCCCACACTTTAAAAATGATATACAATTCTTTTGTTAGGTCAAAGATAGAATATGCTTCCTTTATCTGGAGTCCGTATTTTGTTAATGCCACTAATAGACTGGAAAGAATTAAAAAAACTTTTTCAAAGTTCGCTTTCCGTTCTTTAAATTTTAATGAACAACTTCCATCGTATAATTCACGTTTATTGTTTTCAGGGCTTAAATCTCTTGAGTCAAGGCGTAAGATTGCCTCTCTTATATTTATGTATATTTGGTTTCTGAAAATATTGACTGTCAATCACTCTTAGAAAGCATTCTGTTTAATATTCCGTCCAGACAATTCAAATTTTATAAATTATTTTTTATAAAACAATGTAAAGTAAATTATGCTCTATATGAGCCTTTGACTAGGGCATTGACCCTTTTTAATGAGTTATCGTCTAATAATGATTTATATCTCTCTGTACCATAAATTACTTTTAAACAATTTATTTATTTTTAGTTTAACTTTAGTAAATTAATGTATGCTTGTACTACATAATTTAAGTATTTATTATTGTATGTTATATTATAGTCTGTCTATAGGGTATATTCCATTAGACTCAATAAATGAAATGAAGTGAAATTAAATATTTACTAAACATTTACAAAAAAGAAAAACTACATTTGCGAAACAGTGCAGGCGATTTGATCATCATGGCAATTGAATTTATCTATAAATTGCTTAAACTGATAAAATTTAAATGTTTCTCTTATTTAATATCATAAAATAATACGTTTTTAAAAAGTTTAAATTTTTTGGTCACGGTTGACTTTTCTGTGGAAATGCCCTTTTGTAAGTTCGTTGGCAATGCAATAGTATGATACAATATTTGCCACACCCCCTTTTACCGCCCATAAATCAATAAAAATGCTATATCACCAAAACAACTAGGCTGATTAAGCTGAAATTTTGGCAGTAAATTTCCTTCAAGTAGAGGATGGGGTTTGGGAAAAATATTTGGAAATTATCAATATATAAAATACTTTTAAATTTAAAAAACCTGAGTCACCGATATCCGCGATCGGTATTTATTATAAAAAAGTGTAAATATAATATATAAAAAGTATACAGAAATACTTTAAAAAGTATAAATAGATATACGTCATTAGAAATTACTTATTAGAGTACGCTTTTATTATGACTCTTGTCTGCATTAGAAATTATGATTTCGTCTTACAGCCCTATTCTGGCAAATTAACAAATTGTTAACCAGTATTTTGAATATTTCTATATGTTTGTTGTTTTCAATACAAAATTTAAAGCTCAAAAAACAAAATTTGTTAATGAAATTGTCAATAACTGAAAAGCAGTTGACAATTTTTATCAAAATTTTTTATTTTTGAGCTTCAAATTTTGTTTTGAAATAAAAAAATTACAACTAACACATAGAAATATTCAAAATACTGGTTAACAAATTGTTAATTTGCCAGAATAGAGCTGTTAGTGTCTTTTAAACGTCTTATAAACTTTTAAGTGTTTTTGAATATTTAAGTGTGAATAACGATAACGTTTGGATTTGTGTTTAAAAAATAAAAAAGTAACATTGAATTCTTTTTGCAAAAACGCAGAAATTTATAGAAAGAGCTTTAGTACATGTCAGTGCCATTATTTTAAAATTTTGGCATTTCGAGATTTCGAAAAATCCCGGGATCACGAATTTTAAATCCCGGGATTCGCCCAAAACCTTCGGGATTGAAAGATTTAATGGCCACAAGGTCTTTTATTATAAGCCGCAAGGATTTTAACATCTTCAGCCACTAGGCAGGATTTATAGTACTTAGCCACAAGGCTTATACTTATTTCTGCCACAAAGCAGGGTTTTTGGTCATTCAAGTCACAAGGCTATATTGAATTAGATTGATGTGACTTGTTACTTTTAATAATTCTAATAATTGAATTGCTTTAATTATTATATAATAATTGTATAAAAAATATAATCTAATAAAAATATTGATTGAAGACTAACAATATTTTATTTTCACTCAATACAATATTTCTACAAAATACATTCTTAAAATTACAAAAATAACTTAAGGGGACAGTACACACCTGGATTTTTCCAAAATGAAATTTTTAAAATGCAAATTTTTTTAGAAAGGAACAAGATATCTTATTGAGACTTAACATATTAATTTTAATGCAAAAATAGTGTATCCCAAAAATATTTTTGGCTTTTTCCAGCGTGTTTTTTGGCTGCTGTAGGTTTTGTTTTAGGAAAATAACATCAAAAAATCACGGCGGGCGTGATTTTGGCTCACTGGAACGTCTAAAAAAAATAAAAATGTGGTTTTAATCAGCATCAAAGCCGTTATAGATAGAACTAAAATGATTTTTTGGCAAAAATTGACAAAATGGCGGCGTTTTTTCGAAATTAGCCGATTTTTTTTGGACCAAAAAATCCCTAATCATAAGTTTTAGCAATTCATATGCATTTTAAGTATGAAATTTGGAAAAATTTCAAAGTCATTAGATTAATTTTTGCGGAATTGAGGTTTTACCGTTTTGGTAAACTCTTTTGTACGGGAGATAGACGTGATTTTTATTCGACTTTTACAGATTTTATATGTGCAAAATTTGAAGTCACTATATTAATTTTTGTGAGATTTAAAGAGATTTTATCGTTTTGGTAACCTCACTTTGTATGGGAGGTGGCCGTGGTTTTAATTAGATTTTTCTAAATTTCATACTTAAATAACATATTAACTGTTAAGCTTATGTGCAAAATTTAGCTTATTCCATTAGATTAATTTTTGTGAAATTTAACGAGATTTTACCGTTTTGGTAAGGTCACTTTGTATGGGAGGCAGGCGTGGTTTTCATTTGATTTGGCTCTTTTTTGAACCTGACCTCCATTTTTAAATAAAAAGCCTATGTATTGAATTTCGTTACGATAGCACTAAAATTACGGCTGTTACCGTGATCACGGACAGATAGACGGACATGGCTAAATCAAATCAGCTAAATCATGCTGCTGATCAAGAATATATATACTTTTCTATACCGGCCACGCCTCATTATCGGCGTTACAAACGGATTGACAGTTAATATACACGTATTACGTTTTTTGAATAAATGCATGCTTATATTCCATGCGACGAGCTATAGTTTGTCTGGACAAAGGTACTGACTCAATAGTTTTTCAAAACACAAACATATCCTGACAAATATCTTTTAACAAAATACCGTCTTCAAATGGACGGCATCGCTTTGCCAAGCCTAGAGCAATAATGTATGAAGGTTTTTTCTTTGTACGCTTTCCGTTTCGGTGTGCAAGCACGACAGTCAGTTTCATGTCGGTGTTCACGAATCACGCGTGCATAGGCGTTGGGTGACACTGATCTCAATACAATTATTACACATATGCTTACTATTACTTTTTATTCACACATCTTGAGTGTAACCCACTTACAGGTTACATACTCCAGTGAATTACTTTTGGCAGCGATCTGTTTACACAATGCATAACATTAACCATGCCGCTATTAGTACTTGAGTTTGTTTCTGCTTACGCTTTACGTTTGGTTCCGCTGTAAGCATGCAGTGAAACTTTTGGTAAAAACTTCTTGCAGCAGTCATTTAATGCAAATATAAAAATATTTACAATGCATTATTGTACAACAAAAAAATTTTGAATTTGTCTATAATTTAATTTCTTGTGTTAACGCAAAACATTTTCGTTAATTTTATGCGTTTGATACTATTATTTTCGATTTTATTATCTCTATTGCCTAAAGTTTTATAGGTACTGAAGCCAAAAAATTATAGTTAAACTTCCGAACGAATTCTGTGTATGGAATAAAGGAAAAGAAAACGAAATATTTCTATTTTTATGATAGTTAACCTTAAAAAAAAAACTTTGTTTTGTATTCTATAAAAATGTAAATTGTAAGTGCATACTTTTTTGAGTGTGTAGTGAATATATAAAGTATGCAATGCTTTTATAATAAAAAATAAAAAAAAAATCATCTCATTTATTATTATAGTAAACATCAATTAATTATTATAAACTTCAATATTCATATAATACTTATTTATATTAAATTTTTTTTCTTATGTGTTTGAAAGTACTTTTGTGTCCTTTTAATAAAAAAAAAATATTTGTAAAAACTTAAATTGTCATATTAATAACCAGTTTCGGTTTTGGCCGAGTATAATAAAATGGCTGAATATTCGGTTTCGGCCAAAATTCCGGTTTCGGTCGGACACTAGTTTTGATATGTCAAACAAGTTGAGGTAGGTAAGTAGTAGCCATATGTGCAGTACATCCTTCCCCTTTTGAAAATGAATAATGTTTATTTATTATTCTTAAATGTGAATAAATATTATTTTGAAATTGGATGTGTCTTTATTATTTCTTAAATACAAATAGTAAGTTTTTTTTACAATTATATAATGTTTCTTATTAATTATTGTTTAATGTTCTTGATAATATTATGTTATTGTTATGAACTTCTAATGTTTTATCTTCTAATTTTATATTACAAATATTTTATATTGTCCCTCTAATGGTCTATTGAATTTTCTTTTATTGCCTACCTTTAAATACACTAAATCCTCTACATTAAATTTATGTTTTGTTATCTTATTTTCTCCATCTGATATAGCTATTTTATGTTGTTCAAGATATTCCCTAGTTTTTTAATGAGCATATTTCAATTCTTTTTTTAATTCTGTCAAATAATCTTCTACATCATATAATTTTTTGTTACTTTTCCAAATTTCACCAGGTAGCGAACAAATTTTCCCATTTACTAATTCAAATAGAGAATATGTTGTTGAGTGTGGAGTTGTGTTGTAACAATATGTGTAATACGGTGTAAGTTGACCAAATATAATTTTCTTGGATTCCTCTTAAATATTCATTTAGTACTCTGTGATTTCTTTCAACTGTTCCTACAGTTTCGTGGTGATACGGTGTTGATGTTCTTTTTTTATATGCAATTCTTTGCATATATTTTGTAGTAATTCATTTGTAAATTCTGTTCCTTTATCCGTATTCTAAAGCAATCATGTTTTAAAATTAATTGTTCCACAATTGCTTTAGCTACTGTAATTGCTGTCTTCAAAAAATATTTCTACTAAATATTTGTTTAATTCACACTGTATCGTTATATCGTATAACGATATGGGTCAGAATTCGTAAAACGTATCACTTTTTTTCGACTATTTTTATTTTTTAATGCAAATACGATAAATAGGTAGCTTAAAATTTTAAGTCGAACAATTCTATATCTTTTTTGCTTCTAATCGGATTCAAATACTCCAAAGGACAAAATTTTAGAAAATTGATTAATCCTTAAAATTAAATTTTTCAAAAACTGCTGCACAGGGTTAAATCCACTCATACCTTAAAATTTCATTGTTTGAATAAAATACCACCAGTTTTGTTTTTTTTTAAGCAAAATCTAGGCTTGTAAACAAACTTTTAGATGAAATTATTGATTACATATTTATTAACTAAAATTATATCAAACTAATTTTTTATAAATTTCTTCTTTAATTGTTTTAATATGTTTTAAAAAACTTTCCGTTAATACGTTATATGATGCTAAGAAAAATATTCGAATGTAATCTGATTCTCTGGGTAAAATATGTTCATAACAATTTGGTTTTCTTCTTTAATTTAATTTTTATTAATTTCCGATCCGGCCCGTTTATAATAACAAAAAATATGTTATTACTGTTTTTTTAAAGTATGATGTAGGCTTATAAACAAATTGTGAACTCGAATTATTTGTTAAATTGTGGAAAAGGAATACATATGCCAATAAAACTCAAAACAACTCAATTGGTTGTAAGATTTTTGTAATATTGTTAACTTTAAATTGAATTATTTAAAAGAAGTTTTTTGATAAATAAATAAAACAAGAAAATTAAATTCATGGTCTTTTCTTAAAAAAATTCAATTAAAAGGTATTAGCGGATTTTAACACTGTGCAGCAGATGGGAGTTTTTGTTTTAAATCTATTTAAAATATTTAATAAATAATAGATTTATTTTGTTAAAATTTAATTTTGATGTCATTTGAAAGATTGATAAATTTTCTTAAATGTCCTTTAGAGCATTTGAATCCATTCGGGAATAAAAAAGATAAAGCTATTTATCCAAAACGCCTTTGCTTTAGATAAATATACAGTCACACAGATAAATATACGTGCCCCCCCTCAAAATCTCATTTCTGACCAAAGTTTAAATTTCCTTAAAAAAAAATTACAGGAATATTTTTTGCAAAAAAACTTGAATAAAAGGTATTGGAAAATAGTTGGTTGTAAGTCATTTACTATTTAAATTTATATAACATAATTTTTTGCAACACAGAAAAGTATACATACGAGAGTTTCATTTAACTGTTATTTAAAGAGAAAGCGATCGCATGATGAATGTATATTTTTTTAATGGACAGTTATGACTTCTAGTCTTATATTAACCACTTTCTGATAAAGTGCTAATTAGTTTTTTTGCAAATGGGTCCAAAAGTTAAAGAAATATGTTTTGACGTGCGTGAACTAATTATTAAGCATAAAAAATGGAAAATCTTTACGGGAAATCGCAAATATAGTTGGACGTCCAAAGTCGAATGTACAAACAGTGATTCAAAATTATAATGAAACCAAATCACTGAAAAACAAAACCAGATGCGGTCACCCTCCAAAAATTGACACACGTGTAATAAGACATATACTAACTTAAATCCGAAAAAAATAGAAAAAAAACAGCAATAGACATAGCTAAAGATATGGAAAATGCCGAAATTGTTCTTGTACACCCGGAAACAATGCGAAGTGTATTAAGGAAAAGGGGATTTAATAGCCGCATTCCGCGAAAAGAACGTTTATTAGTGCTAATAATATGAAAAAACGTATTAAATTTGCAAAGCTGAATTTTGATATAGATGAAACGTTTTGGAAGAACGTTGTGTTCAGCGATGAGAGCAAATTCAAGCTATTCGGATGTGATTGTGCAAGCAGAAGGTATGGCGCTAAAAGTACGAGGCGCTCCTTCCGAAAAATGTAATTCCGACAGTAAAGCATGGAGGAGGATCGGTATTGGTATGGGGTTGCATGTCGGCAACTGGGGTAGGAAACTTAGTGTTTATTGACATAACCATGGATTGATTCGTATATTTGAACCTCATCCAACAAAGTTTGATGGAATTGGTGCATAAAATGGGTCTTACGGAAAGCTGATACTTCCAACAAGACAACGACCCCAAGCACACAGCGGTTGTTGTTAAGGAGTGGTTGCTGTACAATGTACCAAAGCAGCTTCATTCTCCTCCCCAGTCGCCGGACTTGAACCCCATCGAAAATTTGTGGGATGAGTTGGACCGACATGTTCGAAAAAGGACAATAAAAAACAAACATGATCTTAAAAATGCACTTATGAAAGAATGGTCGAAAATTACAATGCAAATAACAACAAAACTAGTATTTTCGATGAAAAACATTGAGAGCAGTTTTAGAGAGCAATGGCGTACCAACAAAATTCTAAATTGTTCTTTATTTTTGTTTCCATTAAACATTTTGTAAGAAGTATGTATACTTTTCTGTGTTGCGAAAAATGAAAATCTGTGTTTTTTTTAATAAATCGTTTGTTTCTGAAATTTTTACTTATCGTTTTAATTTATTTTAAGTACAGATTTAACCTATATATTTTTTTTTGTAAGGAAAGCTTATACTTTGATCAGAAAAAGTTTTTAAGGGGGGGACGTATATATATCTGTGTGACTGTATACTTTTTTTATCAACAATTCAGCCGAATAACAGTTTAGCTACAAAGAAATAAAAACAAGAAGACAAAATTGATGGCATTTTCTTTAAAAAAATACAATTTAAAGGTATGAGTGGATTTAACTCTGTTCAGCAGATTAGAGTTTTTGTTTTAAATCTGTTTCAAATAGGGAATAAATAATTGAATTAATTTTTGAAAAATTTAATTTTAATGTCATTTGAAAGATTAATCAATTTTTTAAAATTTTGTCCTTCGGAGTATTTCAATCCGATTAGAATAGAAATAAAAAAGATATAACGATTTATCTAAACCGCCTTTGCTTCAGATAGACAAAATCGCAAAAATATGATTTATATATGACGATTAACGAAATGTTTCCAAAACGTGAACAAAATCCTAGCGTAACAAAAAAAGTCCAATGGAGCAACAACAAATCAAGCAAAAAAAATGTAAACAAATGTAAACAAAGTCAGACATGTACATGTTGTGCTAGCAACACAAATTGCTGCAAGCGATTACTCGTTAGGTTTCCTACGCGTCGGGTCTCTTGTCTTGTACGTACAAATTTTTCATTCCGTACCGGACCTTTCACATGCAAGGTCTATATGTATTAATAGTCTCTGTTCAGAGTATACTCACAAGAAATAAGTATAAGTAAATATTAAACCTTGAACACATGCTACTCATATCCATCCACTCTTAAATTTTAATACTTATGCTCAATTTGCTCAATGATAGTCATAAAGTACTTAGAGTTATCGAAAATTTCCAAGTCACTTGCGTAGCTGATAGCTAGCTGCGCTAGGATTTTTTGGGGAATTACGTACAAACAGATAATAAAACTTGTGATGTTCAACTCAGCAGTTCGCAGAAAGCTTTGCGGACAAGCAGTATGGTAGCGCTTTATAGTATGGCAAAACCACTTTTATTGGGTGTGTTAATATAATGTGTATTATGTAAGGTTTTGCCGACAACATTAAATATTAATTGGTTTTATGAATATAGAGTATAAGTAAACGAATAAAATCTCACGCACCACGGTGGGGCGATTCCATACAAAGGGTTGGACATCCAGAAAAAAGTGCAACTTGCAAATTATTATAATATTTTGATACATTTCGATAGAAATATATTTGGGCTATTTGAATTAGGCAGTTTTTTTATTTTTAAGTGCGTACTTTTGTTTTTGTAAAGCATCAAAGTTTATATTTTGTAATATAAAAATGTATAGTCTTTTTTTTAAAGACCTATAAAATTTTGTTAAACTGCTTAATTGAACAGATCTTTATATTTTATGAAAGGGTATACTCTAAACTTTTAAACCAGATATTTTGTTTTTAAGTTTTTTTGCTATCCCGTTATTGCGACAAGGAATAAAAATTAAAAATAAAAAAAATTAGTAAATTTGAAAAATAAAAAAATGGCCAGGATACGTTACAAATAGTGATAGTAAAAAATGTTTAAAAAAAATTAGCGCGCGCCATCCAGCGCCTTCTGAGAATTTCAATATCAAAATTGTATTCCTCGGGTTTTTTATAGCATTTCTCACAAAGTTTGCCTATTACAGCATAACTATAGGAACTGATTCAGTTTGATTAGCGATAAAAACTTGCGAATGGATAAGAAAACAAGTTTAGGATACATTTATTGTTTTAACTCATTCCGGCCCGGCTCCGTGACCTTTTGTAAAAGGAAAAAATAGATATTTTGCTTTGATTGCGGCATATCATCCATACTACTAAAGTTACGTAAATTTATTATGCTAAATAAGTGTAGACAACTTTAATGAAAATATTTTTGAATACTGTTTATTTATCTGAGACGTCTGGTTCTTGAGATATATTTTAGACACGATGCAAATATTTTTAAGAATTCCAGTAAAAAAATTACATAAACTCTTACAGTACAGATAAAAGGTATGAAATCCACCTAAAAGTGATCTGCCAATAAACGCAGTTGTTATATCTTTAACCGTTAATAATGTATATAAAATATATTTTAAAAGTAGTGAACATAATTATGTTTGTGACAATCAGAAAATGTTTCTGCGAACATATTGCTTATATGATAATGCAGTGTACATAATATATTCATTGCAACAAATTAGCTTGTTTGCAGTGAACATAACATTTATGGCAAACATAGTATGTTTCTTGTATAAATAAAATTGTTTGCTACAAAAGAGTTTTTAAATACATACATTAATATCATCTCATATTATGTTTGCAGTAAACATTTTTTTCTGCGTGTATAATAACCAAAATGTAAAGATTATGATAAAAGCATTTGAATCAACACCACTATACTATTTTGCTGATGACGAAATTAAAATTGTTTAAGGTTTGTTAATAGATGTGGTATTGCAAGGCTCTGGTAAAAGTCATGATCGTAACACTGCTCGAAAATTTTTTACTAATTACAAGAAAAAATTCAGAAATCACTGGAGTAGACGAAAATTTAGTTTAACGATTTTATGTTATATTGCAGGTATACATATACATGTATACATATATGAATTATTTTGTTTTACTTCAATGCGTAAAAATGTTAATATATTTCAGGTCATAGCATTTGGTCTTAAAATTAATATCACAAAATTAAAAATTTCTGTTTAGAAACAACAAAATTTTACGTTGAACTTTATGGTTGGTACTACATGCCTGTCACTGTACATAAAATATTAATGCACAGTACATAAAAATTAATGCATAGTTCAAAAAGCGATAGTACCCATAGGTCAGTTATCCGAGGAAGCGCAAGAGGCCAATCACAAACTATTTCGGTTCTTCAGTTCAATTCAGATCTTTTGCATGCCCTTCTGCTCAATTCAGATACAGTACTTTCAATCCTTGGTTTTAATAAAAAATCACCACAAAGCTATCTGATTGTAGAAAAATACCTTTTTGGTGAGGAAAGTGAAAACATAACTTTTACAGATAATGTCGAAAATAAAGCATATTGTATAATTATGTGTGGTATAAATATATCACTGTTTGCATTTAATATTACATATAATTTGTTTTAAATAGAGATGTATGCTGTCTTTTACACATCTTTTAAATGTAATAAGATAATAAATTCTTGTTTAAAAACACATTGTGTCATAAAATACAGATACGAAATATCGCTAAACACAAAAAAAAAATGGTTTTTTACCATGCTTTTTTCGGTCTCCTAGACCCGCTGGGATGAAGGGTAAGGGATTTCATGAGAATTTCTTTTAAGAGACATGTTTAAAATTTGGCTTAAATACGTCAAATGGTTCCAGAGTTACAATCAATTATTTAAAGCAATATGCGATGTCCAGCCATTTGTATGGGCTCGCCCTCCGTGCGCACGTACAATTCCACTTTTTACAGCATCCAGTGCGTATTAAACATAAGTCAAAGTTGTTTTTCGGAAGACAAAGTATTCGATGTTTTATATATTTGTTCTACTGTAAGCAAACAAGTAAACATAAAGCAACCCAATAAAGAATTAGAAAAGCTTGATAATTTCTAAGGGGATTTGTCTGTAGTAAGGAGATATAAAAATTTGTCGTGCTGCTTGTTTGATGATTGCCTAAGTTTTTGTTGTTGTGGCGTTACTGGTTCTCTAGATATTGCGAAAAATGAGATCCATTTGTATGGGAGGTGGCACTCCCACTTGTCCAATCACGCCTTCTTTTGACACATTTCCTTTAAAAGATGCACTTGAATTCTGCCGAAGTTTCTGTTGTTATGGCTTTACTTGTTTTTCAGATATTGCGAAAAATAAGATCTATTTTTATCTGAGGTGCCACGCCCACTTGTTAAAATATTTAAAAACCCTTTTTGTAAAGTCATCAAAATAATTTATTCCCCTTAGTTTGTACCAATCATTCCATTGTGCAGTGATCTGTATGGCTCGCACAAGACTGGTAGTGCAGATTTAAAACATTTCATAACAGACTTGTTTATGGAGAATTCATAATTTTTATTTTTTTTTTTTATTATTTCTAAATTTGTATTAATATGTAAAATTTTTTAAAAATTTTCTATGTGGTCTAGAACATTTTTTAAAATCATTTTTGTAATTTAACGTGTATTACGAGTATTTAGCCCAAAAATCAAGAAATTTTAACAAGCCGTTACTCAGCAAAATTAATTTTACTAAAATAGTGGCCTAAAACTTAAGTCTTTGTAACTCATTGAAAAAAACTTTAAAAAAATTGCAATTTCTTTTTTTTTCATATACACTTCAATAATATCCATAAAAGATATAAAAATGACGACTTCTTGTTTTAGGTGGCTAGTTTCACGAATTTTCACTCATAACATTTTAATTATTGCTTATTAGTGTTCGACTGAATATTCCGTTACGGCCAGATTCTGCCCTTTTTGTCAGTTTCGACTAGTTTCGGCCATATTGAGGCCTTTTTGAGAACTTTTGGTAAAAATTTCTTGCATCAGTCCTTTACTTCGAATATATAAGGTTTGGTTTATTAAAAATATTCACAACGCATTGTACAAAACCAAAATTATGAATTCGTCTATAATTTGATATATCGTGTTAGCACAAAACATTTTGGTTAACTTTATGCGTTCGATACTATTATTTTCGATTTTATCATCTCTATTGTAATTAGTATTAAAGTTTTATAGGAACTGAAGCCAAAAATTGATAATTCAACTTCCGAACGAATTCTGTGTGTGTGGAAAAAGGAAAAGAAAACGATATATTTCTATTTTTATAATACTAAGCCTTTAAAAAAAAATAATTTGTTTTGTAGTTCTATAAAAATGTACATTGTAGGTATATGCTATTTTGAGTGTGTTCGGAAGATATTAAGTATGCAATACTTTTGTAATAAAAAATAAAATAAAAAATTATCTCATTTATTATTATAGTAAACTTCAATTATTATAAACTGCAATATGCAAATAATACTTTTTTTTATATTAAATTTTTTTCTTATATGTATGAACGTACTTTTGTTTCCTTTTAATTCAATTAAATTTGCGGCTGGGTGTTCCCTCAAACAACGTTGTGCGTTATGCCAGCATTGTGCCGCAGGAGAAAATGAGTAAGATTAGAGTATGATTAAAGGCTGGATTAGCCAAGCGTAAGGTAACGTAGCGCGACGTTGCCAATTGTCAAGCTAAAATCTGTTTAATGATAAATGTGTACAAGTCGTTACCGAAATTGTAACGTGGCGTGACGCAGCGTAGAAGTCTGTAGAAAATAGATTTCTACGCAACGTTACGATTTTTGGTAGTTCGACAGCTGTGTTACAAGCGAAAAAATTTGTTTAACTTCACATTTTTGTAAATTTTAATACTATATAAGAAAGAATGCAATCTTTTATTGACGAGGAGAAGTAAATAAGCCTTCTAGAATAAAATGAGTGCCCTGCACTACGTTGGATTACGATTTCCTTCCGAAAGTCAGAAGGTAATCGCTTATCCTCGAGGCAACGTCGCACTGTGGGATTTTGGCTGCAAAAACCCCCTTTTTTGAGTGTAAAATATCAAAAATGTAATGATGCAGTTTTGTAGAGAATTGTTTAATTAAGATAAATTCATCATACAATTTTTTCTACAATTTTTTTTTTTACAAAATAACGCGGTAAAGTCACCTAAACGAAATTCTGCAGTAACTGCCTTAGATTTTCATCCCATTTCAATGGGCTGGAAACATAATTTATTTTTCTCGTATCTATATGATGTAAGTATATTTGAAAAATATAGTATTTCAGCATTAATTTAGAAGTAAAGGAATTGCATTACCGTAATATTTTAATATATATTTAGGTTCTTTTTTGAAGGCACTCAAAAAGTCAGTGTTTTTAGTTTTTCTTGGACAAAAAAAAGGTGAGCGTTATCGATCGTTGTGTTCTGGTTGCAAAAAAATTAAAGGTGGGACTGTCTTCTTTAAATTCACTCAAAAAAATCCACCAACTTTTCTCAATATTTTACAAACGCATAAATTTTATAAAAAAAGTCAATAGTATTACAACGAAATTTTGCAATTAAATGTAATAAAAAAAGTGTGCCTACTTTTAGGCATACACTTTAGCAACAATTTGTTAATAACTGATTGACAGCAATTCCAAAGAAAAGCATAACAAAATAAAAAACAAAAACATATGATTAGGTAAATAAAATTTGGTAGACCAAAAGTGTAATAAAATTGTGAAAAATAATTATTAAAATGAGTTCATTTTCTGTATCATATCATGAATTGTGTATGGAACTTATTAACTGTGGTAACAATGTTAATTTATTAACGGATTTTATAAAAGCAAAAAACTCGGTGCTTACGATTAATGAAATCAAAATAGTGACAAAAAACATTCATAAGCGATTTCTTGGTAATTTTTGTAAACGCTGGGCGGAATCGCACAAAATAAAAGCGTATTTCTTTCAGAAAAATGATGTCTGGCTAAAAAGTAAGTTGCGAAACAAAAATCATTTATTGTTAACTTTGTAAACCATAACAAATTTTTTTAAGATATATTTGAAGTATCACTTGCTGATGATCAACCTTGTTGTTCAAGGAACAAGGGAAGGCCAGTTAAGGAATTCGATGATTGCAAATATCGTAGTAAAAGGTACAAAGCTGCCGATTTAACATCCCAGTACAGCCAACAACAATTAAAAATGGCAATTCCTTCGCAATTTCATATATTCCTTCGTCTACTGCGCTAGCGTTATTGCTGGATGCAGAGTTAACAAAACATCAATACGAAACAATAAAAAATGTTTTGAAAGGAGAGGGATATGATATTTTACCACCTTATATAAAGGTATCTGAGGAGAAGAAAAAATGTTATCCCAATGAAATCCGAGTATCAGAAAAGGAAGCGTCTGCAAGCTTGCAAAGTATGATGGATCACACCACAAAGCGTCTCTTTGAAAGTTTTTCAAGCGAAAAGGTTAATGGTATGACAAATTCAAATTACACTCTTACGTCGAAGTGGGGTTGCGATGGTTCTTCGGGTCATGCAGAGTACAATCAGAGTTTGCCACCTGATGTAAGCGATAGAAGTCTGCTATTAGCATCGATGGTGCCTTTAAGTTTGAAAACAAACACTGAAGAAGAACAATGGCGCAATAAAAGTCCATCATCAACAAGGTATTGTCGACCACTTTTCTTCGAATTTACTAAGGAGACTAAACAAAAAGTGTTAACCGTTGTTGAGAACATTAAATCAGATATTGCTGCTTTGGGGAAAACGAATGTTGAAGTATTCGGCAAACAGTTCAATGTAACGCACAATTTAGTATTTACGATGCTAGATGGAAAAACGGCTCAGACAATTACAGGTACAGCTTCATCCGCCGTATGTTACATTTGTAATGCAAAGCCCTCTGAAATGAACCATTTGTACAAAATTTCAATGAAGAGTATTGACAATGAGGCTTGTAAATTGGGCATTTCGTCATTACACGCCCGAATAAAATTTATGGAATGTATACTCCATATAGCGTATAACTTGCCTTTTCAAAAGTGGTCTGCGATCGAAGCAAGAAATAAGATTTTAAAACAAGAGAACAAGGATCGAATTCAGACGGCATTTAAAGAAAGAATGAATTTGCGAGTGGATGCTGTACAACAAGGATCTGGCACTTCGAACAATGGCAATACCTCAAGGCGTTTCTTCTCCAATCCTGCACTTGTTGCTGATATAACTGGTGTTAATGAAGAACTAATAGATCGCTTCCGAATCATTCTGCAGATAATAACGTGTGGACAGAAAGTTGATAGTGTGAAGTTTCAAAAATTTGCATGGGATACAGCTGAGCTATTTGTTCAAAAATATAAGTGGTACTTTATGCCTGTTACTGTGTATAAAGTACTTATACATGGAAAGGACATTATTGATGCAGCAGTACTTCCTATTGGTATGCTATCCGAGGAAGCAGAAGAAGCACGCAATAAAGATTACAGAAACTATAGATTAATGTTTTCTAGAAAGTGCAATAGAACTGCAACAAATACTGATTTTACTGGTTTTCCATCGTCTGCTTGCATCATCTGATCCATATATAAGTAGTATAAGACGTCAGCCGCATAAAAATCTGTTAGAACTAGATGATGTAGTTAAAGAAATGATAGTTGAAGAATAAAATTTATAATTTATAATATAATTTTATAGTACAAATTTGACTTTTATTTGCAATGATTGGTTAATTAAAAAAAAAAACGCTAAGCCATGGCCCCCTAATTTTTTTTGCAAATGTTCAGCTAATATATTAGTCTAGTTATTTATATAGATGTAAGTGCTGCTTGGCATCGATCACAAACTACAAAGGCTTAAATCTGTTTTTTTGAAAATCGTGAAAAATTAAATTTATCATATGGGCGTTGGGCGTGGCACTTAAAATTTTAATATAATTGAGGACTCAAATGCAACCACTGGTAGTAATTTTTATTAATATACATATGAAAATAAGGAAAATACAACGTCTTTTAGTTTTACGTCATATGGGAGGTAGGCGTGGTTGTGGGCGGATTTTAACAAAAATTTATTTTTCATCTAATTTGGCAATATGAGAGATGTGTGCCAAATTTCAAAGCCCTACCTCGATTCCTTCGATTTTTTGCAGCAGCTTGTATGAAGAAATCCCACTGTGCGTCGCACTACGCTACATCCCGCTGCGCCACCTCACGTTACGCTTGGGTAATCAAGCCTTAAGAGTCAAGTACTTATGGCTATGATAAATATTTTTATGAGTATGAATGAATATAAATATAGTGAAGTCATGGGTAAATGATAAGTATACTCAAATTATGAATCACTCGTTGCATATCTCTGTTGTGGAACAATAAAGCTTGTTTAATAAGCATTCCGTAAGGATCACATGCTTGCTCGCTCAATCAGCGTCCGCAAATGTTATGAAGCGTTAAGTAATGAGGCGACGGAACAAATTTGAAGAAAAAGTTATGGCGCGTTGAGTTAAAATAGCCATTACTTTTAAACTAAAAAACAACACACTTTAAAATTTTTTTGTATTTTTATTTATACTTTGAGCAATATTTGTGATTTTGTTCAGATCTTTTCATGCTCCAGAACATAGTTTTATCACAATTGGTTTTCAACGGTTAGTTAGTAAACAAACAAATATTGTTCAAATCGAAGAAAAAATTTTTAATAAGTATAACTTTCCCTTAAAAACATACACAAATTTTATGAAAATCGGTTGAATGGTTACTAAGATGCAGAAAAAGAAGAAAATAAAAACCAAAGACCTCTAAATTATAAA
The DNA here is from genome assembly GCA_963920525.1 of Dichetophora obliterata. NCBI lineage: Eukaryota > Metazoa > Arthropoda > Insecta > Diptera > Sciomyzidae > Dichetophora > Dichetophora obliterata. Next base: position 111,030,431 of record OY986436.1, on the reverse strand, counting down.
TGCCAATAACTTTAAAAATAAAAAAAAAATTTCGACTCAAAATTTTGAGAAATGATTGTGCTAGTAAATAGCTACCGATTTATCGTATTTTCATTAAAAAATAAAAATTGTCGAAAAAAGTGATACGTTTCACGAATTCTGACCCATATCCATTTGAGGGTCTCATTGGTTCAACTGTATCCATTGCTACTGTTTCAAATGTTGGTATTGCAATTATTTATGTAGTTTTTAACCATTTTCGATACATTTTTCCAAATATTTTTAATTGATAATTTAATACAGCTTTGATTTTATTTGATTTGATTTCAATTAACTGTAATGTTTATTTGTTTAATTATTTTATAATTGCAATGTAATTTTTATTGTAATTTTTTTATCTTATAAGTTATTTAATATTGTTATAATAGGGGTATTCACGGGTTGCGAATTGCAAGAGTGTGACATTGTAAGATATGTTGCGTACTAAAGCGTGAACACCAATTTTGCAACTTATTTAGGCAAAAAAAAAATATATTTCGAATGAACAGTAAACATATTGCCACCTCATTTCAAAATCACAAAAAGTTGTTAGAATCAACGTACAAACTTAAGCTTTTTAAAGTTTTACCCAGGTGGCAACTATGTTTGAGAACAACCAAAACATGAATCAGCTGTTTAGCATCACTGCTTGTTTTCTCGCAATAGGTTTGGGCAGTGCGTGATTCAAGAAGAGTTGCAAAATTGCTTCTAATGTGTTTGTTGTTGGAGTGATGCGAAAGTTCGCAATCTTGCATTTTCGCAGCGTCGCAACTGCGTTTCGCATCAACCCGTGAATATCCCTATTATGTTCATTGATGTTCTATAAAAGACTAAGTCTTATTGTACTAAATTAATTAATAATAATAATATACTTGTGTTTTAATTTCGCTATGCATCTCTTAATAGCTATATGGGCATTTCCACAGAAAAGTCTACCGTGACCAAAAAATTAAAACTTATTAAAAACTTTTTATTTTGTGATATTATCTAAGAGAAACATTTTAATTTTATTAATTTAAGAAATTAAACTTACTAAAGAAAGTTTACTTTTTGTTTTAGTAAAAATGGAAGGTATTGGCTAAAGATAACAGAAAAGGACATAACAGAAAAGGAATGCCCATATGTCCTCCTAATATTGAGTCATGATTTTCTTTAATTAGTTGCAGCTGCTCAACTTTATTTATTATTTGCTTCGGGGGCTAATACAATTTGGTTTTCAATTTTTCTTTATTACTTTTCTGTATCTCCTCAAATATATTTTTCAATTGGTGCACCTTTATTATTTTAAATATTATGTTCTTTTTTAGCGCTAATATCTTTATATCTTGTTCTTTTGCTTTTGACACTAACTTTCACAGAACCAATTTTAACTCTGGTAAAGATTTTTCATAAAGTATCGAATGAACTTGATTTTGAGCTATTATTATATTTTCATATTCATGTATCTTTGATGTCAACTTCCCCTGAAGCAATTTTAACTCTGGTAAAGATTTTTCGTTAAGTATCTTCTTAGCTCTTCTAATACTTTCATTCTTATTGGCTATTTCATTACATATAAATTTTAAATTTTTTAGACGTCTTACTTCTGAAAATGATATAGCTTCCCACCCAGCTAGAACAGTAACTGTTACATACGGCGTATATAACACGAGCGGTCACACGATTTGCGTTACGCGTCCATATAAAATTTTTCATACAAAACTTGTGACCATTGCTCAAGCGGCTTTAGTCAACTTGCTTTAGTCAATAATGACTAAACTCAAAATACCGTAAAAAAGCGATATGGAATTTACTTTATTGCCAATTTTTGCAAGTATGCAGATATAAATTTTTTGCCTAGAATTAATCACCACTTATGTCTGCCACTTATGTCTTATTTGTAACAGTTCATGTATTTAAAAAATGGGTTGTAGTTCGTGCAATTAAATACGTTTTTTACGATACTTTGAGTTTAGTCGTTATTCCTTGTGACCACAGAAATATTGATCTCTATTAAAGCGTATGCACTGAAGATCAGTGGAACATTTTTTTATTACTGAAGTATATGAAGACTATGTGAAACAAATCGAAATCATTAATATATATATATACAATTCTATTTTTAAGGACGATATTTTGAACAGATTTTAAAAAAAAAATTTCAAATTCGTGAGAATATCGCACTTTCTGAAACAGTGCGCCAACTGAAAAATGTATTTAGTATAAGCTGTAATAGTACTATTCAACACATTCAATTTAAATGTTTTTAGAAGTCTCCAAGTGCTCTGGAATCAAAGTTATAGTATTTTTAAGATTTTGCAATTCTAGAGTTGTCAGATCTGCGAACGCTCATTTTTCATCTCTAGATATTTCAAATCCAGAGTAAAATGCGTAGAATGTACGATTTTAGATTTTTTATCGATTTTAAAGCAATATGTCTGCATTAATATTTTTTGAAATTTCACTCTTATAGTATTTAGATTATTATGATAATTAATTACACTGTGCTACAGTGGAAATGTACTTGTACTCTTTTTAAGTGACATAGTCTAAGTTATAGGTCTGGTCAAGTACAATACGAAATCATATATTAAATTGTTAATACACCCCCAAAATTTAATTTAACCGTGAAAAAACTGATTTTTTGGTACTTGACACATTACGCAATAAGCAACTCAGCAATTTTTCAACCGATTTTCGATTTAAAAATGGTTTTTGAAAGATGAAAGATATTGGTTTATTCATTTTAAAAGTAGTTTAATGTAAAAGTAACAAAATTGGAATGTTAAAAAGGATATTTCCGAAAAGGGAAATAAAAGAAATGGTCATTCGTATTCAAAAAATACAACAATTTTAAAAGAAATCAGAAATATATTTAATATGAGCTTTAAACTGATACATGAACTAATTTTAATACACCAATTTTAAAAGAAATAATAAAAATTTATTAAATATGAGCTTTAAACTGATACATGAACGCTACCAAGACCAATGAAGGCGTAATTTCTTACTTATAAACAAATTTAATAACTCAGTAAATTTTAATACAATTTTCTTATATTAACACTAACTTTCCGCTCTGAATTTAACTTTCAGAAAATAGTTACGTTTGTAGTAATTCTTAACAAAACTTTGGCAGTAAAAATAATCGTTAAAGTTAAAAAGTTAAAAAAGGATAAAAATGTTATGTTTTGTCGTTTGAAACTCAAAACATTTTTATTCCAGTTATAAATATATGTAAATATTGTAGTAAGGAAAGTATTATCTTTTATCTTTTCAAAACAGTTAAATCGAAGATCGGTCGAAAACTTGCTGAGTTGCTGATTGTGTAATGTGCCATGTACCAAAAAAATCGTGTTTTTAACGGTAAAATCAAATATTGGGGTGTATTAACAATTTCAAATATAGTTCCGTATTGTACTCGACCAGACCTATAACTTAGACTATGTCACTTAAAAAAGAGTAAAAGTACATTTCCACTGTAGCACCGTGTAATTAATTATCATAATAATTTAAATACTATAAGATAAGAGTGAAATTAAAAAAATATTAATTCAGAAATATTGCTTTAAAATCGATAAAATATGTAAAATCGTACATTCTACGCATTTAACTCTGGATTTGAAATATCCATATCATGAAAACTCTAGAATTACAAAATCTTAAAAATACTATAACTTTGATTCCATAGCACTTAGAGACTTCTTAAAACTCTTAAATTGAAGGTGTTGAACAGTACTACTACAACTTATACTAAAAACATTTTTTAGTTGACGCACTCTTTCAGAAAGTGCGATATTCTCACGAATTTGAAAAAATTTTCCTAAAATCTGTTCAAAATATCGTCCTGAAAAATAGAATTGTATAAACAGCTGTGGTCAAAATAATAGCAGTACTCTTATTTTCAGATATATTTGTATAAAAAATATTTGCCTACAAATTTCGGATCCGGTAAACCCATTATCGTTCCTATATGTACTTTCAACGCTGGTTCAAAATCTGTATTCAGTTTCCTCCTATATTGTAAAATTTTCCAGATACAGGGTGTTTTACGTTTTTGGCACGTGTTTAGTATTATTGATCTAGAATCTAAACTACTAACCATAAAATAAAAAGTAATATTTTGTATTTTAGAAAAAATATCAACTTTTCCATCAATATATCAACCACTATCGTGTCATGTGCTGTAAAGGAGCTAAAATTTTGAGAGTATCCAACGAAATATCAACAAATTTTGTATCTTTTGTTTTAGCGAAGCTGTAATCGTCAAAATTTAAAATGTCTGTTTTTCATGTCAAAATACACTTTAATCAGCAGTTTTTCTATATTCTAACTTTGGATGATAACAGCTCCGCTAAAATAAAAGATACAAAATCTGTTGATATTTCGTTGAATAATCTCAAAATTTTAGATCCGCTACCGCACATGACACGATAGTGGTTAATATATTGATTGAAAGGTTTATATTTTTTCTTAAATACAAAATATAAACTTTTATTTTGCGGTGAGTAGTTTAGACTCTAGATCAATAATACTAAACATCTTCCAAACACGTAAAACACTCTGTATCTTGAAAATTGTACAAAGTAGGAGGAAACTGAGTACAGATTTGAAACCAACGTTGAAAGCACATATTGGAATAATAATAGGCTTACCGGCTCCAGAATTTGTAGACTAGTATTATTTATCTAAACATGTCTGAATATAAGAACACTGCTATTATTTTGACCGTAACTGTATATTAATGATTTCGATTTGTTTCACATAGTCTATATATGCTTCAGTAATAAAAAATGTTCCGCTGATCTTCAGTGCATACGCTTTTATAGAGATCAATATTTATCAAACAACTACGAAAAAGTCCAATTTTTACGATATGCGGACATTCTAGGGCGTGGCGCCACCTAAAGAAATCAATTGTGGACCTTCTCCTTGCACAGGTTTTTTATTTATGAATTAAAGCACCAGAAAAATGCTATTAGTGAATAAAAAAAATATGCACCCTACTGCACAAGCCCTCTTGAAGTTAAAGGCTTTTTAAGTACTTGAATTCAAATATGTATCCAAACTTGAAAAAGCAAGCTCTAGCCAGCTTTCAAAAATACTAAACAGATACAAGTCATATCCATGCTAGCTCGTTGGCTTGGCTTGTTTAGACTTACTTTGTCGGGCAGAAAGTTGAAAAGCTTGAAACTATCGGCAAAAGCGTGTAAGCTCGCAAGTATGCAATTAATTGAATTGAAAGCAAGTATCCAAAAAATGCAATGCGCTTGTGTAGAGAAAGCTTAAGCGTAAAAGGACTTTTAAGGAGTCCTGTGGACTCCATGGTTGGCAGTTTTAGGGGTAGCTGATTTCGGAATTAATGTCAAAATTTAAAATTCAAGATGCCGGATAGAGTTATCACCTTATTTGGATTTGATTTCGAATCTAATGTCACAGTTTTAAAATTTAAGATGGAGGCCAGGGTTGCCACCTAAATTTTTACCACAGTATTGCCACCCAGTAAAATGTATTTTGAAGAGTTTTCAAACACTAGGAAGAAATTGGTCGCTGAATCCGTTGTCAGAATTTCAAAATTATGTAATTTTTTTATAATAGGGGTGCCACCTAATAATATATATTTTTAAAGTTTTATACATGATTTAACAGTGTTAGGGGGTCGCTGATTTCGAATCTGAAGTCAGAATTTTTAATGAAATAATTTGAAAAAATTATTCTCCTTCATTATGGAAAATGTTTTTATATATTTATAGCACAGATTTTATACTTCTTGCTTGGCTCGTTCATATTTTCCATCTATAGGTATATGTAATTCAAGTTCCTCATTATCTTCTTTTGAGTAACTATATTTTAATATTGTATTAACATACGCAAAAAATAACATCAACACCAAGTGGTCAACAACAACAGCTTCGAATTATTATGTTTCAGCAAAACAGCCAACGCATACCAGCTGACCCACATTTATAATTTTATTATGTTAATTAATCAATTCTGTACTATGTTGAAATATTTGTATTTTACTCCAATTTTATTATGTTAATTTAATTAATCAGTTTAGTACTATGTCGAAATACTTGTGTGTTAATCAATTTATTATGTTTTATTAATGCATAAAAAAAATTTTTACGAATACAAGTAAGTTCTTTTTATTTAAGACAGCAGAAAAGCAAACATCAAATTGTCATTCTTTTAGTTTGTTTTTAATTCTTCATTTGGTGACCCCAGAAAATTATAAAGCATCCTTCAACAGTACGACAATCATTCAGGACATCAGAGACAACAATCCACAGCGTGAGCCATTTGGTGACTCCAGAAAAGGACACAACATCCTTCAATAGCACGACAATCATTCAGTTCATCAGAAGCAACAATCCACAGAGTGAGCCATTTGGTGACCCCAGGAAAAGCAGCATCCTTCAACTGCACGACAATGAGTCAGAACATCAGCGGCAACAATCCATCGCGTAAGCCATCCTTCAACAGCATAACATTGCATCTTCATCAATACATTCAGCGGTTATAACCAGTTCAAGTGCTGGGCATAACACACAAAAAAATAAACCACAAGAATCTCCAATAATCAATCAGTTCAAGTACTAAGTGGTTAATTGAAACTTGTACGGAATTTCAAATCCAAAAATTACAAACATTCGTAATGGATACATTCATCAAGATTTTGGAGGCTCAACAAAAAACAGGCGCTGAGATTGAGAAAATTATCATCAACTTCAAAAAGGACTCCGCAGAAAGGAAAAAGACGCGCAATCAAGCGTGGGACAAGTTCGATGAAACAGACACCAAATTCCGCTCACTCATCGACCAGCCAATGGATCGCGAGTATTTTTCGTCGGGCTACTACGACAAGATTAGTGAAGCAACAAACGCCCACATAAAACTGTTCCAACGCGAAATTCAACGGCTTGGAAATGTTGACACTGGGAATACAGCTATACCAGCGGCCATCAGCATGGACTCAATAACAACACAAACTCAACAATTCACCAGCTTGCCAACAACTGCTGATCAGCAAATCGGAATGTGGTGTAGAAAACAAAAGGTAATGATAACATAATTTGAGCGCTTACTCGCAGGCAAATCCTAAAAAGAGGCTCCAACACTATGCTTGGCAGTGATGGACAAGCTATGGGAAAAAAATTGAAGAGGCTCACTTTAAAATTTGGGCTTTGTTTCACAATCCGGATGCCGAAGGATATGACATGCCGTCATATACAGACCTTGCAAACAGGGTAATACTACTTTATGAAGAATTGAAAATCAATATTAAACCAAGTCCGGTAGAGAACCTCTCATCAATACAACTCCCAAAAATGTCTATCGCAAAGTTTGGCTGTGATTATCTGAAATGGCAAACATTTTCAGATGTATTCATGCATGATTCATCGTCAGGCCATACCACAAATTCAAAAAATTTGTTTAAAAACACATGTGTTTGGTGAAGCTGAACGGGCTATTCGACATCTGGAAGACAACTTTGAGATAGCATAGGCAGCATTAGAAGATCGCTTTAACAATAAAAGGGTCTTAACATCGGCTATTCTCCAACGATTGTTAAATCTCCCAAAGCTCACCCCAGAAGCCAAGGCCATACGGAACTTTCACTACACCATTCACGAAAATTTGGCAGCACTTAAAAATCTTGGAATTGAAACCACCAATTGGGATCCATTCTTAATTCATATACTGATAATAAAGTTAGATCATCGAGGTCATATGCTATACGAGCAAGCGCAACGAACCCAAGGAAGCTCCAGCCAATATCAAGGTTCCTCTCATTTCTTAAATCGAAATGAGAGAGCGTTTTAAACCGTTTTCAAGCTTTGGAGGCCATTGGGAATAAAGCAGTAAAGATAAATAACAAACATAATCAAAAAATAGTCTCTTCAGTTGTTAAAACTCCTAAATACCCCAATTGTAAATGTTGTGATATGAGTTCTCATCCAATATATTATTGTGAAAAGTTTCTGAAAATGACTATTGGCGACCGGCTCAGATGGACACAAAAGCAAAAATTGTGCGTCAACTGTTTCCGTGCAGACCACAATTCAAAGGCATGTTCTTCTCATAATTTCAGCAAATGTTCACAAAAACATAATACACTGCTACATTTAGAAAATATTAAAACCAATTCAACTATTCCATGTGATTCAGGTGGCGAAGTTACCTCATCCACGATTGTGGCAGCATCAAATAACATATTTCCAACAATGGACTACGTGTTCTGGCAACAGCCAAAATCTCAATAACAGCAAATAATGGACAATCTCAGGAATTCAGAGCTATTCTTGATTCTGGTTCACAAATTAACTTGGTCTCAGAAAGACTGGTAAAAAGACTAGCTCTAAAGCCGTTCAATTCGTCATTAGTAATTGAAGGCATTGGAAAAGGCTTGAGAAATACCAAACATCGAGCTAATGTAAACATGCTATCATCTGATAAAACTTTCTCATCAAGGCTGGAAGCCTACGTATTACCACAAATAATATCTCCACAACCCACTCAGAACTTCAACATCTCCAACTGGAAACTACCAAAAAACGTCACCTTGGCTGATCCTAATTTCAATCGGTCAGACAAGACTGATATTTTTCTTGGTGCTGACCCTACAAACATTTGTAATCGCAGAAGCGTCGCCAGCGAGCGTATAAAATTCGATACACCATTGCCAGCGAGCTCGCATTTTCATCACCAGCAAATCCTTCGTTGTGAGTAGTTGGTTCCTTACAAGGAAATCGCTAAGGAGAGTCGCGACCGAATCGCTTTGAAGGTTTGCTAGGGAATCTACAAAGCGTCGCAGAAGAGTCTTTGGTGGGAGCCTTAAGCGTTTCGTTAAAAAGAATCGCAGACGAGTCTCCTGGTAGAGTCTAAAGCGATTCCCCTACAAAAATTTACAATCGCAGAAGCGTCGCCAGCGAGCGTTTTAAATTTTGCAACACTATCGCCAGCGAATCCTCCGTTGTAGAGTCTAAAGCGATTAGCTGAAGAGCATTGCTAACTAATCGCTTCAAATAATGGAAGAAATATCCTGAAAAATTTGATTTTTTTTAAATGAAGATCTCATTTCAGGAACAACAAATTTATTACAGCAATATGAAATGAAAAAAATAAAAATAATTCAAGACAATTACAAAAATGTGCGATTGGAGTCTCACTACACATATTACATACGAGTGTTAATAATTATGAAATGGAAAATGATAATAATCCAAGATAATTATAAAAAAAGAGATATTCGAATTTTACTTTACATATGTCGACTAAAAAGGTAAAAGCGCTTAAATGCATTTAAGCCCATGGCGAGGAACGAAATTTTAAAATTTTATTTTGTTCGAAGATTCATACAAAAATTTTCAAAAAATGCTTATAAAGTGGACAGGAAATAAATTTTTAGAGTAGGGACAAGAGCATTTTCTAGAGCTAAGAAAAATATTTTATGTAGTTGACATAACTTAAAAAAGGTCTTAAATGACTTAAGTCCTTTTACCTTTTGCGACGAAATGTTATGGTGAAATAAAAATGTAAGTCCAATAAAAAAAAAAATTAAAATTAGGTTCATAATATTTTGAAGTCTCTTGTTAATTCTTTCTTTAGCATGTACAAAATGTTGTTGCAGTATAGAATTGATTTTAGATTCATCCGCCGTTACGAATTTTTAATGGGACAGATATACAAAAGTATGATTATTGAAGAAGCAAATGAAAAACATAAAAAATTAAAACCTTTAATAACTGAAATTAAGAATAATTTCTGTGCGCTTAGTTTTTCTTTAGTCCCCTTCCAAGAAAAAGTGATAGCCAGGTCATATGTTGCAATTTTCTTCATAGCAGTCCTTAGAAAACATGAGTGGTCATCTCCGCCGACTCTTGATATTTGCAATTTCTGTAAGGTAAAATATTGAAGCTTATAACTTTATGTAGAATAGTCCACCCATACCAATTCAGCGAGTAAGTCGACATTTGTTTGCAAATCCTTATCAAATTGAAGAATATCCTCGACAGAATTCAATGGTAATGTTGGTAATATTATTCTATTCCGTTCAGTTGAGTTGAAAGATACTTTTTTTAGCTGGCGGACCTCATTTCGAAGTGTCATAACTTCTTCTGTTAACCTATCAATTAATTGCTTAGGACTCTCAATCGCGTGCTTTTGGGTCAGTTTTAAGTGTTCCAAGCTCGTCAAGGATTTCGAAGAGTAGTGGCGAGGATTGTGATGCACTATGTTGTTCTTGTGATTAGCCTGTTAAGATAAGTCTAGATTAAAATATATACCCAAAATCGTAACCAGTCAGAGGCAGTTTTCCCCTCCCCTAAATTTGAAAATGTTTAGATATTTTTTAATTTCTTATCGAATCTTGCAGGAATCGATGAAAAAATGGTCTTTCCCTCCAAAATCTCGGCCTGGCTACGCCCTTTTATAGGCGAGTCAATATAGTTATCGAAAACCCCCGAATATTCTTTATATTCTTATGTTTTTTAAAACTGCGCTACAATATTCCGTTAGGAAAAATTTACATATATAAATGATATCTTACCAGGCAACATATTTTGTTAGGGGTCGAATCGATATTGACTATTTATTGCAGGAGACTTTGACTGAAGTTGCGTTTGATGAATACTCATAGAATGTTGATTGTTGAATAAATTGAACTGTTCAGATGATGGAAGTTCTAAATTTTAGTTTATTAGTATTGCTCAACTAGATATAGGTACAAATAAATAAAAAATTAAAGCGATGATAACCAATTTATGTAGTTTATCGATTCGAAAAACTCCATATTTTTCTAAACTAACATTTAAAGAGCAGAATTATGAATTGAATGGGAAAAAGTTTAGGAAAAGATTTGCCTTTTTACTTTAAAAAAGAATTATGATTAATAATGGCTTTCATCGCAATTTCGAAAAAATGTTAGTGTCAAATGTGTTTATTACCTGCATTAGCGAATAGTTGCTGACTTATCCATAGTTTCATGATGTGACAAATCGTAACGAAATCGCCAGATTTAGTGAATAAATTTTACAAAGATTGTTTTCTCGGTAAAGTTTTCCAAACAAATTATTTTAAAATAGATACGAAATTTATCAAAGAAATAGGTTCTTGGAAATACGGTTCAATGTTTTTTATTATTTTTCCTTCAAAAAAAGACAAATTGTTTTTTTGTGTTATTTTATAAATTTTAATAATGTTATTGCCATCAAAGCAGTAATTGTTAGGTTTTTTAATAGCAAGAGAGATATCGAGTTCAGCACTTAAAAAACACCCGTTTTTTAACTTCCCGAACTTAAAACTTTCTTTTTTTTTGCAAATATTTATGTTTTCGAATTAACTTTTTTCCACTTGCCGATTGTAAAGTTGGGTAGCCACATTGTTGCCGTTTTTCAGACTTTTTTTAACTTTTTGAAGATGATTTTCGAATTTAAATGCATTAACGGTATTCAAGGATCCAAAATATTTCGCATCATCGTGAGTTAAATGCCTTAGCGAATTTTCCGGTAGACCAGGTGAATTCAATTCATGGAAAAAGACTGTCGAAAGAATTCTAAACATGTTCGAACACACTAGAGGGACGTCTAAGTATTTTACAATTCTACATATGATTCGCCATAAAATCGTGGGTGAAGCTGATGCAGCTTTAGAATGGTATAGAACGCCACTGGACTGGAAAAAATCCGAAAATGCCTTATTCGGATAAAAGAGATATTGGTACATTAGAGCACCAGATGATGTCTTTGACTCAAAGACAAAATACTATAACTGAATTTTACCAAAAAATATACCAAAACCCATCACTTATACTTGACAAGATAGCTTGCCTAGATATAAGTGACGACGCCATTAACGCCATGACGAACTCGTATAGAGACAAAGCTCTGGACACATTCATCAGAGGTTTGAACGGTGACCTTCCTCCACTGCTAAGCATACGCGAACCAACAACACTACCACAAGCACTTAACATGTGTTTGAAACTAGATAACATGATGTTCAGAATGCATCATGCTCAGAGCAATTACAAGAGAATCAATAACCCCATACCACCTCCTAGACTACCACTTCCTAGACTTCCACCTCGACCAATTTATCACCATGAACCAGTTCAAAGAAATTTTTATCCAGAATTGACGCAATCACCTCAATTTAAATATAGTCATAATTCATACCGACCTCAATATAACTATCAGAATCATTCAAATAATCCATACAGATTTCAATCAAACAATCAACATTTTATGAATAACAGCTCATTTGTTCCACAAAAACCCCAATTTGGTCAATGGAATCCTCCAGGATTCAATAACAGACCACAATTTCCACCCAAACCTCCAGTACCGATGGAAATAGATCCGTCGATACAATCTCGACACATAAATTATCAAAACAGACCGAATTTCCAACAAAATAATTTTCCACAGAAACGTCCAGCTACTCAGCAAGCACATAACCCAAATAAACTAGTCAGACCATGGAGATAATCATCAAGACGAATATGACAGCAACCAAATTTTTGAGCCCCAGTCTGAAGAAGTAGATGAAATTGATAACATTTATTTTTTAGACTAGAAACCTCTTCGCTCCCATATTTCGAATTTTTGGCTAGGAGTGGAGATACTCTTAAATTTCTAATAAACACAGGTTCTAACAAGAACTATATCCAATCCACACGAATAAGAAATCCAATCCTCAATAAAAAACCATTTTTCGTAAATTCAGTTGCTGGAAATATTCCGATCACCCATCACACCTTCTTCAAATTTTTCGGCCCAGAAACCGAAAAACTTAAATTTTTCATTTTACCTTCATTAAAAACTTTTCACGGTATCATAGGCAACGATACTTTAAAGGAACTTAGATCAGTCATTCATACAGACAAAAGTTATATGACAATCCTGTCAAATATCAAAATTCCTCTCAAACAACAAATCACACAAGACATCAATAGTATCGAATTACGCACACCACATCAATGAAGTTCTATACAACCTCGGAAAAAATTTATACTTTACAATAATCGATTTAAAGAGTGGTTTTCACCAAATAGCACTCAAAGAATCAGACAAGGAAAAAACCGCATTTTCCATTAATAATGGAAAATATGAATTCAATAGACTCCCTTTCGGATTAAAAAATGCCCCCTCTATTTTCCAACGGGCTCTTGATGATGTTTTGCGACAGCATATTGGCGTTCGCTGCCATGTCTACATAGACGACATCATAATATTTGGAAAGACTGAGGAAGAACATTTTTCAAACCTCCAAATTGTATTTAAAACTTTAGAAAATGCCAATTTTAAGGTACAAATAGATAAATGCGAATTCCTTAAAAAAGAAGTCGAGTTTTTAGGTTTTGTTGTTTCAAAAGACGGATTAAGAACTAACCCAAAAAAGGTGCAAGCAATCGTAGAACTCCTTCAACCAAAAACCTTAAAAGATTTAAGATCGTTCTTAGGTATGACAGGTTATTATAGAAGATTCATCCAAGACTATGCCAGTTTAGTTAAACCTTTAACCTCACTCTTAAGAGGACAGAATGGACGTTTGTCCAAAAACCAATCAAAAAATACCTCAATAGTTATGAACAACCAAGCAATAGAAGCATGGCAAAAAGCTAAAAGCTGTTTAGTGTCACAAGAAGTTATGCTTTCATATCCTGATTTTCAAAAACCATTCGAACTCACAACAGATGCTTCCAATCAAGCATTAGGAGCAGTTCTTTCGCAGGACTCTAAGCCAATTACATTTTTATCAAGAAGCCTTTCTCAAACTGAAGAATCATATGCAACCGACGAGAAAGAAATGCTTGCCATTATATGGGCACTTACATCGCTACGCATTTTTCTCTATGGTTCAATAAAAGTCAAGATTTACACCGACCACCAACCTCTCACCTATGCTCTCAGTACCAAAAACGCAAATTCTAAGATGAAACGCTGGAAAGCTATCTTAGGAGAGTATAATTACGAATTACTCTATAAGCCAGGTACTAGCAATGTAGTTGCAGATTCTCTGTCTCGCCCACCAAAAAACGAAATAAATTCATTGACACACTACTCAGTTCATAGCGCCGATAGTTCTCCTGAAAATTTAGTTCCATGTGTTGAAGCTCCAATAAACGTTTTTAAAAATCAATTATTTTTAAATTGCGATGACAATTCTTCTTATCAGTTTAAAATAATTTTTCCAGGCTACCATAGACATACAGTCAATCAAAAAAGTAAGTATGCACCCTATGCTAGTAGATTCAACTTTAATTTTTCCGTGCACCCTGTGATCAAATTATTGTTCTTTTGCTTTTATTTGAATGCTTACAATGTTAACATATCGCTAAATTAAAATTTTGCCGTTTTCTTAACTACCGTTAGAGTTTTGAGCGCTTGATCCCCGCAAGCACAAAAATTACATCAAAAAAGTTTGTATGCAAAACGCAGATCGCTTATTTTCTTTGATTTAAACAAATCAGTAAAGCTTAAATAACTGGTTAAAATCCGAAGTAAGTTTTTAAGTTGTTATTAAAAATTGTTTTGAAAACATTTAAAAAAAATTTAGACAACAATGGCGCCACGCGGAGTTGAACTTAGTCAGGACATGAAAGACTTGATAATAAAACTTTTTAAAGAAAAAAATTCTCAAAGATCAATTGCGAAAATAATTGGAAAAAGCAACTTAACGGTACAAAAAGTAATTGAAAAGTTCAAAATAGAAGGTTCGACTCAGAATAAACCGAGATCTGGACGTCCAAGGATATTCTCTGAACAAGAAAAACGTTTAATTGTACGCAAAGTGAAAGAAGACCCCAAAAAATCTGCACCTAAAATACAATCAGAAATACAAAATGAAATTGGAAAATCCTGCAGTCCCGAAACAATCCGAGGTGTGCTCCATTCAGCTGGATTCCATGGTCGCAACATGCGCAAGAAGCCGTTCATAAATGCTACAAACCGCAGCAAAAGAGTTGCATTTGCAAAGGAGCATGAATCAGCTGATGGAAACTTCTGGAACTCCGTTATTTTTTCAGATGAAAGCAAATTTAATATCCATGGGACTGATGGAAGAGCCAAAGTCTGGAGAAAATTAAATGCTGAGCTTGAGGCAAAAAATATGAAGGGCACAGTAAAGCACGGCGGTGGATCTGTTCTCGTATGGGGTTGTATGGCAGCCTCTGGAGTGGGTAAACTCGTCTTCATCGATGGAATAATGGATCGCTTCGGTTATTTAGAAATTTTAAAAAATAATCTTTACGACAGTGCAACAAAACTTGGAATTGGAGAGTCGTTTGTCTTCCAACAGGACAACGACCCAAAACACACTGCGCTTGTAGTCAAGGAGTGGCTCTTATATAATGTGAAAAAACAACTAAAGACACCTCCTCAGTCCCCCGATTTGAACCCTATCGAGCATCTATGGGACCACCTTGACCGTGAAATAAGAAAACATAATATAAGAACCAAGGATGAATTGAAGAGAATACTTTTAGAAGAGTGGGAGAAAATACCAACCAGCGTGACTACAAACTTGGTAAATTCAATGAAATTCCGACTTAAAGCTGTTTTAAACCAAAAGGGCTATCCTACCAAATATTAACATAATAATGATTTTTAAAAAACGAATAAAAAATTTGAATTTTTTAGTATAGATTAGGTTGTGCATACTTACTTTTTTGATGTATTTCTATGGATTATTAAGTTTAAGTTAAGAAAAATGTAAGAAATTTAATTTTTTTTAAAACTTTTTTGTACCTGAAATAAAGTTAATTTAATATTACTTGAAATCGTTTATGTTTCATTTGTTTGAGAACGGTCTTTCTATTATTCTAGGTCACATATATTTTCTTTTTGCGAGTGCATACTTACTTTTTTGATTGACTGTATATCAGAAACGTCTTATACACCTAGCAAACTTATATCTCTCCTTAAACGATACCTCAACCCTTCAGTAATAAACGGAATAAAAACACCAGAAAACGTAATGGGTATTATTCAAGAAATCGTTCCTCTACACTTTAAAAATTATAAAATTAGATTCACTCAAGCAGAAGTACAGGATATTAATAGCGAATAATATCAAGAAAATATTATTATAGAAACACACAATAGGGCACATAGAAATAAACAAGAAAACCGAATGCAGATAATAGAAAAATATTATTTCCCAGGCATGACAAACAAAATCGATCGAATCCTGAAATTATGTTCTGTTTGTGAAGAAAATAAATACGAACGTCATCCAAATCCACCTTTGCTTAACGAAACACCATTACCATTTTATCCAGGACAGATAATCCACATCGACATCTATAATACGGAAGGTAAACTGATTCTCACTGCTCTTGACAAATTTACAAAGTACGCACAGACGAAAATACTTGACGGAAAATCAATAGAAAACGTTAGAAGACCCCTTAGAGACTTAATTTTCTTCTTTGGTGTTCCAAAGTCAATAGTTATGGATAATGAAGCATCTTGTAACTCTGCTTCAATCCTATTTATGATGAAAAACGAGCTCAAAATAGACGTGTACACTACACCACCCTACAGAAGTGAAGCGAACGGCCAAGTTGAACGCTTCCATTCAACTCTAACCGAAATTATGAGGTGTTTGAAATGTGTTGGTACAAGTAGGAATTTCGAGGAACTGCTCGAAAGAGCGGTCAACGAATACAACCACACAATTCATTCCACAACCGGGAAAAAACCAGCAGACCTATATTACGGACGCACAGTTACTTTCGGACCTGATGACTACGAGAAAACAAAAAGAAATAATTTACAAAAACTTCAGGAAAGACAACAGACTGACCTCGCAAGACATAATAAAAAGAGACACCAAATTAAAAATTACTTAGTAGGACAGGAAATATTTGTAAAACAGAATAAAAGACTTGGTTCAAAAGTTTCAAAAAGATTTAAAAAGGAAATAGTTAAAGAGGACAGAGACACTACTATAGTAACAGATAGCGGAAAATTGTTCACAAGAGCAACATACGAAATTGAATTTGTTTTTCTTAAAATTATTTTATTTTATGCTTTCAGAGCGCAACTATCACTTTGGCTTGTATCATGCGAGATACAAATATTGGACTATACGAATGCACAAATTGCATAAAATATCAGGAAATTTTACATAGTTTAGAGGACCAAATCATACATAACATACCAAAACATGACAATGCAAGACTTTTTCTATTACATGAAACAGATCAGATTACCGCAATACTTAATGGATTAAAATTAAATAGAAATAAAAGATCATTGAATTTCTTAGGGACTGCTTGGAAATGGCTAGCAGGTTCTCCGGATCATGACGATTTTGAGATAATTAGCAATAAAATTAATAATGTGCTCGTAAATAATAATAATAATCAATTTATTATAAATAAAAATAATCTAGAAAAAATTAATGAGATAACTCATATAACGAATGCAATTCTTAAAACTGTAAACTCAAGTAATATTTTAAAAAACGAAGTAATTCAGAATATTGAA
The DNA here is from genome assembly GCA_963920525.1 of Dichetophora obliterata. Classification (NCBI taxonomy): domain Eukaryota; kingdom Metazoa; phylum Arthropoda; class Insecta; order Diptera; family Sciomyzidae; genus Dichetophora; species Dichetophora obliterata. The sequence goes on along the minus strand of OY986436.1, from coordinate 111,012,936 downwards.
AGAAAAATAAAAATCATTAAAGATTATTTAATCAATATAGATTATGCCATCCAATGGGCAAAAGTAGGAGTAATAAACTCTTTTATTTTTTCAACTCTCGAAATGAAAATAACACAAGAATTTTTTAAAGGGCAAGATATGCCATATATTAATTTAATAGAAGCTATCGAATTTGGAGAGGTAAGAATAGCCTCAGATTTTTCAACAATTATTTATATTGTAAGTTTACCCAAGACAGATAATGAAAATTGTCAAAAATTGTTAATTAAACCTATTAAACACGAAAACATTACTTTAAAAATTCCTTTCGAAAATATTATAGTTTGTAAGAATTATATTTTAGAAATAAGAAAACAATGTAAAACATTGAATAACGTAGCTATTTGTAAAAGAGAAAACTATTCTAATATTACTGATACCCGCTGTTTACCGAAAATACTAAAAGGACAACCATCAGTCTGTACAACAATTAACAACCAACACATTGGGTCATGTGAATAAAAATCAGCAAATGCTTTTACTGAATTTTTCTAGTAAAAAGTATGGATTTAGTGAATAAAAAAAGCTATATCTATACAGCTTTTTTTATATCTATATCTATATAGCTTTAAGCTTTTTAAGCTATATCTATATAGCTTTTTATATTCACTAAATCCATACTTTTTACTAGAAAAATTCAGTAAAAGCATTTGCTGATTTTTTATTCACATGACCCATTGCCTCAGCAGAAGAGATTTTACCTGGAATCTTACTCCTAAACCAGTTTCAAGGTGTTATAATAACGGAAAATAAAGAAATTAACTTGCAAGGATCATTTTTAATTAAATACCACAGCACTACAATAACAATTGCGAATCAAACCTACGCTAATGAAGAAATTTCAATTGTCAACCCGCAACCAGTTATAGCACAATCCGTAAATGCATCTACTGATTTTGAAGAAATTATTTCACTCGAGATGCTCAAGGAATTACATATGAAAAACACACAAAAAATTTACTTATTGCAGACAGAACACAAAACTAAATTTATTACAAGTTTAGGAATCTCAACCTTCGGAATTGTTTTGCTAATCATAATTATCGCTTGGATTTGGCTCCTTAAAAGACCCACTCCGATCAAAATAGTTTCCAACATACAAAATTGTCATCCCGAAGATCAACAAAACATCCCACAAGATAAGCATAGTCAAACAATAGAATCGGAAAAGAAGGTTAAAAGGATAAATCAGATCCCACTCTTTTAAAAATAAAAGATCAAACGAGGACGTTTGAATTTAAAGGGGGAGGAGTTAACGTAACAAAGATTTATTTTCAACCACAACAAGAACAAGCAATAAAAATGCTGACACCATGTCTACAAATGCACGTGCATCCGCTGCAGTTCGCCAATCCATGGGAACCAACGTGTCAGCAAGTTTTATTAGAACGAATACATCAACTACAGAACGACAATAGAAGCAACAACAAAACACAAAGGCAGCAGCGCAGCTTAAGTTAATATTAAGATATTTTAAATTCTGTTAAGTTAGTTCTAGTTTTGAATTCATACAATAAAGACCGCAATAGCGGAAAAATATTTTTTTAAACAAATTAAACTTTGTTTAATTTAATTTATAGTCTAAGGATATTTGCTTAATCATGTCTTTTTTAAGACTTTCTTTAATTATAGGGTTTTGATTGTGATGGTGTTCTGGCTGGGCTCTTGATCGAAATGAATCATCAGTTCTTATTGCGGAGTCTTGATAAAGTGGGAAAACCATGCGATTTTTACAGCTTTCTCCTTCCTGTGTACACCGTGTGCAGGAATAGTATCCACTGTGCCCTTTTGTGCTAAGGATGAATGCACGTGCTGGAGTATCCATTACAAAGAACCTCATTTTGACTGGAAAACATGTGTTTTTAAATTGAAACCCATCCTCAATAAGGATATGTATTTCAGAAACGAAATCTATTAAAAACTCGCTAGCACTCTTAGGCTTCGAATATCACTCGTAAGCTCCAATTAAAAGTACGTTTGTTGTATCAACAACACTAACCAAGATTGGCCACACTTGCAAATTAGAGCTTTTGCACAGCGGCAAACCATCAATATTAACATCCAGTGTAATTGTGTTTCCATTGAAGTTCGTTGTGCATAGGAAATCAGTTAGTGCATCTTTAATGCCATAGCAAAAATACTTACCAGGACCCATGTCCGTGGTAACAACTTCTCTTGGCGTTCTCTTTAGAGTTCGAACGTCTTTTGGAACATATAAACTGGAGTCTTTTAAAATTACCAGAAGCTCATTGATAGCAATATTGCTTATACCATGTTTGATGGACGAGCCGCAAATTTTTTCTTTAAAAATATTTAAATCTGTCGTGGTTTTATCAACATTTTCTGGTAATTTCTCAGAACTATTGTTACCGTAACTATCAGTATTATTTCCTACAACATTTTCAAAAGCACTTGCATTTTGTTCAGAAATGTTCACAGTAGTCACAAATTCATCGTTATTGTTATTGTTATTAGCACTCACTTCTGTCGCACCCGATTTATAAAATTTTTTTAACAATTTCGATGCTTCTCTCTTGCCAATTCCTCTAATTTCTTTGGTAGACAACATTTTAATTTTTTTTAAATTAATTTCTTACTTAATCCTTTTCCACTTCACTACCCGAACTTTTTTCAACTATTTTATTTTCACTTCTAAAATTATTCGATCTGCTCGCGTTGACAACTTATTTCGAAATGAATGGTTTGAAAATATTGTAATGTGTTTTGTTATTTTTGTTTTAATTAAAAAAAAGGACCTGCCTCGAATTTTTGCCGGCGCTTAAAAACGCCACTGGCTCTAAGTGTTTATTATTTTAATTTGTCAGCCGGCATAAAAATGCACTCAGGCTTTGAATAATTAGGTCAGCTGATTGAAGCTTGTTTAATTAATGATCTTTATTTCGAAACGTCGGTGTTTATAAAGCTAAATAACGGTATTTTTAAGTTTCTAAATCATATACAAAAATGTGCATAATATTAATACATTGTGTTCAATAATATAATAACATAAAAGTGCGTGAGTGAAAAGTAAATATTAACTTAATGCGTAAGTGCGTATTGCAAATAAATATAACTAATATAATAACAATAAAAGAGCGCGAGTGAAAGAAACAGAATATGAACTTAGTGCGAAAGTGCGTAATGTAAAATAAATATATAACCACGGGTCATAGTTACAGTGCAATCAATAAGTTTGTGTACAGTTGGTTGCTTAACTCGGTGCGCACTACTCCCCCATCCTTAAGATAAAAATTATTTTAGAAAAGAAATAAAAAATAATTTTTTTATTTATACAATTAAAAAGTTTCTTATTAAAATCAAATTATTCAATTTGAAAATTGCACTTTAAATATAATATTTTTTTATACATTTCAATTATTTTTATTAACTTTAATAGATTATCTATATATATAAAATGGAATGTGTGTTTGTTTATTTGTTTGTTTGTACCTTATAGGAGACCAAACCTCTGGACCGATCTTCCTGAAATTTTCACAGCATTTAACTGGGACTCTGGCATGATTAATAGGGTACTTTTTTCGACCACGCCCACTTTTACGCCCACTTTTTAAAATTATGTAATGGCTCCCATATAGTTTTTAACAGATTTACTTCAAATTGTATACACATTATACTCCAGGCGAGGTAGAAATAAACATTTCGTACGCCACGCCCCCTTTCACGCCCCTTTTCACGCCAAATTTAAGTTTTAAACTTTTTGTTCTCTGTACAAATTTGTTCCTTCCAACGGATTATTTTTTATTTGGTAGTATATTGCTCTTAATACTGTTAACGTTGCCATATTACTATGAACCACGCCTACTTCACAGCCCCTTTTTTTAATTCAGATACTTATACCACTAACAATGTTTGCTATACAAAATACTTTTTTTGTAATATGTATTTACCTAAAGTTTTATATACTTCTTATCTACAGGTAAGGTAGCCATAGATTTTTTTATTACCAAATCCCCCTTTTTCGCCCCATTTTACTTTAATTATAATTAATCTGCTTTCAATCTATATATACAAAAATGAATGTCTGTCTGTCTGTTTGTTTGTTTGTTTGTGTTTTATAGGAGGCCAAACCCTTGGACCGATCTTCCTGAAACTTTAACAGCTTTTTACTATGACTATGGAAAGAATAATAGGCTATATGAAGTTTTTATTGGACAAAGGGGTGTGGCACTGCCCATATAAACCAAAAATTTAAATCGCCATATTTTGGGCATTTTTTGACCTTTTTGACGTTGGTGCTATTTGGTACATATGGTATTGGCATGATTAGGAATACGAACCAGGAGAAAAGTGGGTGGGACCACGCCCCTTTTTAGGAAAATTAAAACTCGTAATATAGTCTTAACTACTGGACCGATCGTCATTAAATTTTCACAATAGGATATTCTTACGAAATAATAAATTCTTGACTATATAAAGTTGTGATTGGACGAAGGGGCGTGGCCTCGCCCAGTTAACCCAAAATTTAAAATCGTCATATCTTGGGCATTTTTTGACCAACGGCGGCAGTATTTGCTATATATGGTATTGGCATGAATAGAAATACGTACCAAAAGAAAAGTTGGCGGAGCACGCCCCTTTGTTTGCGATATATTGGAGGCTGGACCTGATAGCCGATCTTAAATTTTCACAGCGTTCAGCTTTGACTCAGGAATACTTATTACATGATAATATTTTTCGACCATGCACACTTCTGCACCTACTTTTTTACTACGTTTATTAACGGCTTTACCACAAATTTAAAATACATATTAATTAAAATAGTGGGGTAGCCCCATTCTCTTTCTTCCACCACTGTCTTCAAAACAGCTAATTTTATAATACGTGTTAATTAAAAAAGAGAGTGGGGTAACCCAATTCTCATTCTCCCACAACTGACTGAGAAACAGCTGATTGTGTAATTGCTGCTTTTTGATTGGCCTAAAAATAAAAAGGGGGAGCATGAAGCAAATTACATGCAATTCAGTGCTGAATTCTAATTGGTTTACAACAAAAAAAGAGGCGAAGCATTGCAATAATTAAATTAAATAAATAAATTTTTGTAAATATATAAATACTTTTAATTTTATTTTATACGAGGGGGGTAGCGAAGCACACCGGGTTCAGCTAGTATATTATATATTCCAAAAATTGTTTCAAAGAGATAAATGATATTTGTTACTAAAAATTATACTAATACAATTTGTTTATAAAATTTAAACAATGCAATTGTTTTAATTAAAACGTTTTTAAATTTATTTGAAAATTTTGAATTAAATCCATTTTTTTAGTAAATTATTGTGATATTCTCTGATTTTACCATCTCCTGTAACTTTAGAATTTACTCCATATGTATCAATTATTATATATGGACCATGATATGGTGGTTGGTTTTTTTTTCTATTCATTCATCTTATCATTACTTTGTCACCGATTTTTATATTTAATGGTGCTGAAATGGTATCATTTTTCACTCTTTTAATCTTTGCTATGTTTATCAATTCTTTTGTTTTTTCCAATGAGTATTTTAATCTTACTCTTTATTCCTGCGCATAATTGTCTGTCTTGTAACATTTTGAATTTTCTATTTTATCATTTGGTAGGTTTGTTAATTTGCCAAATATAAGTTCAAAAGGAGTGTAATTAGTGTCAACATGAGGTGTTGTATTGTAAGCAAATGTGAAGTATGGGATCCAATGGTCCCATTCATAATCTTTGCAAAAATTCAATAAAAATTCGTTCAATACTCTGTGGTTTCTTTCTATAGAACCTAAGATCTCATGATAAGGCGTGCTGAATATTTGTTTAATGTTAAGTTGTTTGCAAATCTCCGACATCAACTCATTGGTAAAATCAGTACTACTATCTGATTTAAAAACCTTAAAATGACCATAGATCAAAATTACGTTTTCTATCAATGATTTGGCTACAGTCTTTGCGTCTTTGGTTTTCATTGGACAATCAATGACATACTTCGTTAACTCACATTGCATGGTTAATATGTAGCGGTAGTTATTGGATAATCGCAAAGGCCCAGCAGTATCTATCGATATTATTTCGAAACTACTAGTTCCAAGTGTGTCTGTCAAAGTTAATTCCTCTTTTGTATGTCTGGTTTGTTTGTTTATTTTACATTGTTCACAATTTAATATATGTTTCTTTATCATTTTGTTCATGTTTTTCCAAATGTATTTTTGTTTAATTTTTAAATAAGTCTTTCTAATGCCCATGTGTCCTCCATGAGTAGAATTGTGATATTCCTCAATTAATTTATTCTGTATATCTTTATCGATTATTCTTGTTGGCTCATTGTATATTAAAATTTTAAAATTTTCATTATTTTTTCTTTGTAATTTATTAAACATCTCTTTAAATTTATCCATTGTTACGGTTTCGAATATCTTATCATTTTTACTTAACGCGAGCTCGTTTATATTTAACCTATGCATTTTTGACGACAGTTTCTCCAAAGTCAGCTGTGTGATCGATGGATTATCGCTGCATCTTGCAATAACTTCTCTATTATTTATATTTATTTGGGTACCCTCGTTATTTCTATCTGTTACGAATCTTAATTGTTTTATTTTGTTATTATCCTATTTGGATGTGCACTCCCAAGCAAAAAGTTGATCAGACTTCTTGTTAGCAATGTCACTTGTTTTGTCTGAATTTGTGTTTTGTGTATGTTTATTTGTAACCATACTTCTTGTTGAAGCCAGTCTTTTGTCATCATCATTTGCAATTATTATACTATTTGCAATGAAAACTCTTTTACTTATTTCTTTGTTAAGGACTATACTATACTCATTAACCCTTATATTTATGGGAACCACTGCTTCTACTCGAGCAGGTACTGTAAAATTTTTTTCCTTTAAAATTATTGGTAATGTAAATTCCTTTTCATTTATTAAAAATGTTACCGTGCATGTTTCAAAATCTATTTTAGACATATACTTTCTCAACATGTCACGCCCTATTAAACCATCTGTTAAAATTGGAAATTCATCTTCTACTATGTGGAAATTATGTGTAATTTTCTCTGTTTCAATTGAAAAATTTAAATGTGATGTGCCTATGCACTCTATATTTTCATTAGCTATACCAGTTATTGTTGAAATATTTCTTGTGTCTATTTTATCTATGCCTCCTTGTATTCCTGCAATTCAATATTATGAAATTTGATAAATTTTTATTAAGTTGTTTGTTAGTTCTGGCCTCTGTGGGTTACAATTCCTGCTACCCGGCCATATCTGTTTCCCTGCGCATTGTTGCTGTTTTCAAAATTTCCATTTCTATTGAAATTATTATTTCTGTTGTTATTGTTTATGAAGTTATGATAATTATTTCTGTTATTTCCGCGGTAAAAATTATTGTTATTCTGAAAATTGTTGCTTCTGTAATTGTTATTATTTCTGTAATTGTTATTTTGAGTGTTGTTTTGAAAATTATTATTATTTCTGTAATTTATATTTGAAAAATTTTGATTTCCATTTTGAAATGTATTATTTCTATAATTGCTATTATTTCTATTTGGAAAATGTTGGTTTATATTATTGTAATTTCTGAAGTTTTGATTAAATCTATTATTTTGCTCATTATAGTTTCTTGAATTATTTCTGTTTTGTGTATGTAAAATATTGCTTCTATCTGTCGGAAAATTATGCTCAATAGTCAAGCATCTTTCAGTCGCTTCATTAAAAGACTTTGGCGGATTTGCCTGTAGAATAGTCTGATATTCTGTCCTAACACCTTGACCTTATATATTGCATCTTTTAATTCCTGACTGGGCTTTTCTAAGCTTTGTAGCTCTAAATTGCTCAATTGCTATCCTAATTCTGTTATTTTTTCTCTAAATTCTGAGTTTGTTCTGTGCTATTGAACTAAATTCATTTAGCATTTGCTGTAGTGTTTTTGGATTGGGGTAAGATTTTACCAATAAAGATTTTAAATCAATCAATGTCGAAGGTTTATTCAAACGTCCAAGTATACTTCTCACTTGGTTTGTTAATTTAAAATTGTAGACATATTTAATAAAAATGGCCTTATCTTCATCTTTTATTAAATCATGAAGCAATTCTGCTTTCACTATGAAATCCTCTAACTCTGCATAAACTCCATTAAAAACTGCTAGGTTATTACTTAGTACATTTATGTCAAAACTTGACATTTTTGGCAAATTATTTTCCACCTCCCAAACTGATGATAAATCTAAATCAATTTTACGCTCTTTTCGTATAATTAAATTTTTTATGATTTCAATTCATTCATAATAGTTTTTACTAAATAGTAATATTAAATCTTTACAATTTTCAAATGACAAATATTTTATTGTTTCGTTTTTTAATATTTAAATTTTTTGCATCTTTTCCTTTTTATAAATTCGATTTTTACTTTTTCTTAAATTTTTCTTTAATTTTCCAAGAAATATTATGTTTTCTTTAATTATGTCCATAAATGTATGTCATGACATCAAAACATTAAAATTTTTAATTTTTTTATTTCACATGAATTTCATGTGATTTTATAGTGCCAATAAATCATGCATGCCAACATTTAAACATGTGCAATGATTGATTACGAATAAGAGTACAAAGAAAAAGTAAAGCTGACATTCAGTTTAATGAATGAAAAATATAATGGCAGTCGCACATATTTTCGCGTAGGATGGAAGATTAAGAAAAAAATTTTTTTTTGTTATAAATCGTCGGTCGCGTCTTGAATACTATATAAAACAAGGTAATTTTGTAAAATATAATATTAACATATTATAATCCGTGCGCGAAATTTTCGTGTAGCATATATTCGATAAATATATGCATTTAATCGAATTTAAGTGAAGTGTTTAAAGCAACAAAACACCAAAAAAATATATGGAAAAGAAACAAGTGTTGTTGTTGCTGTTGGCAAAAATTTTGTTTGTGTGTGAGTGTAAGAAGTGCAACAAGTTGCTATTGTTAGAAATCAACTACCAAATTGAAAAAATATAAACTAAGTTCGAACAAAAAATGTGCGTGCTAAAAAAATTCGTTATGAAAAAAAAATGGATTTACTTCATTTGTTTATTTGTTGATTTTCATTAATAATATTCAAAAAAATAACTTGAAAAAAAATTTAAGAAAGTGTTATTAGTTCCTCATAGTGTTACACAGTGTTTTGCCGTCGGCTTATTGATTTTTATTGTTTTCTTCCTTTATTTATTGGGAAAATTTTTTTTATAATAATAATAAATGCAACAATTAAAATTAATTAATTTAAATTGAAAATTTTTTATTTTTGTTGTTTTAGAATTAAACAATTTATGTGAGAAAAGTATTTTTCTTTAGTTTTTGTTGCCCTCGTAGTGGCTCTTCAGTTGTGTCTCTAATGCGTCGACCTCTCCATAGTTCAGGCTTCTGAGTTATTTGATTAAATTCACTGCGCCGCTCCTCCTCTATGTGCTGCAACCACGTCCTGTAACTTTTAAGGAAATCCTCGGCATGTTGTTCGATCAAATTTTTCTTTTGCTTTAATTCTGTTGCTGTTTCTTTGTGTGTATTAATGGTGTTGTCCTCAGATACGTACTCCGGCACTGGTCGTTCTGCCGTCGGTATATTATTGCCGTGAGTTGGCAGGATCGCCATGTAATGTGTTTTGTTATATTTGTTTTAATTTAAAAAAAGGACCTGCCTCGAATTTTTGCCGGCGCTTAAAAACGCCACTGGCTTTAAGTGTTTATTATTTTAATTTGTCAGCCGGCATAAAAATGCACTTAGGCTTTGAATAATTAGGTCAGCTGATTGAAGCTTGTTCAATTAATGATCTTTATTTCGAAACGTCGGTGTTTATAAAGCTAAATAACGGTATTTTTAAGTTTCTAAATCATATACAAAAATGTGCATAATATTAATACATAGTGTTCAATAATATAATAACTTAAAAGTGCGTGAGTGAAAAGTAAATATTAACTTAATGTGTAAGTGCGTATTGCAAATAAATATAACTAATATAATAACAATAAAAGTGCGCGAGTGAAAGAAACAAAACATTAACTTAGTGCGAAAGTGCGTAATGTAAAATAAATATATAACCACGGGTCATTGTGCGTGATGAATAACAATATACATAGTTACAGCGCAATCAATAAGTTTGTGTACAGTTGGTGCTTAACTCGGTGCGCACTACAATATATCTTTCTAGAAATTGCTAAAAAACTGCTTCAATTTTGAACGAAATTCAAAATTCTGCGCAATGCTTACTTTGATGCAATTTTAAATTTGTGTATGATTTAAAAACATTCAATTAATCTTCCAACACACATATAAGCGAATCGTGGAAGAGTCGTTAGAAGATCAAATAGCAAGTTATCTTCCAACAGACATATAGGCCAATCGCGGAAGAGTCTTAAGAAGATCAAACAGCAATTCATCTTCCAATAAACATATAGGCGAATCGCGGAAGAGTCGTAAGAAGATCAAATAGCAATTTATCTTCCAACACACATATAGACGAATCACGGAAGAGTCGTAAGAAGATCAAATAGGAATTCATCTTCCAAAACACATAAAGGCGAATCGCGGAAGAGCCGTTAGAAGATCAAATAGCAATTTATCTTCCACCACACATAAAGGCAAATCGCGGAAGAGTCGTAAGAAGATCAAATAGCAATTCATCTACCAACAAACATATAGGCGAATCGCGGAAGAGTCGTAAGAAGATCAAATAGCAATTTATCTTCCAACGCACATATAGACGAATCGCGGAAGATTCGTAAGAAGATCAAATAGCATTTCATCTTCCAAAACACATATAGGCGAATCGCGAAAGAGCCGTTAGAAAATCAAATAGCAATTTATCTTCCAAGACTCGCGGAAGAAGCGTCGCCAAAACCAACTTCTCTTCCAACGTTCGTCCAAATGTTTATAGGGGAGTTCTATCACAAGATACTCTGTCCCGGACAAATCAGTTTAGCAAAAGACCTACTAATCCTGCAAAACAGTGTTTTCGGATGGATAGTGAATGGGAAACTTAATCCAGTATGCAGCAGCGTAGCCATTTGCTCAGTTTTTAGTGAAGATGAAGAAACAACAAATCAATTTATCGAACGTTTTTGGAAACTTGATGACATGAGCGACTCAGATAAGAACTTCACATCCACTGAAAAATATTGTGAGAATCACTTTGTTCAAAGAACCACAGAAGGCCGTTTTATTGTGAAATTACCTTTTGCTGGAGAGCCAGAATCCCTTCACAGCTTGAGGAACATGGCACTCAACCTGTTCTTGTCTCTAGAAAGACGCTTAAAGAAAAATCCAACTCTTAAGGCTGAATATACGAAATTTATAAACGAATATGAATCACTAAATCACATGACAGAAATTAGCGCTGATGAAATTAAAAATTCACATTATGTGATTCCTCATCATTGTGATTTTAAACACGATAGCAGTATAACAAAGTTAAGAGTCGTCTTCGATGCTTCCGCGAAAATGCCATCCGGAGTATCATTGAACGACATTCTTCACACAGGTCCGACTGTTCAAAGTGACTTGTTTTTCATCTTGCTTCGGTTTAGACTTCCGAGACACGTTTTCACAACAGACATTGAGAAAATGTATCGTCAAATTCTAGTTCATACAACTGACCAAATGTACCAACTGATGATATGGAGAAACAATCCAAATGAAAATCTAAAATACTTTCGTCTCAATACGGTCACTTATGGTACAACATCCGCACCGTATCTGGCAACAAAATGCCTGCAATACCTAGCCGTACAGAACATGGCTAAGTTCCCGTTAGGAGCTCGTGTTTTATGTGATGACTTTCAGAATCAACTCGACACTCTTCTTAGCAATGCTGAATTTAAGCTACGAAAATGGTGTGCAAACCAACCCAAACTTCTGCAATGCATTCCACAAGAAGATCAGGAAGTCAACCTAGACTTTAATGATGATACAATATCATCTATAAACACTTTGATTAACCTGGTTACCGAAGGCAGACACATTTTGCGTCAAGACAAACACATCAGACAGTTCTACAATAACAAAACGCGTGGTAAGTTCGGACTTGGCAAGGCTCTTTGATTCATTAGATCTGGTAGGACCCGTGGTAGTCACAGCGAAAATATTTATACAAGAGTAAACCATACCGCCGCTTGAGCTGTGCGCCGCACTTCTAGGTGCTCAACTAGCCGCAATAATAAACAAAGATTTACCTTAAAGTCGAGCCAACATTTCTTTGGACAGATTCTCAGAGAGTAATATCATGGACCAATTCTTCAGCATCATCTTACCAAACTTTTGTGGCGAATAAGATATATGTTATGTTATATTATGTAATGGAACCATTAGCCGTTGCAATGATGGAGTGTTTTAGTTTGTTGTATTTTATATATCGTGCTTTTGGTTGTTTTGGATGTATGAATATGGCTCTTCACATTTCCTAGCGGACTTACCAAATTTGAAATGATACCTGCAAACCCAATTGCTCGGTAGTTGGCGTATTTTTTTTTTACCATATTTTACATATTAAATTATGGTAGCGCACACAGGGCCGCTTGTATGAGAGGCTTGGCTAAAATGGATTTTTTAAAAAATTGGATATTGAAAAATGTTGATGCAGTTGTAATAAAGAGGATATTTCTATGACAGTTCAGAAATTTTTTGCTTTTCTGATGGCCCGTTTAGAAGATACAGTGGTGGCAACTTAACCCTTTTTTGATATTTTAAGTCTATTTTTATAATCATTTTAAGTTTTCTTTAAATAGATTTTACATTTTTATTTGGGATTTAAGAGTACAAAATCAATAAACTTTTAAAAATTAAATTTTAAATCAACTTTTTTTTAATTTGCGTAAGCACATTGGTTACTTTTTATTCGATTAGTTAAACATGCTGTTCCTTCTTTAAGGAAATGCTTTCCGCTTTGCAATGTGTTTGCGCAAATTGAAAAAAGTTCTTTTAAAATAGTTATGTCTAAAAGTGCAAACTCGAGATTTTCAGATTATAAAAGCTATAAAACACGAAATAAAAACTTAAAAAATGCCCAAACATAAGTTGAAACTTAATTGAAATACAATTTATTTAAAGCTATATAGAAATTTAAAAAAGAAGAATTCGTTGTGATGATATTTGCATTTTAAACTACAAAAACCCATATTTTGGCAAGCATTATATTATATTAAACAACACAATTTTTAATATATGATTATAATTTATTAATTTGAAGTTATTTATCTTTTAAAAACTTTTTATTTTAAGTTTTTATGAATTCGTTTCACTTTGCAACACTATATTGAACTTATTGGTTATTTTAAGCCACTGCATAAGCTTGCAAAAAAATTATCGTAGATTTTCTGCATTCCCTTTTGTCTTAATTTTGTATTATTGTTGTTATTTTTGAAGTGAAACCAGTGAACACTTACAACAAACATTTGTTGAAAAACATATTATTGAATAATTGCGTAGCATTGTTTATATTTTTAAATAACTATTCGTGTTTTTTTGGTTAAGTGTGCTAAAATGAACGTGAATATAGAAATAAAAGGTATCATTATATTAATACGTGAACATCTATTATTGTCGTACACTTTTTAAGTATTTATAACTCTTGTCTTGGAAAATTAAAAAGTTTTTACTTCAAATAAATACAAGAAGATGTTGTTAAGTGTTTGTTAGAATTCTATTGTTAACGAATTGAGGCGATTGTGGTGCAGTTAGTTTTCTATGTACTAAACCTCTGCACAAATGCAGATTAGTGTAATGTATCCAAACATATCTGAATATAAGACGACTGCTATTATTTTGTTCGCAACTGTATATAAAATATAAAAAACTAAACTTAAAATTGAAATGAAACAAATAATTGTCCCTATATTTTGATTTTGAAAAAATTAACTGACTTCGGTCCTGGCATAAAATACTGGCGTTATTTTTCAATTACCTTAAATATTTCTACAAAATTAGATTTGAAATGATTGAAGAAATACCCTCCGAAATCACATTTTTCTAGTAGATCATTCAGTTTTACTAAGATATACCACAAAATAATAACAATGAAAAACATAAACATCATCGCAATAGACCAACAACAACACCAATACTACCA